>BSBK01000760.1:492500-1010000 GCA_027943335.1 Chamaecyparis obtusa
TAATGGTAAAGATATACCCACAATGAAATGTAATAAGAGGAAATAAATGTCATCATACAAATATGTGCTTTTTGATTAGTCTAGACCTGAATATCCATTGTCGATAGTGTTTAATGGAGTCCTTTGGTAGGAATGAGCTTGAATCTAGAGGATCCACAACCGATGGAGATAGATTAGGTAGAAGGGAAGGAACCGAAGGTGGAGATACCAGTCATTGTCGAGAGGGTAAGACTGCTCCTCATGACTTTAAAACTCTTTTTCTTTCTCCTAATGAGGACATGATCAAAGCCATTAGGAAGGAACAGATCCATTTGAAAGATATAGCTATTTTCTTTGTTTGTTTGGATAAGCACTCCCTTCCTTCGTGCAAATTCTTTGATGACTGGATTGCCAATATCTGGGGAAGGAAATTACGGATTCAGGTAAGTTTTTGTAGAATGATTCAAAAAGGATTGTTTGTTATTTTCTTTAAATCCCATGGAATGTGGGTCGTTCATTATTTAGGGTTTTTCAATGGTCGGCCAAGGGTAATGTGGAACAAGTTGTGGCTCGCTCTTCCCCTCACTAGATTGAAATTAAAAAATTGCAACCTAAATTTTGGCCTTTTATTTCTCAGATTGTGCAACCCCTTGGTTCAGTTCTCCAAATAGAAGATTCTAGATATACTCTACCTCACTTGAATGCTAGAATTTTACTTGCTCTTGCACCTAATATTGAATTTCTAGATATTATTTCAATGGAAGTCCAAAAATGAAAAATTTTCTTGGGAAGTTACCCTGCTTGGTAACCCAAGGTCTTATTTTCATTGTAAAAAAATGGACACACCAAAAAAGATTGTTTGACTTATAATAAATTACAGAACCCTAGATTTGACTGTAATGTTAACCCTAATGCAAAAGGAGATGCTAAGTCGGGACCGACTAAAAATAATGAAGTTAATATAGATGATTCTTTTAGGGTGTTAAAATGGAGAATACTAATAAGAATCCCTCTGAATCCACAAGTATAAATGATGCATCAAAGGAAACTATCGATAAGGATAAATTTGTAAGTCTGAATAATCCCTTATTTGAAGATGATTTTGTTGTAATGTCAGCTTCAGGTAATAAGATCACTAATGCACTTACTGATTGTCAACTAGTTAATACAATGGAAGAGGGTAATGCTGAGGTTAATGTTAATACTTCACTCCCCACCAAACTCAATGCTCAACAACTTGCTCTTAATACCATTAATGAAAGAGCTAATAATAGTAGGAAGGGTCTCTAGTGGACCCCTGAATAGAGATAAGGGGATTGTTGGTCCCCCAATGTCTGGTACTGGTAAGAATAGCACCAGTAACATAGGTGGCACATTGAATGAAGAGCCTTTTATTGAAGTAATCAATAAAACATCGAAGAAGAAGAGGAAAATTATTGAAAGACAATCTCTTTCTAATGAGAATAGGAAGTTAGGGAAAGACATTCCATATTATTTCAACATATTATATAATTACTCCAAAAATCAACAATTTAAATGATGCACATACACAATTGGAATGTGAGAGGCCTTGAAATGTCTGAGAGAAAATACATGGTTAGGAAATGGTGCAATAATCTTAAGTTAAAGATATTATATGTCTTCAAGAGATCAAGATTGTTGGCTTCCAAGCTTATACCATTATGAAATTTCTTTGGGATCAATCTACTAGTTTCTACTCTAACCATCCTAGGGGCAAAGGAGGCACTGTCATCCTTGTTGGACCAAAATGGGCTGAGAAAATTATCTCTAATGATTCTTCTCCCTGTCATAGAGCTTTGTGGGTTATTTTTCAGGATAAGGATATCACTATCGGGGTTTGTAATGTTTATGCCCCTAATGACTATAGGGATCGTGTCTCCTTGTGGGAATGGCTCTCTACTGGACTTCCTAAAGCGCACTTGATCTTTGTCGGGGATTTTAACATGGTGGAATATAAGGAGGATAAGACCGGGGGGCATGTGCAATGTTGGAAGGGGAATGAACTATTCTTTTGGTCTAATTTTAAGATGAAATTCAGGATTGCTGACCTTTAGCTCTTAAGAAAGGATCATTTTCAGATATTTGGTTCATCTAGTGTAAACAACCAGGGTGGACAGCACATAGTATATTATCATCTGTTAAGATGAAATTCAGGATTGCTGACCCTTTAGCTCTTAAGAAAGGATCATTTTCAGATATTTGGTTCACCTGGTGTAACAACCAGGGTGGACAACACATAGTATATTGTCGTTTGTATAGGATATATGTGGAAGAATCCATATTCTCTATTGAAAGACATGATGGACATGCTCCTATCTGTGTCTCTCCCTCTTCTATGTCAGATCATCACCCTATTTATGTTGTAGTCCTGTGTGGAACATTGTTTAGATAATGTATGCAGGAGGATGCAGAAGGGGAGTTTCAAACTCAATACTTCCCTGCTCAATGATGTAGAAAATGATGATGCCATCAAAATGGGTCACTAGGCTTAGTAAATTTGTAATCAAGGGTTGAGCCCAAGAAATGTGGACCTCGTTAGTGGATTCATAGAGAAAAATATATCAGATTATTGGTAAGAAACTGGCTTTTGATAGATCAATAGAGGAACAAATGCTATAGAGCTCTCTAAACAACATTGAGAAGGAGCTTCAAGTTAAGGGTTTTGATCCTTAGTTGGAAGAGTATCTTGTATGGGTTAAAGGGAAAAATTAGGAGAATAATGCAATATAAGATTAAGGGTCAGAAAACTAGAGCCAAGATGAACTAGATGAAGGATGGTGACAAAGTACAAAATACTTCTTTAATATTATAAAGCCAAGCATATCTATCATCAAAAAATGGAAGCACTTCCATTTAGGACAGTTTAGCCCTTCGAGTAAGTGGTCTGGGGTCATGTCAAGTGCCTTGAGTGGGTCTTTGACTGGATTTGACTTTTTCCCCCTATTCTACTTCTCTCCTCACCTTTTTCTAGCCTTTTTCTGGCACCTTATCTTGAGGATCTGAGATTCTTGACCTCAGAGTCAAGGTTGATCTTCTGGGTCAAGGTTGACCTCGACCTTAACCCTGGGTCCAAATTTCAAATCTTGGAAGTTTCCAGATGTCGGGCTTCAAAAAGTTTTATTTCCCACTTTCGGGTCGACTATTTCAGATTTCAAATGGTAAGCTCTTAAATTATATTTAATCTAGGTCCATTTCTAGGGGTTAAGGCTTAATTAGAATTTAATTCTCCTATGTCGGCCTCTCTAGAAGTTTGTGCCCTAGACTAGTATAAAAGGAAGCCTTCCTCTCTCATTTTCACATCGACCATCCATTGAATTCAAGCAAATGACCAAGCAATCAAGAAAGCAAGCAAGAAGGAAAGGAAAGTATTCAAGCATTCATTCATCCTCAAGAATTCAAGCATTCAAGATCCAATTCATCAAGGAGATCCATTGATAGCCATTTAAGGATTCCATCTCTTGGGAGCCCTCTTGTTGAAGATTTCTCCATCCATTTCCATTCAAGCTTCTTCCTATCCCAAGATCCATTCAAGATTGATGTTGAATATCTAATGCAATTGATTTGAGACATCCTACATGCAATTATACATTCATTTGGAGCATCCATACTTGTGGATTCAAGGATTTGAATCCTCCACAAGGATTTCAATATAAGCAAGGTGAATTGTTCCATTTACTTTGTTTATTGCTGCAATTTCAATTATATTTCAAGGTTAATTCCAAAATTGGGGTTTAACCAAGGCAAACCCCTCATCCAAAAAACAAAACCATTTTTCTTGCAGGTACAGGTGCGGGACGGTGAATCACAATTCAGATATGAGTACCCTTTTTGGTGAACTTTCTAGATCTGCGAATAGAATTTCTGTCGGAACAGTGTAGGTCAAGGTCAACTTTTTGGGGTAAGATTGTGCCTCGAGGTAAGATCTTACCCTTGTCTTGGGTCAAGGTCAACCTTGCTCAGAAAAAAAAAAGGTTTGTGGGTTTTCTCTATTTCTACATTTCCAAGCCAGATTCGGTTGCAGAATTTCCCGAAACTGTACACAAACACCATAAAACAATATTTTCCAGATTAGTCTATTTTGAGGTTAGTATTTATCTTCAATTCAATTAAGATTTCAATACGTACTTTCTATAACAGAATATAAGTTTTTCTCCTTTCTTCATATTCTCCATAGATTGATTCATTTGTGTTTTAATCATTTCCTTGTGGTTAATCAACTTGGATCTTTCCTTTGGGAATTTGGATTAAGAAGTAGATATTACATTCCCCCACACCTATCCACCACACTATTTTATATTACATATTTAAGATCTATTTTAGAACATACATTTTTTATGAACCCATGATAGACAACTCTTTCTTTTATGGTGTTAGATCTCCCTTTGTATTACCTTGTGTGTTCACCTTCATCATACATTTTTGGTGAACCCGCGATAGACAACTCTTTCTTTTATGGTGTTAGATCTTGCATGTATTAGATTTATTTTATGTTTTTGCATCTCATATAAAACAAAAATACAAAAACATTCATTTATTCATCCTTTGTGTTTTCCTAGTTTAGTTCATTTGCATTGCATTAGTATATGAGCTTTACTACCTGTAGTCCTACTTATAATATTCTAGTTAGACAAAGTCATAGACTTATGGGTGCCTTTGATCCTGAGTCTTCCTCTCCTTTTCTTAGGATCCCAGATGATAATTTGATTATTTATGATTCCAATCCTACTATGGAGCAAAACTCTTCTCACTCATCTCTTGATGAGGATGATGCTTTAAGAGTTCCTCCTAAACAAGTGCAAAAACTTTCAACCAAACTTGATAAAATGGGTAATTGGCTTATTCAAGAAAACCATAATCAAGATTTTATTCAAGCTATAGAGGCTCTTAAGAAATTCCTTTGTGATAGTGATCAAGGTGTTAATCTCATGTGTGGTATCACTCACCTTGTGCATTCAAATGTTAAACCTTTAGCTCAAGAAGCTCAAGATTTAGGATTCACTCCTCCTGTCACTAGTGTGGAACCTTCTTCCATTCCTTTACCTAGTATTCCTACTTATACTCCTCCTTTGGTGATTGTATGCAAATTAGTTGGATACTATTCTAAATGATGAATTAACTAATAAAATGGTTAATAAATCTATCTAATAAGCAAACTACAATGAAGAATGCAATAACAAATGAAACCAAATTAATAATTTACCTTTACCTAGAAATGCAACTTGTCTCCATTGTCCTCCTAGCTTTGATTTCTTGAAGATGTTGAGCTCTCAGATTTCCAAATGAAGCTCTTTCCCAAGATGATCCCAAAGTGTGGAGATTGAATGAAATGAGTGCACAATTAAAACTTGATTATGCAAATATGGTGGATGAAATGCAAATGATGGGATGATAATATGGATGCTTGGATGCTTGATTTCTTGGATTCTTTAATGCTTGTTCTCCAAAAATACCTATTAGCTTTCAAATGGAAAATGAGGCTCCTTTTATAGAGTTTTGGAGGATCTAGGCCTAGGTGGCAGAATCCTACAGTTGAGAATGAATGGTGGAAGATCCTAGGGCTAAAATTGACTTGGTTTGAAGGAGTTGAGAGAAAGGGGGGTGTAGTTGGAATGTGAGAGAAAGAATAGGGATGATGTTCCTCTCACATTGACATGGAGGAGAAGAAGATGGAAGGGAAAGACACATGTCAAGTGTCTCACAAAGACCAGAGAGAGAAAGAGGGAGAGACCTTTTCCTCATGAGGACTCTTTGCACAAGTGTCCTATGAGTCACCCTTGACCCTTAGAGGTGGCTTGAGAAGCCCCTTAGGAATAGGGAATGTCTCTTGACTTGGTTGTTGAGAGGACAAGTGGTCATGAGACCAAGTCCTATGAAGCCACATAGCCCTTAAGAATAGGACATGTGTGGGTGAGGATAAATATGAATAAATAATTAATAATAATTATTTATCTTAGCCAAGGTGATGTATCAGGTGACTAGGTGGATGAAGTGGACTAGGGGATTTAGTCATATTTAGGTGATTGTGTATTTAATTAAATCACTTTAATAGACTTTTTAGAAGACTTAGGATATAGAATTAGACTATAGTGAATTTATTAAATAAATTGAATAATTTACTTAATAAATAGAGAAAACAAATATTAATTAAATAATAAATATTTAATTAATTTATCAAGTCAATAGTAATTAAATAATAAATATTTAATTAATTAATGAAGCCATTTTTAGGTGTATACAGTGATTACGATGGTTCCCTCACTTCCTATGAGTGTTCGTCCTGTGTCTCTTCCTACATCACAACCTTCTTACTATAATATTCCTTTTACTTATTCCAATCCTCTTCCAACTGTGGTTCCAAGTGCTCCTCCAGTTGTGCCTTCCATTCATGCCGCTTCGTACACTTTACCTAGTGTTTCGAATGTTTCTATGCCTTTTATTTCCTCTAATGATTCCACAATCATTAGTTTAGTTCAAACTGTGTCCTCTTTACAATAATAACTTACATCCTTGACTCAATCCAAGTTTAGCATTCCTACATGTGACATGGGAAGTCCTTTATCCCTAGACATTATTCATGCTCATGTTCCTCAACAAGCCGATATGCCTCGTCTTGAGAATTACAATGGTAAGGGAGACCCTCTTACTCATGTTAAAACATTTCAAATCATTTGTAGTGATTATTCTCATGACCATAGGATTTTAGCCATGTTGTTTGCTAGAACTTTTTGTGACAAGGCCTTACAATGGTATGTTGAAATTGGGAGAGATAGGTACTGAGAGGGGAGGGGTGAATCAGTGCCTTCAAAAAATTTACTTGTAAACCTTTTAGATATATAACTGTAAATAGTAATAACCGACCAAAACAACTTGAATCTAACTGCATGTATCAATCATTCATTTAACTTATGAAAGTAAACAACATGAAATCAATATGACAATCACATAGTTTAGCCGATAAATTGATGAGCTGGAAAGTGTATGGTTTCTAGGTAATGGATAAGGTTTGTTATGAAGATCGACAACTAACATAATTCAAGGAAGATCTAATGGAGCATATTGAAACGTGTTATTAACACATTTAGTTGATGAAGGTTAAAGCGGCAAAATCAATGAATGAGATTAATATCTACAGTGTACAATAATAACCTAGATCAACTATTACAAAAGATATACATGCATTTAATGAATATCATCACATTAAATGTTCCTTGATCTTGGTAAAATGTTTTATGAACCGTTGTAACCATTTGCATAGAAGTATGTGCCATTACAGATTATTATGCCTTTTTTTGTGATCCTCGGTAAACATTGTATAAGTTGCTCGGTGTATACTATGACGCTCGGTGTTTACTGTCTGTCGGTGTCAGTGTCTACTGGTGCTTAGTAAACTGTCTAATGCTTGGTGTCTATGCTTTACCGACTAGCTTGTCTTGCTTCTAGTTACCGATTTTCTCACTGTAAGTGACTGACCGATATGTATGATAACCTTTGATACTAATGACAACCTTAAATGCTCATTAGAGATAACAATCTCCCCCTTTGGCATTAGTATCAAAACTCGAATGTATATAGACAAAATTTTCTATATATAACTTATATTTCTGCCATATACATATACACATCAAAGAATTTCTAAGTACTAAGTACTCCCCCTCGGTGCATGCTCCCGATAATATGTAGTATACGTAGCATCTATGTACATATTTGGCATAATGACTTATACATTGTTTTCCCCCTTTTTGATAGTAATGCCAAATACAAAAATTAAGTAGTATACTCACATTTTGTCAAAAATATGCTGGTGGGTTTTCTTCATTGACTCCAAGAGGTTTTCCCATTCCTCTTTCAATTTGGTGAGAGCAATATGCTCAAGATCGACTTATGCATGCATGTCAAAGATGTTATCTAACATTGAAATTTCTAGTGTTGCAACGAGTTGTTTGGCTTTGACAATGTGTGCTTCAAACATTTTCAGGTATGGCAGGAGTTCTGTCTGTAACTCAATAACCTGATCTGTTATGTGTGCTTCTTGTTTCTTCAAATCTGCTAATAACCGTTGGAGTTGTTGAACTCGGTGAATGTGCTTTAAGAAAGCATTAGGCTTGGTTATAGCTACATTTGTACTTAGCTTTATTTCTGCTTCCAATCCTTTGATCTTCTCATTGACTTCAATAGTGAAGGTGTCTATAGTACAAAGCTTCAATAAATATTGACAAATTGTCTGAGTGAATTTTTATCTTAGTGATTACCTCAAATAATTTGACCTTCTTGATTGCCACTTCTAGGCTTATTTTCTTTGCCAGTTTGTGTTGTATCCTGGATTCTGCCCTTTCTTCAATTTGTTTATCTGCATCAATGTTTGGGGCATTGATCTTCTCGACAAGTGTAGCAAGTTGATATATGATAGGAGTATCCTCATCAATATTCACCTCAGGTACTACCTGTTGTAGGATATCCCTCACATCTGTTAAGATTTCTTTTCATTTGTGTTCTTGCTTCAACTTCTCTTGAGTTGCCTTTCTTGAACATAACTCCCCATATTTGCTTAAGTCTTCAGGGCTTAGGGTCCTCGGGTCACACTCAAGAATAATGATCACTTCATCTAGGGTGACCGACCCTTTTCCTTTCTTTTTATTCTTCTTCTCCAGTGCTAGAGGTGATTTCTTCTCAATAAAAACAATAGTTTTATCTCTAGATTTCAGAGTTTCCTTCCCGATTGACACATGTTCTTCCTTCTTTTGCTCCATGGTAGTTGTAGTCTCAGTTGATGGAGTGGGAGCCTCGAATGTGGTGTCAAGTGGGATCACCTCGGTTTCCTTTTTCTCATCTATTACCTTTATCTCAGTAGAAGGTGCCTCTATTTGTGTAGGCTTATTTGTTTCTACAGGTTTCTCAATGTCTTGATCCCTTGTGATGTCTTTGTTTTACTTGAGGTCTGAGTCGTTGGGTTGTACTTGTGAAAGAATTTTGACTGCTTCTACAAGTACATGAAGTTCACCCAGTAGTGATGTAAATAGACATTTAGTGTCTAGTACTTCATCTTGATTAGGTTCAATATTCACATCTTCATCATCTTTTTCATCAGGATCACCATTTGTGATGTCCTCAATGAGTACATCATCATCAGTTTTCTTCTCTAGTTGAATTTTTACTTTATCCGGTGCATCCTATGAAACACTTATTTATTCCTTTTTCTTAGTGATATCAATTACCTCGATAACTGATATACTAATGTTCTTTGATTTCTTTGTTGTTCCCTCATCAATACAAATACCCTTACCTTTGGAATTTTGTCTCTTCTTAGACAAGTTTAAGAATTCTTCTTGCTCAGCTTTTTCTTCAGCCTTAAAAATTGATGTCCATAAAGAATCACTTGTGGTATCCATATCTACCAAATTTTCATCCATTATCATTATGGCTCGGTTCTTGATCATAAATCTTGCTTGGTATTTGGTCATGTACTCACTAAGTTCTCCATAGCTTAAATGTGGGGCTGCCCGAACTAGAGATCGTTCTCTCTTTCTTTTTTCAGTGTCTAGTGCAATAGCCCATTTTTTAGTAATCTTGTCATCCAACTTCTTCGGTAATGCATGGGAAAATTCCATTAGAACTTTCTTAAAATTTTTCATCATTTGGATGACAGCCTCTTCTATCTTGGTTTGATCCTCTATTGTCATCTTGTCAAATCTGTCTATCCTTAGATCAACAAGGTCTCCATTCTCAATTATGTCTTCAATAATTTCATCTATTATTTTTACCTTGTTACTGACCACCTTGAATTTATTAATGTCATCTTCAGTCTCAGTCTCCTCAATATCTTCTTTACTTCTTACCAGTTTTCTCCTTTTCTTTGGTACCTCGGCTACAACCTTGTTCTTTCTCTTGATATATTTCCTTGTTGGTGTAGCTGCCCTTAGTTTTGTTACTTTTTCTGCTTCTTTCTCTTGAGTGGTGAAGCTACAGTAGATGATCTTGTCTTCATACCTTCTTGTACTGGTAACTGCTTCTTCATAGGAATTTCAGGTGGAGGAACCAGTGTGGGATCTTCTTCTTCGTCAGACTCGATCTCCTCACTATCATATGGTTTTTCCACCAAATGTAACTGACCTTTGGTTGCCTATTCAACCAGTGTCTCCTCAGGTGTTTCAGAGACATCTCCAAATCTAGCAGTGAGATCTTTCTTCATCTTCTTTTCCTTTTTAGACATTTTACCGATCTCTATACCTGTTGAGATTCTAGATTTGGCCTCTTCATATACTCCGAACCTAGTGGCAATGGGATCTTTTGGTAATGCAAGCAGTGCATTAATAGATTTTAATGCGAAATCATGGTTCATTTCATAACCCATCGATGCCAACCATTTTATCCTAGGTTCAACTGCTTTTATCAAATTGTAATCTATGTTGACTACAAAACATATATCATTCTCAAAATTTTCAACTAATTCCCTCAGAATTCTGCTTCTTTTATGCATTTTAGTCTGAAATTCTTTGAAGTATGCATCAAACTCTATATTCAGTTTATCTCCTAACTTACTCATCATATCATTAATCTGTTTCACTGTTAGTATATCTGATTTCCAATTTACTTTACCGACACCAGGTACATACTTTTGTAGATAGAAAAATATGTAAACAAGTAGTGATCCGAACTTACATGTATTTGACTTCTTTGTTCTTATTGTCTTCATATTTTCCTATAATTGATGAAATAGTACCTCAACAAGATCAACCTGGTGATCTTTCTTCACAATTTTGTGCGCCATGTCTATTGCGCTGCAGGGTACGCTGTTGAGTCTGCTTGATTGAAATATCTTGTACCTGATCACATGTTCTACAAATTTAATTGTTGGGTATTTGATTGTTGAAATTTTTAGTGCCTGACCATCCCATTATGCTCCAGTATTCTTCTCAACATCCGGTTGTGATGAACTATGAAAGGCTTTAGCCTTGTCGGTTGTAGGGAGCCCAGTAACCCTACTAATCATTTTTTTGTTGACCTCTATTAGTTTATCTAGCCAAAAAATTTCATTGTGATACCTGCTCAAAATGATTATGATCTAATCAGTCTTAAATGATTGCAGATAGTGTGTGATACATGATAATCCTGATTCCTCAATATTCTTGTGTTCTAGTTTCAATTTACCATTGGTGCCACAGAGTTGTTGATATGCTGCAATAGTTTCAAAATCTCTAACTTCACCAATTTTGCAATGAATATATGATCTTACATCTTATGTCAATAAAACCCTATCTGGTATGCTCAAAAAAGTGCCCATTAAATCTATTTGTGCTGCGACCTTGGGATGTGGCTTAAACTTAGGTTCGTCAAAATTTGCCCTAACGATTAGATTAACTTCCTCCTCAATACTTTGTGATTTGCTTGTAGACAATGTAGATGCCATAAATCGATTCTAGGGTTTCAGCAAGGAGCAAGATAAAAGTGTTTGATAGCAAATGAACTTACTCAAAATCATCGAAGAGTGATGTCGGTTCGATCTTTAGTAGCCTTGAATCCTTCTGAAAATCTTCTAGCTCGAACACTTCTCTGTGAAATCTCCGCTCTTCAAAATCATAATGTAATAATGAACTCTATTTCCTGTGTATTTATAGACTTTTCAATATTCCCACTCAAACTTTCATGCAATAAATGCTTGACCTAACTTTCAGTACGAAATAGTTGTCAGCTTAGTGACAACAAAAATTTTTATCCACTTGGTTAACATAAGATTTCATCGTCGGTTGATACTGATGTCTGGTTAACCTTGTATAGTGATTACCGATGGGTAACCAACTCTCAGTCTCTCTTTTACCGACTATATAACATTGTTAGCTCATAACATATAAACCATAGTGCATATTTATTCATGCTGATTTGGTATTAGTACATCATGTATAAGGAACTATATGTAAAATGTGATCATTTGAAATGTCAGTCCCATACATACCTATTTCAACTTAAGTGGAGGTATCGATGTCACCCAATCCAGTGGATGAGGTTTCACCACAGCATTACTTGACTCAACATTCTCATTAGATGCCTTCTTCCACATAATGTTCCTTAACTTCATAATATATGTGATAGTATATCCACTCTCAAATATATGGTTTTCATCTGGTGCTCAGTCTCTGCAGTTCTTGCTTAAATGACCGACCCTATGATAGTGCATACAAGCCATTCCAGTGCTTATCCAGCTTCTTGTTTGTCCAATCCGACTCTTTCTGTAACAATTTTCTACAATGTGTCCATATCTACCACAAGCAGTACAGTTAGCCCATGTATTATAATCCCAAACATAAGAATTAATTTGTCTCTTCAATTGATAGGGCTTTCACTGTGTTTGCTGCTTAGGAGTCCATACTTGCTTCATCTTAGCCTTACACTCTCATGCAGTGTGTCCATGTTTATTGTAATTATAGCATATTTTCTCCATAGTGGTATTCTTAACAATATCATTCTGTTTGGCTCTACACTCATAAGCTGGATGTCCAAACTTACCACAGTAATAACAATATCCATTAAACTTAGGAGTGATAGGAGGTTTACCTTGTGCTTTGCTTCTACACACATTAGATGTATGTCCCAGTTTGCCATAGTGATAACATGCCAACACTTTAGGTTTCTGATTTTGATTGTTGTTGACTTGTTCAGCTTGTTGTGATGATTCTCCTTTGCCGGTGTAGCCTATACCAGCTCTACTCTCAAATCTTCTTTGATTAGTCAGAAAATCATCAATCTTCTTAGAATTTTCCTCAGCAAGTTTCTTCATTTCATTTTATTGTTGTTGATTTTTCACTTCATTTCTCAGCTTCTCATTCTCTTCTCTGAGTCTAGCAACATCTTCTAGTCTTCTTGACAATTCTCCATTCACTCAGTTTACGTCTTGATTCACAGCCATCATTTGATTAGTTACTTGGAAATGATGATCAGTGAGTCTCTGTATTTCACTTTCTTTTGCTTGAAGTTGTTCAGTCATCTGTCTTCAGTCATTAATAGCCAAATTCCTTTCTTTCTCAGCTTCTCTAGTATTGTTCATTGTTTCTACCATTCTCACCATCTAAGATTCTTGACCGATTTGTAGTGCTTTCACTTGATCAATTAAATGTTGATTCCTTTTAGATAAATCAATGATTATGCTTTCAGATCCATCAGAGATGCTTCCAAAACTAGATCCAATATGCTCAAACATTTCATCAATAGGTTCTTCATGGTAACCAATCTCATTTTGTAGAATAGCTAGGTTCGTCCTTTCAACTAGTAATTTCTTCAATCCTTCCTTGGCTTGCTTGTACTGTTCAATAAACATCTGCATTTGTATCTTTTGATTCTCAATAATCTTATCAAGCTTGTATCTCTCCATGGCTTAGATCTTTACCCTTTAGTGGTGAAACTATTCAATAAGAGAATTGAGCTCTGATACCAATTGTTTAAATTGGGAGAGATAGGTACTGAGAGGGGAGGGATGAATCAACGCCTTCAAAAACTTTACTTGTAAACCTTTTAGATATATAACTGTAAATAGTAATAATCAACCAAACAACTTGAATCTAACTACATGTATCAATCATTCATTTAACTTATGAAAGTAAATAACATGAAATCAATATGACAATCATATGACACAAGTATTTTGGTAATGCAGAAACCCTTGTTAGAAGGTAAAAACTGCGGTGGGGATGACACCCACAAATTCTTTACTACTACAGATAGAAAAGGTTTGCCTGTTAGGGCTACAAGTTTTGATCACTTCTGGTGATCTCACCCTGTTAGGAGTGACATGTTAGATCAACTAGATCTACCTAGTTATAGGATTTTAACAACACTAATGAAGTGTGCACTCGGTTAAGAGATTTACATTAGACTGTTAAGTCTACTCTACTAAGAGATTTTATCCAAAACTCTATTACAATGGTCAGAAAGCAATACGTAATTATATGCTAATTGACAACTCAATTGTTTGATACATATCTATAAGCTCTGATAAAATATCACCTCACTTGTGATGAATCTCTACTCTGAACTACTCGGTAGCCTTTTCTAATTTTGCTCAATCTGAATTCCTCTATACTCTGTTATGCTCTGTTAACTAATAGACTTGAATTTAGGCAATTGCTTCAAGTGCTCCGTGATTCATATATCAGCTCACACCAAAAATGATGTAGACACACAAATATATAGTGTTCTATTTTTACCGCTTTAACAAAATTAGGTTACACAACATAGTCATAACCCTAAGATCTACGGTGTACAATAATAACCTAGATCAACTATTACAAATGATATACATGTATTTAATGAATATCATCACATTAAATGTTCCTTGATCTTGGTAAAACATTTTATGAACCATTGTAACCATTTGCATAGAAGTATGTGCCATTTCAGATTACTATGTCATTTTCTGTGATCCTCGGTAAACATTGTATAAACTACTCGGTGTATACTGTGATGTTCAATGTTTATTGTATGTCGGTGTCGGTGTCTGCTGGTGCTCAGTAAACTGTCTAATGCTTGGTGTATATGCTTTATCGACTAGCCTGTCTTGCTTCTAGTTACCGATTTGCTCAATGTAAGTGACCGACCGATATGTATGATAACCTTTGATACTAATGAAAACCTTAAATGCTCATTAGAGATAACATGGTATTGTTCCTTGCCTCCTTATTCTATTGATTCATTTCCAAAACTTGCCAATGCTTTTATTCAACAATTTCAAAATAACATTGGTCTGCAAGTGTCTTAATTGATTTGATGCATTGTAAACAAAATACTAAGGAAAATTTGACTGAATTCATTGGTAGATTTAAGCATTTGCATTCTCAAATTTCTTATCCTATTCCTGCTATGGATATTCAATGTATGTTTATTTCAAATCTGCAAAAGGATATTAGAGATAAGATTCTGCTTACTGAATTTACCTCTTTTCAACAACTTTGTGCAGTGCTTCATCATTATTAATTACAAGTGAGTCAATTTGAGAGAAACACTACAATGGCTCCTGTTCCAGTTGATAAGAGTGATGCTGCTCCTAATCCAAGTAAATTTAAAAAACTCAACAACTATGTCAAGATAAATAAACAAGCAAATGCAGTTGTTGATCAAGTTGTTGTTGCATCCCACAATGCTACTTCTGCATCCACTGCTTTTCGTTTGAATCGTACGTTTACTCCTCTCTCTGAATCTTTACATTCTATTATGAATAGGTTGTTAACTGCTAATATGACTACTTTACCTCTTATTCGACCTCTTTTACTTGCTACGGTGGCATCTAAATCCTTTGATCCTAAAGCCTTTTGTCAATACCATCGTCAAAATGACCATGATACTAAGAAGTGTTATTCTTTAAAGTATAAGGTTAAAGACTTAATTGATTCTAATGTCTTATTTGTAGATAATTTTGATGGTAGTGGGAAAAAATTGAGACTGAGGTTGATTTTGAGGTTGAGGCTGATTGAGATGGAACTTGAGGTTGATTTTGAGGTTGAGGCTGAGGTGGAGACACAAATTGAGACAAAAAAACATGCTCCACATGGTTAACAATATGATTAAGATCATCCATCTACCTCAGCCTCAACCTCAAAATCAACCTCAAGTTCCACCTCAACCTAAACTGAAACCTCAACCTAAACCTCAAAAACAACCTAAGAATAAAAGACCTTGGGAACTCTTGATTACTTTTGATGATTCTGAGACTATTAAAGCTCCTGATGGTCCCCTTTACATTTATGCTAGGATTTCTTAGATACCTACGCGTGGTTGTCTTATTGATCCTACATCCTTAGTCAATGTTATTACTGAAGAAAATCTTTTTATGAAAAACTTGAAACATGATTCGTATGATACATCTGATGTGTGGATTCAAACTTGTAATGGTTTTCTTTATCCATCATTTGGTTCTATTAACTTGCTTGTTGAACTTGGTGGTAAAATTGTGGACACTACCTTTGTTGTTGTTCCTACTTCTGATTAGTTTCAAGTTAAGCTTAGTTTGCCTTGATTGAATGCCATGCATGTTGTTGCTTCTCCTATCCATAAGTGTCTTAAATTCATTCATGATGAAGAAATGAAGATGATTAATCATAGTTTATATCAATCTTCTAGGCCCAAGGATTGTGCTACACTTGACTTCTTTTGGCCTCCATTACCTAATTCATGTCCTTCTCAACCTGATAACCTCTTTTGCTCATATCAAGCCTATAAGCATCATAAGATTCTTGAGTTAACTATGCCATAGATGGATCTTAACCATGGTCTTTTGCCTATGCCTTCCATAGCTCCTTTATCCATGGCTTCTTGTTATGTTAATCAAGTTCCTAGCGTTTCTTTTCAGCCTAATGGAAACTCTATTGATCCACCTATAGAACCTGTGAAGGAACCAACAGTTGTCCCTCCTAGTTCTCAGCATTTCTCAAATAAGACAAAACATAATTGATCTGCCAATGAATGTCGTAAGAAGCTTCAGGCTCAAGCTAAAGCACATGCCTATGTTATTCAAAGTTCTTTACCTTCTTTTGATCAATCAATGCATGATGTGTTAGAAGAAGTTCATACTAATAATGATGTTAAGATGCATGATTATGATGATTCTATTCATATCTTAGATCCTATTTTGATTAATCTGGATGAATAAGATAATCTTGATGATACTAATGATGTTAATGATGAATATGAAACTATTGACATTGACATTGATTTGCCAAGTATTCTTTCATCTCAATTGATAATTACACCTAGTATCGAACATTATGATTCTCAAGAGGATCCTTGTTTAGAACAGGCTATCATTCTACTATGTTGGATATAGTCCCTCTTGTGAGTTTCCCACCTTCCTAAAATGATATAGAACAAGATAGGGAGAGTAAGCAGAGCACTTGATTGGTTTTCCCTTCATGGTAGCTTTGTTGTGTGTTTGCCTATTGTACTGTGCTTCTCCCGTAATGTGTTTGCTAAATGTTGTTAGATTCTTTTATATGACCCTTGTTACTTTGTTGGTGCAAGGTGATAAAGGAATTGAACCTGTTGTGCTATTCATCTATATGTATCTTTACTCTTCTATATGTTGTTTTCATGTTATGTTGTACCTATGCTTTTGTTCATAAATATTTCCTTGTGTAGTCTACTTGGATTTGCAACTTGGTAGCACTGAATCTTTTTGGTCTCCATGTTGTGGTCCAAAAAGACTCTTCTTCATAACACTTATGTGTTCTTTCCTCAATTGTGATTGTAGTTCCACTTTCTTTGGGGAATGATGTTAATTCATTTGCAATAATATCATATATATATTATCTTATGATCATACTGACCCCACGACAAGTAGATCCCTTTTGTGTTCTCTATATGTTTATATGGTATTTCCCTTGATTTGTCTTCACTTGGGGGCATCTCATAGTGGAAACGTAATCAGTGGATTTGTTTATGTTTCTGTTCAAGCCATTTCTCTTATTAAAGTGTTAGAAATGACTTTACCATGGGGGCATACACTCTACTCACCTGTTGCACACACACACTTTCAATATATATATTTTTCAAGGCACTTTTCTCCCTTTATGGATTAGTGACTAATCCTCAAAGCATGGATTTTTATCTTATAAGATCTCTTGATCCCTCCGATTTCAAATTTTTGATCCCTTAAGGTCAAAGGTGTCCTTAAGACTAGATCTCTTTTTATTTTTGGCTTTGCTCTTATGGAATAAAATATTTACGAGGGTGAATCTTTGATGGGTTGACTAGTGAGTAGCTACATTCACTAGGCAGTTCAATTCCATCTTTCCAGTTGCGTTGTTTCCTTGTGTGGTTCACAATGGGACATAAGTTCTCATTGGGCAAGGTAATCACACCCTCTTCTTTCTCTTTTCTAGAGATTTTTCTCTTATTGTAATCTTGGAGTTGATGAAGACTTGAGTCCCTGGGGGCTTGAGGATTCCTTTGTCCCTTTGATTTCAATAAGATTATATTTTTCATTACGATCTCCTTTACCAAGGGTTTGCATCGAGTCCATACTCTTGCTAAAGTGGGGGCTAAATGTATCATCAGAAAATGGAAACACTTCCATTTAGGATAGGTTTAGCCCTCCGAGTAAGTGGTTTGGGGTCATGTCAAGCGCCTTGAGTGGGTCTTTGACTGGATTTGGCTTTTCCCCCCTATTTTTCTTCTCTTCTCACCTTTTTCTGGCATCTTATCCTGAGGATCTGAGATTCTTGACCTCAGGGTCAAGGTCGACCTCAACCTTGACCTTGGGTGCGAATTTCAAATCTTGGAAGTTTCTAGATGTCGAGCTTCAAAAAGTTTTATTTCCCACTTCTAGGTCGGCGATTTCAAATTTTGGAACAGTAAACTCTTAAATTATATTTAATCTAGGTCCATTTCTAGGGGTTAAGGCTTAATTGGAATTTAAGTCTCCTATGTCGACCTCTCTAGAAGTTTGTGCCCTATACTAGTATAAAAGAAAGCCTTCCTCTCTCATTTTCACATCAACCATCCATTGAATTCAAGCAACTGATCAAGCAATCAAGAAAGAAAGCAAGAAGGAGAAGGAAAGCATTCAATCATTCATTCATCCTCAAACATTCAAGCATTCAAGATCCAATTAAGGAGATCCATTGATAGCCATTGAAGGATTCAATCTCTTTGGAGCCCTCTTGTTGAAGATTTCTCCATCCATTTCCATTCAAGCTTCTTCCTATCCCAAGATCCATTTAAGATTGGTGTTGAAGATCTAATGCAATTGATTTGAGACATCCTACATGCAATTTTAAATTCATTTGGAGCATCCATACTTGTGGATTCAAGGATTCAAATCCTGCACAAGGATTTCAATATAAGCAAGGTGAATTGTTCCATTTACTTTGTTTATTGCTGCAATTTCAATTATATTTCAAGGTTAATTCCAAAATTAGGGTTTGACTAAGGCAAACCCCTCATCCAACAAAAAAAACCATTTTTCTTGCAGGTACTGGTGCAGGATGGTGAATCGTAGTTCAGATCTAAGTACCCTTTTTGACAAACTTTCAGGATTCGCAAATAGAATTTTCGTCAGAATAGTGTAGGTCAAGGTCAAATTTTTGGGGTAAGATTGTGCCCCGGGGTAAGATCTTACCCCTGTCTTGGGTCAAGGTCAACCTTGCTCAGAAAAACAAAAGGTTTATGGGTTTTCTCTATTTCTGCATTTCTAGGCCAGTTTCGGTTGTAGAATTTCCTGAAATTGTACACAGACACCAGAAAACAAGATTTTCCAAATCTATCTTATTTTGAGGTTAGTATTTGTATTCAATTCAATCAAGGTTTCAATACATACTTTATATAACATAATATAAATTTTTCTCCTTTCTTCATATTCTCCATAGATTGATTCATTTGTGCATTAATCATTTCCTTGTGGTTAATCAACTTGGATCTTTCCTTTGGGAATTTGGATTAAGAAGTAGATCTTACATTCCCCCACACCTATCCACCACACTATTTTATATTACATCTTTAAGATCTATTTCAAAACATACATCAAAAAAGGGAATTGATCAAGGGCATCCAGATTAATGGGGATCTGTCTATGGATCCTGATTCTATTAAAGAAGCTTTCTTTAGCTTTTACAAAGACCTATTTACATCAGAATATAATGAGACCAATATGTCCAATCTAGAGAAGTGTCTTAAGCTTATTCCAAAGAAGATATTAGATAGTGAGGCTTTGGAACTTGACAAACCTATCTCTCTTGATGAGATAGATGTTGCAATTCTTTCTCTAGCCAATGATAAATCACCTAGCCCTGATGGCCTCCCAGCCAAATTCTATAAACATAATAGGGAATGGATTGGCTCTGAGCTCCTGGATCTGTATGAAGATGCTTTCAATCAGGAATCTCTAGGTGTTGACATTAATAAAGGGATTATTAAGCTCCTTCCTAAGGGTGGTGATAAAACTCAAGTAAAAAATTGGAGACCTATAACTCTATTGAATTTGTCATACAAGATTGTGGCTAAAGTTCTAGCTTGAAGGATTGGAGGACTTCTTAATGGGTTTATTTCCTCCACACAATTAGGTTTCATAAAAGAAAGATTCATTCTTGAAAACTTGATTATGAGCTGGGAAGAAATGCACTGGGCTAAAAATGATGGCCAGAATATAATGATGGTTTTGTTAGATTTTGAAAAGGCCTATGATAGGATTGAATGGCCCTTTGTTTTGGGAATGTTGCAAGCTTTTGGTTTTCCTTCATATTTCTACAAATGGATCAATATTCTATTAAAAGACTTCTCTATTGTTATTGAGGTGAATGGTGAGTTATCTGATAGTATTTCTCTATAGAGGTCCATAAGATAGGGATGCCCCATTGCCCCTGCCTTGTTTGTTATTACAGCAAATGATCTATTTTATATTCTAAGGACTCCTTAATTACGACCTCTGGTCAGAGGTATCACCCTTCCTAATCATGATGAGTTACTTAATGCTCAGTTTGCAGATGACATGACATTATTTATAGAGATGGATGAGGATAAATTTGACAATATGAACAATAGGCTTCAATTTTTTTGCTTGGTCTCTGGGTCTAAAGTGGCTCCACATAAATATTCTATTATCGGTTGGCTTTCCTCCCTCCCAGAATGGATTGTGAATAAAGGATGGTAGTGGTTGGGGCCTAACTCAATTGTCAAATACCTAGGAATTCATTTTTCTATCAAACCATCCCTTAAAGACATGTGGCATTGGCTCTTATCTAAAATTGAAAAGAAATATTTGAAATGGCAAACTCACCTTCTCTCACTAGCAGGGAGAGTGCAAGTTGTTTAAAAAGTTCTTTCTGCTCACCATATTTATTTCTCCTCTACTTGGTTGTTTGCTAATTACCAAAATGATACCTTGGAAAGGACTATGAGAGACTTCTTGTGGTCTGATGGATTAGGTAACAAAAAGAGACATTGTGTCAAATGGAAATGGTATTGTTTACAAAAAATCAGGGATGATTAGGCATCAAAGACCTAAAAGCTCAAGGGATGGCATTGGCATCAAAATGGATCATTCAAGCACTCTCAAGATATTAACCATGGAAGGTTCTTATCAGGAATAACATCTGCAGATCTGACATCAAAAAAGGGAAAAATTGGAATAATGTCCCCTTATGAGATAAGGTGTTTGGGAACTTTCAATTGTCCATCTTTGGCTCCAGTGTCTTTCACTTCATTTGGAAGGCCTGGTCTCAGCTTCATAACCTTATCCTATCTAGGGGAGCCAGTGGTGGTTCTCCTTACTATTTTGTATTGGATAGATCAATTTGGTGGGGGCTGGAGCATAATGGTAAACCTCTAGCATTAACTCAAAGTTGCTCAGCTAAAAAATGGTCAAAATATGGTATTTCTATGGTTAAAGATATCATGGTTGATAATTGATTGGGGCACTAGAATGAAATCTCAAATAAACATCACATTCCCAATACTCAAAAGAATACATACTCTATTATTGCTAAAGTTGTGGGTAATTTCTTCCCTGGGAAGATTATGAATACTAATTATTTCCTATAGAGGACCAAGTAGAAAGATGGCACTAAATTTTATAAGGTATCTACTAAGCAGATTTATAATATGCTTAAGGAGGACTACTCTCCTTTTGACAGAGTGAACCATGGCTGGGGGTTGGGGTGGTTGATTTCTAGGTGGCAGTTTATCTTTAATTTTTTTTCTGGCACTCTCCATGTGAACCAAATAAATCTTTGTTTTAGATGGCTTTTGTTGTTGAGGAAGCTTGTTGTAGGTACCACTTTACCTCATGGTCTAGGTAGCCCCATTATTTGTGAGGTTTGTTATGTTCTTGAAACTTTTGAACATTTATTTTTTTAGTGTTCCTATGCTCGTGGTGTTTGGGCCATATTTTTTGGGTCACCCATTGTGTGGAATAGTAGGATTGGCCTTTTGTAGAGTGAAATTCTTGTTGGTTTTTTCGAGTCCTTTGATTTAAAATCTAACACTTTTTGGTATGTTCTTACTTATGAGATTTTTTGGCTCATTTGGAAGGATAGGAATGGAGAGATTTTTCAAAAGCGAAGGAGACAACTTACTGAGTTTGGTTGTAAACTCATAGATTTTCAAATCATGTCACCGGTTATTGCTACTCTCAAGATCTCCAGAGATAGATTTAAGCTGTTGATGCAGGAAGGACAAATCTTGATTCACAAGGAGGACTTAGTCTCATGTCAATACTAATCTATTCACAAAGACATGCTCAATGAAAGGGGGCTTGATAATCTAAACCATTTATTAAAACATTATGCATTGAACACAAATATGTACCTGGACTTAAGCTCAAGGATGGAGGATAGGCATCTAGTAGATGATTGATGGATACCTTTCTTTAGCCAATTTTGATTCTCTTTTTGTATTAACTAACTATACTTGTCTATAGGCTATGTCATGATGATATAATTTGTTAGGAATGAATGCTGAATATATCCTACGGGGGAGTATTTGCAGCCATTCTATAGTAGTTGTTGTTGCATTCATGACTGTGATTGTCATTGATGTCAACACAGTGATCTACTGAAGATTAGCAAAGAAGTAGACAATATTTGAGTTAGCGCATTTGGGATATTGAAGATGAAGCTATGTGATGTTGAGGACATACTCTATGATGTGTTATAAGATCATGGTTAAGAGTGCATATAGTAATTCACTTATTCATGGAAGTTATGAGCAAATTAGTGGAAGCAGTATTTAGGCAGTGTTCCTGAGTAGCGGTTTGTGGAAATCAAATGATATCTCCTAATCGGGATGGAATTTGGTTATGCACAGTTAGAGAGTAGTTGAAGACATGTTGATAGTGATGTGGATGACAGTGCAAGATCTGAGGTCGCATGAGTGAAGAATTATATTGGTTGGAAGCAAACAATTTTGTGTAATTTTGATGTAACATGTGCAAACTTTTATTTTGTAATTTGTATGCCGACTCATTTGTAATTACTTGAGTGTGGTATAAAGGAAGGAATGTATTAATTTTTATAGTGTGGAGTGTAATGAATGTAAGCGTGTATGAAGAAATTGTGAAAGCAAAATTGTTGAAAGAGGATATGCGAAGTACTGAGATCTGGTATTGAGATCTGAAGAAGCAGTTGGTGTGGTTTGGCACAGTCAGAGAAGGAGTATTGAATTATTGAGATCAATAATCTTTTGGCATTATTCTATTGAGTAATACAAAGATTATTTGGACAATGATTTCAGTGATCTTACCCTGAAGCTGTTTGGGCAGTGGGTCCTTCTGTCTTCCATAACTCCTAACAGAGTTAGAATCTTGTAACAGGGATTCAAAATCTCCTAACAGGGATTTATATGTATTGAATGTATTTCATAAGACTCCTAACAGAGTCCATCCTCTCACAAGGAACTTTCATATTAGTGCATCTTTTGTGGGCATCATTTCCACCGGGGTTTACTCTTTGATCAAGAGGTTCCCTAGTCAACATATCTTGTGTCATTGTGTTATTATGCATGTATATCTTTCTATGGTTGTTGATTACATTGCTTACATGGTTAAAATCTATTAAGGTTGATAAAATTTGTATTTATCTAATAACTGATTCACCCCCCCTTCTTAGTTATCTTGGTGGACTTTACTTTCTAACAATTGGTATCAGAGCAACATGTCCTTGAAAGAAAAGTTTAATAGCTTAAGGAGATCCATGGAAAATCATTTCAAGAAAGAAAGCCCTAAGTTTGATGGAGTAAATTTTGATAGCTAGAAAGAAAAGATGAAGACACACCTACTTTATTTAGGACCAGGTTATTGGTTAATTACAAAGAATCAAAAGACTATCATTGATGAGCACAAAATTGAAGATTGTACTGATGGAGAAAGAGATCTATTCATGTGTAACATACTTTCTAGATAAGCACTTTTGTCAGCCCTTCCAGAGAATGAGTATAGTCAAGTAAAATATCTAAAGACATGTCATGAAATTTGGTTAGCTTTACATTCTACTTTTGAAGTTGATGAACATGCAAAGAAAGTCAGATTACATAATTGGATATGTGCATTTGAAGATATAAGAATGATGGAATATGAATTTGTTAGAAGCTATATTAGTAGAATGTTAGAGATTGTTGTAGGTATAAAATCTTGTGGAGGAACAAAGACAGATAATGAAGTGATATGGAAAATTCTAAGGACATCGACTCCTCCATTCAAGCAGACAACATAGATGATTGAACAAATTATACCTTGTACTACAAACTTCACTAGAGAGACTCTTCTTGGAAGATTGGAAGTAGTAGAGATGAACCTAAGGTTATTAGGAGACTTACCTAGAATGAAGACAACATTCAGTGCTCTTAGTGTTTTCCCTACTTTGTCAAGAAGCATAAGTGTGAGTGGAGATTATGCTAGCAGTAGCAAATCTAGAAATGAAGAAGACATGAAGATTGCAGAAGGTATTGCCTTGCTTGTGAAGAGAGAACCAGACGGTAAGAAAAATTTTAAATGTTGGACTTGTCAAGAATATGGTCATTTTGCATCTAAATGTCCTAAGAGAGTTAAGAAGTATAGGAAGAACTTTAATCCTAGGAGATCTAAAGAATGCTATTATGCAAATGATGAAGAACTTGACGCTAGTGTGGAGAAAACTTTAAGTGAAAGTGATACTGAGAATAATGATGATATATGATTTGTAGCAATTAAAGAAGAAAATCCTGAAACTGAAATTAAGGAAGAAAAAGATTTAGTTTCTCAAGTAGAAAAGAAAGTTGATTGGATTATAGATAGTGGTTGTTCACATCATATGACTGGAGACATGAAAAAGTTCATAAAGTTTGACAATTATGATAGAGGAGTTGTTAGAGTTGGAAACAATGCACCTTGTTTGATTAAGGGTATATGATCTATTACTCTTGATGGAAAGACTAATACTGATGATCTTTACTTTGTGGATGGTTTGAAACATAATCTTTTGAGTTTTGGATGGTTAGTTGATAAGGGATATCAAGTTTGGTTTACCGAGAAAACTTGTGTAATTAAAGATAAAGATGGAAATTTGATTGGTACCGGATCTAGAACCGGAGGTAATGTATTTCAGTTGAATCCTACCGAGATGACATGTTTGATTACTAACATTGATGACAGTTAGTTATGACACATAAGATTTTATCATATAAACTTTGATAACATTGCGAAAGTGAGTACTACACTTGCAGTAAGAGATTTGCCTAAAATTATGAAACCTACTAACATGATTTGCAAGGAATGTGTGATGGCTAAATAGAAGAGAAGCTCACTTCCCAACAAGAAGTTTACAACAATAGAGAAGTTGGAGATTGTTCATACTGATTTGAGCGGTCCTACAAGGACTAGAGGATTCTATGGAGAAAGGTATTGTATGATTCTTGTTGATGATTTTACAAGAATGATGTGGATTCCATTTCTTAAAGAAAAATCTGAAGCATTTGATAAGTTTAAGATCATTAAGAACAAAGTTGAGAATGAATCTGGAATGAAGATTAAATGTTTGAGATTAGATAGAGGTGGAGAATTTACTTCAAAAGAATTTAACATTTTTTGTGAAGTGAATGGTATTAAGTGACAATTTTTAGCCCCTAGGACACCTGAACAAAATGGTATTGTGAAAAGAAGGAACAGATCGATGACTGAAGCAGCAAGAGCTATGTTTTTTGAGAAAGACTTGGCGAAGATATTCTGGAGAGAAGTAGTGAACATAGTAGTTTATATAATGAATATAATACAAATTAGAGCAGACACAGACAAGACACCCTATGAACTATGGTTTGGACATGCACCATCAGTTAAGTATTTTATAATTTTTGGAAGAAAATGTTATATTAAGAGAGATGATGATATTGGAAAGTTTGATCCTAGAAGTGATGAAGGTATATTTTTTGGATATTCATTGAAGAGAAAAGCTTATAGATGTTACAATAAGAGAACTAAGGCTATTGTTGAGAGCGTAAATGTTAAAGTTGATGAAAAGTTCAAAATTCAGGAAAGAATGCTTGATTATGAATCAGATGAAGAAGCTCATCCTAAACCTAATCTAGAGATAACTGAATTATTCTATGAAACTGACAGTGATTTGTTGAATGAAAGCCATAGTGAAGGAACCATTAAAGAACCTATAGTAGAAACAAGTACTGAGATGGTGACACCTAACAAGAATCTATCAAGGAATCATCCTATTGAGTAGATTATTGGAAGCATAGACAAAGGAGTTTAGACTCGAAATAAGGTACAAGAACAGTTATGTTTGATTTCTCAAATTGAACCTAAATCTACTAGTGAAGCTTGTGAAGATGAACATTAGATTAAAGCTATGAAAGAAGAACTAGATCAGATGAAAAGAACAAGACATGGGAATTGGTCCCTAGGCCTAAAGATAAGAATGTTATTGGAACAAAATGGGTATTTAGAAATAAGATGAATGAACAAGGAGAAGTAGTAAGGAATAAAGCAAGATTGGTATGTAAAGGATACTCACAACAAGAAGGAATTGACTATGAAGAAACTTTTGCACTAGTAGCAAGAATTGAAGCAGTAAGAATGTTTTTGGCCTATGCAGCTTACAAGAAATTCAAAGTGTATCAGATGGATGTGAAGTTAGCATTTCTGAATGGAGAATTAGAAGAAGAACTTTATATTAAGCATCCTGAAGGTTTTCCTTTAACTAAAGGAGACATGGTATGTAAAATGAAGAAAGCTTTATATGGATTGAAGCAAGCACCTAGAACTTGGTATGCGAGATTGGATAAGTATTTGTTGAAATTAGGATTTACAAAAGGCACAACTGATAGCAACCTATATACAAAAGAAATTGAAAATGGTTTATTGGTTGTAGTTATTTTTGTTGATGATATTATCCTTGGAGGAGAAGATGAAGCCAGTGATAAATTTGTAAATGAAATGAAGATTGGATTTGAAATGAGTATGATTGGTGAAATTAAATATTTTTTAGGATTGCAAATAACACAGAACAATGATGGTATCTTTGTAAGCCAGACAAAGTACTTGAATGATTTATTGAAGAGATTTGGAATGGAGAATTGTTAACCAGTTGGAACACATATGGTAACTGGACACAAGTTATCTAGCACATATAAGATTCCTGCAGTGGAATAGAAGAAGTACAGATCTATGATTAGAGGATTATAATATTTGACTCATACAAGACCTGATATAGCACATTCAGTTGGAATTGTAGCAAGATTTCAAGCTGAACCCAGAGAATCACATTATGTAGTAGTAAAGAGGATACCGAGGTACTTAAGAGGCATAATTGAGTATGGATTGTGGTATGAAAAATGTGATAATTTTACCCTATGTGCATATATAGATGTTGATTGGGGAGGCAGTGTAATGACAAAAAGAGCACCAGTGGTGCATTTTTCCTTGGAGGAAGATTAGTTTCTTGGCTAAGCAAGAAGCATAATTGTATTTCACAAAGCATAGCAGAAGCAGAGTATGTGGTAGCAACAAATAATTGTAATTAGATAATTTAGATGAAACAAATGTTGAATGATATTGGAATAAAATTTGTTGAGCCTGTTGTTATACATTGTGATAACACCAGCACAATTAGTATGTCTAAGAACCCTATGTTACATTCTAAGACAAAGCATATAGAGATAAAGTATCATGTAGTGAGAGAGAAAGTTGTAGAGAAAGAAGTCAGACTTGAATACATAAGCACAAAGGAGCAGATTGTAGACATATTTACAAAACCTTTGCCTAAGGATACATGTATCTGAGAGGTATGCTTGGGGTTATGCCCCAACCTACTTTTGAGAAGTGATGCAGATTGTTGCATCTGTCCAGTGGTATATAAGCCTTATCTTTCTTCTGGACTAGATGTTGGTACTTCCTCTATGGGGGAGTATGTGTATTTGAGCTGAGTCACGAGGACTCTAGTGAATGTATTTTCTAAACAATGTCTTTTGACATTGAAGTTGTTGTTGACATAATGATGAAACATCTGTCATTGATGTCAATGGGGGAGAAGTATGCATGAAAAAACCATCTGAAACATTTGTTGGAGAGAACTGAATCAGAAAATGAAGCAAGATTTAATTGATGAAGAGGACTTGAAAGCATTTTCAGAGCAATAATGTTGCAGTGTTGGATTTATGGAACTTGGATGTTTTTTCATCTATGTTGCCATCAATTCCAATGGGGGAGATTGTTAGGAATGAATGTTGAATATATCCTATGGGGGAGTATTTGCAACCATTCTGTAGTAGTTTTTGTTGCATTCATGACTGTGATTGTCGTTGATGTCAACACAGTGATCTACTGAAGATTAGCAGAGAAGCAGACAGTGTTTGAGTTAGCACACTTGGGATATTGAGGATGAAGCTATGTGATGTTGATGACTTACTCTATGATGTGTTATAAGATCATGGTTAAGAGCACAAACAATAATTCACTTATTCATGGAAGTTATGAGAAAATCAATGGAAGCAGTATTCAGGCAGTGTTCTTGAGTAGCGGTTTGTGGAAATCGGATGATATCTCCTAATCGAGATGGAATATGGTTATGCGCAGTTAGAGAGTAGTTGAAGACATGTTGATAGTGATGTGGATGACAATGCAAGATTTGAGGTTGCATGAGTGAAGAATTATATTGATTGGAAGCTGATAGTTTTGTGTAATTTTGATGTAACATGTGGAAACTTTTATTTTCTAATTTGTATGCCGACTCATTTGTAATTACTTGAGTGTGGTATGAAGGAAGGAATGTATTCTTTGTTGTAGTGTGGAGTGTAATTAATGTAAGTGTGTATGAAGAAATTGTGAAAGCAAAATTGTTGAAAGAGGATATGCGAAGTACTGAGATCTGAAGAAGAAGTTGGTGCGGTTTGACACAGTCAGAGAGGGAGTATTGAATTTTTTAGATTAGTAATCTTTTGGTATTATTCTATTGAGTAATACAAAGATCAGTTGGATAGTGAGTTCAGTGATCTTACCCTGAAGCTATTTGGGCAGTGGGTCCTTCTGTCTTCCATAACTCCTAACAGAGTTATAATCTTTTAACAGGGATTCAAAATCTCCTAACAAGGATTCATATGTACTGAATGTATTTCATAAGAATCCTAATAGAGTCCATCCTCTCACAAGGAACTTTCATATTAGTGCATCTTTTATGGGCATCATTCCCATTGGGGTTTACTCTTTGATCAAGAGGTTCCCTAGTCAACATATCTTGTGTCATTGTGTTATTATGCATGTATATCTTTCTATGGTTGTTGATTACATTGCTTACATGGTTAAAATCTATTAAGGTTGATTAAAGTTGTATTTATTTGATAACTGATTCACCCCCCCTCTCAGTTATCTTGGTGGACTTTACTTTCTAACATAATTGTATACAATAGGTAGCTGTATGATGAGCTACCTAATGTAATACCCCAAAATTGGCATCTTGCTATCTTAACCAATTTTGTTGCATTTAGTCTCATTCTATCAATTTTGAATCATCAAAGTCTTATTGTACTAGGCAATTCTATCTTTTGATTGACTTTACTTGACCGAGTGTCAAATGCAGAAAACCTTAAATCTGCATCAATCATATATCATATTTAATTCCTCAATATCAACTATAATTAGCTAAATAAACCCAATAATTGATTAATTTAATTATAAAAGTCCTAGCACTTTAATTAAATTAAATCCACCCTCTTTAGCTAAAACACATGAAAAAGGAATTAAATAAATATCCTCATCTCAATAAATGAATTTAATTATTCAAATAATTGAGAAAATCCACTTATGAGGCAATATTGTATTTATTTAAATTAAATATTCTCTCCAAATCTTCTCTGCAGTTCAGAAAAGGAAACTTTGAGTTAATTAAGAATTCAAAAAGGGAAATAAAACAATTAAAGCTCCACACAAACAAAAATGAAAAGCTGACTGCCTCTTTGGAGGGAACTTTCTATTCTGAACTGAATTCTCATTCAATATCCACCGTATGTCTGATTCAATCTCGATCGTCGATTGAACTTGGGATTCTATAAAAGAACCCTCATTTCTCATTCAAATGATCCAACTTTTTGAGCAACAAAGTGCTGTCACATTGTTATCAGAACTCATTTGTATTCAAGCTTTCATTTCTTAGCATAATCTTCATTTCTAGATTTATATATCATGTTAGCTTAATCATGCATTTCATTGCTTAATCTAGTTTTCTTTCTTTGTTCTTAGATTAATTTCATCATTTCTAGATTAATTGCACATTCATTCTAGATTAAAACTACATTTTCTTTCAATCAAATCCTTCATTCTAGTAGTAGTCTATGGTTGCAGGACTCTCGATTCTGAAAGCAATTTCGAACCCTACCTAGATAGAAGGCAATAGGTCGAATCATCTAGATAGGCAAGATTAATAACCTCATACTCATTCTTGGCTACAACTGGTGAATAATGACTATGTTAAAGTGTGAGGCTAAATCAGAGGCCCATATTTAGTTCATACATTTCTCGTGCCCATAGTGGGGTAGGAAATCAATTTCTGGCCTCATCATATTTCATTGTATTTTAAAGTTTATGACAAAATTTTGCATTCTATTTGTACTTTCATACATCCCTATATGGATTCTCACACGAAGATTCTCACTATATCATGTGAAGTTTTGTTGGTTCTGGCATTTCCTCATGCAAAAAAGGTATTTTCTCGCATGGGACTACATCCCTGCTCTCGTGAAATTTTGCATCCAGAGACCTAAAACTTGTAGATTTGTACTTTCAGCTTGTTGATTTTTGACACTTACTATTTGTTGTGGCTTTTCTTGATTTTGCTTTTTTTTTGAGACAATTTAATACTGGATTGCAGAGCTTTGGACTTGAGGTGATTTGCTACAATATCTATAATACTTCGATTTTGGACATTAAAATGAATCTCCCACGTGTTTGGCTTGAGTGTTTCCTGCTTTGATAAATCACACTTCAATTTTGGGCTCTAGAAAGAATCTAGATTTCCTTTTAGCATATCTATTTCACATAGTAAATAGGCCCTATGAACACTATTTGCGGAGTTCTTGAGAGAGTGGGCTTCATTCGCTTGTTTTACATACGAGGCTCTTCTCGAAGATAGATCCCCTTGTAGGTAGGGAAGGAGTTGATATTACCTCATGGTCAAACTTGGTTTTTGTCTTCAATCTTTGGTGGTACGTTCTCTCTTGGCCCCACTTAGAGAGATCGATAGCCATTGTTGTTGACATACAAACCTTGTTGAGGTGGTTTCAATTTAGCGGGTCAATTAATCTCTCTACTATGTCTAGGTGAGGTGAAGAGGCTAGAGGATTATGCTTTGTTCCCTTTTGGGCACATCATAAACTCAGATCCTTAAATCTAAGCCAAGTCCCCATGTGGTCCTTTTTGCGAGTCTCCTTATTAGAGAGGGTTAACCATAGTGGACATTCCCTTTATTGGGTAAACCATGTGGATGGAACCTCAAGCGGTAATAGCCATTTTTGCCATGGTAGTAGTAGCCGCTATATAAATGTCCTTGTGGAAGAAATCTCCATAGGTGTAGTTTCTTATTGGACTGTCAGATCTCCTCAGCATCTTCGATTGATTAAATTCTCAAAATGTGTCGAAACCCCGGTGCGCCTGGATTGGAGTTCACCCTCTTGAGATTACAAAATTTGCAAAGTTGACCATTACTATGAACCATAGTGAAACCAACTTTTTATTTTTCTAGGACTATGTGCGTGATTGGAAAATATTTTGAGAACATACACAGGTAGAATTATTAGGGGATATAATACTATGTCACATATTCTTGTTCATGCACAAGGTTGCTTTGTCCCTTGCTCATTGTTTGAAGACATTGTTTGCTTGAAATCCCTGATTGTTGTCTTATGTGCTTGATCATGATAGAAATCTGTTGATGCATGTAGAAGTTGAGTTGCTGATTTGAAATGTTTGAAATTTGCATATTTTGTTAGAGAACAGCCAGCGCTGTGTCTCAAAATCTGTTCTTGCCACAAAAGTTGTGCCAAACTGTCAAACTTTGTTCTTTTTTCATGTGAGATTTTAGTTTTTTGTGCATTTCCTCATGTGAGATAGCATACCTTCACGCACGTAGTCTGGCATTTCCTTGCGTGAGACTACATTTTCTCATGCAAGACTGCTCCCTAGTTTTCAAAAATAATGAGCTTATTCCCGTTAACTAGTCAATTTTCTGTCTAATCTAGTTTTTGTCTTGGGTCCATCAGCCTCTTCTCCTGCTGTCCACAGTTTGAAACTAGATGTATTGGGCTGAGAATCAAGTGAATACTACTTAAAATAACATTGACTCTCTATTATCTTTCCTTTCCTACTGTGCTCTTGTACCTTGCAATGTGATAGTCACATCTTGGCTATTCTAGCCTTACTCTTGACGATTCGTGCTGAGTGCATTTCACTTTTATCACTTTTTTTGCTATCCCAAAGACATCATTCTGAGCATAATCCTAAGTCCTCTCTTGTTACTTAATCCTTGTCTATGCCTGTGATGACTCAAAGTGGCAATGTGTTCCCTCCATGTTTCACCAGATGGGATAGAGATAGACCTCACAATCGAGGAAGAGGTCATTCTGAGTTTGCCATACAATCTAAATATCATAGAGGATCTTCACATTCTTCCTATAAAATGTATAGAGAGGAGTCCTTTCACTCTCCTTCTCCTATTATTTGACCTTGTGTTCATCATAATTTTACTATGAACTTCAGTCAAGCTAGGAATCCCTTGGTTTGACAACACCAAGACTCTGAATAATCATCGTTAGAGATTGATCCTTTTGAGGCACCCCATGTTCCTTGTCAGTGCTTAATCCTTTTGCGACACCCAAGGTTTCCTTACCAGAGATTAATCCTTTTTTAGAACCCAAAGTTTCCTTAGCAGTGACCTCTTGTCATAGTGAACCTCCTTGTACTCAGTCTGCTCACACTATGCACTTGCACACTAGCAAGATGTCACACAAAAATCAAGATGGTGAGTACAATAGAGCTCATGATCATGATCAAGATCAAGCTCAAGATAACCAAGAAGAATTCCATGCCCTGAGTATCTTTGAAATCCTTGGTAATGATGATGAAGAAATAACCCAGCACGATGTTGAGGCTACCTGGTCCAACAAAAGTCTTCACAAAATGATGGAAATTCTAATGAAAGAGGAGAAAGAGAAATACTTTCTTGAGCTGGCCAAACAAGGGGCCAAGTTACCCCCAGACTATAAATTTGAGACTCTTGTAGTCAAAGAAGAGGAAATAAAGGTGATTAAAATGCAAAAACTAGTCCAAGACATGCAAGCCCATATCCAACAACTCATGAAAGCCAAGGACACACCAAAAAACTAGTTCACACTAGAGAGTATCTGTCCATTCCCATTTGACAAGGGTCTTAGCTGTGTGCTATAAATGTGTCACACTTCTATGGATCATTACATGCAAGGAAACTCAAGAATGAGCCCTCACAAATCGATCCATAGCTCCCTAGGCATGGAGTGCAAGGGCTTTTAAGAATGCTCTCAGCTAGAGCTATTTAGCCTATAACCTTGCTAGTAAACCATGCAATGGGAGATTCAATGAAGACAAGGGCAAGAATGCCAATATCCTCAAGAATCAAGAATGAAAATGCAATGCAACTATGCTAGAAATGGAAATGCAAGCTAAGCTATGAAAGGAAATATGCAAGTGTTACAACCCAAGCTAATTAATCTATGTGAGCTAATCTAGAGCATAGAAATGAAGCTAATCTAAGAAAGCATAAATATGAAGCTAAGATAAGAATGCAAGAATGAGATGTAGAATGCAAGAATGAGATGTAGATGCTAAGAATGCTCCAAATCTCCAAAAGCTCCAAAGTGACCTAGAAAACCTGCAGCATAAAGTTAGCATAAAAAGTTGGGGATCTAGAATGAAGAAGAGAGCTCTCCTTTTAAAGAAAATGAGGAGGAATGGACCATGGAGATTAAGAGGCAAAAGATTTAATCAATGGTGGAGCTTAAAAGAAGAGCAATCCATGTGCACAAGTATCCTCCAATAGGAAAATAAGAGTTGACTTTTGTGTCCATATGAGACAAAAAGTGTTTTTTCCCTTTTTTATAAAATAAGAATAATGCTTTATTTGTGCAACTTAGGATAAGAGGCAAAGTGGGGGTTTTTTATTTATTAAAAAGGGAGGAAATATTCCTTTTAAATAAATAAAAACTTAGGATAAAATGGTTAGCCCATAGAAAATAATTGAATAAATGATAGAGCTAGGATTTGATCAAGAACAAGCAATTGATGATTTAGCAAAAGGGGCTAATAGTCTAGGTGACCATTTTTAGGTGTATACATTTGCCCCTCTTTGACTAATGTGTGATTGATCTGGGAACACATGCAGTCAAATAATGAAGTTGAAATGTGAGATCGATTTGGGATCACAAAGCAACTCAGATCAGCCAAGAAAGCAAGAGATAGCCAAGAAGGCAAGCAATAGCATTCTGACTCCAAAGAATGAAGTGCAGAAAAATAGAAAATCCTGCATGGTCAGCCTGGTAGCGACAGTACTGAACACTTAGGAAAGATATAGCCAATAATATATGATGTGACTGCCCCCTCGGGATCGAAAGCGAAATCCAAGTGGAGGGAATGCAGAAGCAAGAGAGACATGATCAAATCACTAGAAATCATAATCGAAGAAAAAGAATAGAATAACCATCAAGAAGTGAAGATATGCCCCACACATGGGACACGGGGCACGAACCTAGCGGTCCCTCTACCCGAAAACACCATGGAGGGGGATTTGAACTTGGGATTTGAAAGTGAATGAAAGACTGGAAGTTTGAAAGAGATGGGGATGAAGAGGTGAAGAATGCCCCAGCGAAGATGGAAGGATCAGGCCTCAAAAGGTTAGCCAACTGCACGGAAGAAGAAAAAAGATGATCAAGGTGAACTCGAATTTCGGTTTCGATCCCGAAATGAAAGGAAAATGATGTGACATGAAAGACAAGAAGTGAAAGACATGATCGGGAAGAAGCAAAAGGTGAGCGCAGTTGATTAACAAGTCCACGAAAGATAAAGGAGAGCTCTCTCCATATGCAAGATGCAAAACTAAACTAACATGAACTTAAGAATGCAAGCTACATGAAAAGTGGTTTACTTGCAAGGTCACAAAGCCAATAGACATCTAATATTCATCATTGAGCGTTATTGGTAGCGTCGCAAGATCATACAATACACACTAGCATAACTATGTGGATCTGAATATGATCTATATCAGATAGAAATTTGGGAATCCCACCTAAGCATCAAAGACATGCAGGTCAAGATGACTAGTGCAGTGAGATGACCTAAGTTTGATATAGCAAGATTATGCTCACATCGAGACACAAGAAAGTCAAGATGACTATAAGCATGCACTTGCGAAATAGTCAAGGATAATACCTTGTAGGTCCATAGTGTCAAGTAAGACCAACATAAATGCTCATGACAGTTAGGACCAACAAAATATACCCACATGCAGAAAAAACAATAAAACATGTTCTCATTCCCTCAATCTTCTAGCTATGCATCATCGAAAATGATCACAGGGGGAGAACACTCAATAAAGAAATCATCATAGATAGCACACAAAGAAAATAAAGCCAAGCAAGTCTCAGTGAGTCAAGTGTGTGTGTGTGTAGGTCATAGAGTCAAGCTTTGAGTATCGCATCTGCCAGTGAGAAATATTGCATCATCTAGACTGTGGGTAGGATATATGATAAAGTGTTGAGAAACACTCGACGCTAGGGTAGTGTTGAAAAACACAATTGGGGTGGTGTTGAAAAACACCGTTTGTGAGGTGCCTAAGAAACCCAGATGCACAAACAGACCCAAGATAAGCTCAAAACAACAGATGCCCCCTAGACTAAGACAAGAATCAATTCCAGGCTAAGAGAGGCAAAGCAAGAAGTGGAGCAAAGGAGCGCCACACAAGACTGATAGACATAGGTGCAGAGGGTCTCAAGCAGTGCATGTTTCCAGGTTTTCACCACTTGATAGATTTATTGCAATTTTTTCAGGACTTTTTATAATTTTTTTTGTATTTTTTCTACCAAGGCACCTGTTTCCAGGTTTTCACCAAGGCACTTTTTCAATTTTTTTGTATTTTTTCAAGACTTCATATGCTTTTTAGGATTTTTTTAGCATCATATATGAATTTTTTTGGAATTTTTTCAGGATCAATAAATATGTGCAAAGAATGCCCCAGACAGAAATGGGCATCAAGAATCTGCTTCCTCTGATGTAGAGAACTGATAGGCCCCAGGCCCAAATGCTGCAACTATGACAATAGGAGGTCTCAACCAGTTCGACCAATAATAACCAGCCCTAAGCAATGTCTGAGCTAGCAGAGGATCGTTAGAATGTGATCCACATATGCCATCGTGGATTTTAGCTAGCACTTTTTCTGACTCCTCTATTTCTAGACACTTAAGGAGAGTTCCGTCTAGACCCTTCCTATACAAGTCACCAGAGACAAAGGCAAAATGTAAGGGATGGCGGAAAGAATGGCGTGGTGGATTTGCAAGAGGACTATGAGGTGGAAGATATGAAAAGATGGTAGGATTGCAAGATTTGTAAGTAGGATAGTGTAATTCATCCACCAGGAACTTGAAGCAAAATTTATGCTTTTTCATTTGTAAAATGGATGCCAAAGTAACCAAGGCATTAGCAACTTTATTCTCAGCTCTAGGAATGGGCTGAAGTATAACAGATATGAGATCATGCTTGAAGTAGTGCACCATTTTTTTGTAGAGAATCAGCTTGTCATCTTTTATTTGAGACTCATTATTTTTGAGTAGATTTTTATTTTTACTTTTCTTAGGTGCGGATACTACCACAATGTGGTTTTCACCATCTGACCATTGCTCTTTTCTTTTGACATGATGACTGTGATACTTGATTGTTGATTCAATCTTTTTTGTTGCTAGTTCGCTGGAGGAAGAAGTAACAGGTGTTGATGCAAGATGAAATGAAGTGACCGGTTCAATAGCATTTATGCGAGGGGTGTCATCTCTAGTAACAAGAGAGGTTGAGCCTATAGGGTAAGCTCCAAAAGTAGCTAGATCTAGACTTGTCATAGAAGAACCAGCGTGGTCCACTAAGGCAATCCGAGGAACAAACTCATCAGACCCCACACAAGACCCATCAACCACGTCAGGATGGTTACTACAAGAATGAACCATATCAACATCCATATCATCAGTAGATATACATTTTTCTCCCCAAAGAAATGAAGTAGAAGGAAGATCATCTCCCATGTGAGCCATAGTGTGCAGTGGTGACTCATCTGTATCTGTGTCTGAATTACTGAGTATGGGAGTATTTCTAGAATCCTCTCTATAGACCCACTCTTGAATAGCTTGTTCTTCTCTGTCTGCTTCTAAAGGAACGGATGAAGGAACAAAAGTATCAAAGATCACCATAGCAGAAGTGGAAGGCTTCATGTGATTAGAAGGTCTCCCATATGACCTAGGAGAAACAGGTATAGAAGAAAAGGAATCCAGCGTATATTCACCCATACCAAGGCTCATCATCTTAAGTGTTTTCTCAGCAGCAACTAGAGACATACTAGGATCAATAGAAGGTTCATTGTGAGGAACAATTTTTTCAGCAGCATCAAGAGCATTAATAGCAATAGTATGGTCTCCAGGAATCACAACTTCAGTGCCATCGTACGGAAATTTGACACACTGATGATAAGTGGAAGGAACAACCTGCATGTCATGGATCCAAGGATGACCCAAAAGAATGTTATATGCGAGTGGGATGTCCAATACTTGGAAGCTAATATCTTTCGTGACAGGGCCCACTCAGACAGGCAGCGTGAAAAGACCTTTGGAAGATCTTTCCACTTCATCGTAAGCTTTTATAGTAATCTTCTTTTTAGAATCCACAGCGAATTCTGACAAACCCAATTGTTGTATGACATTGAAAGAAACAATATTTAACCTTGCACCATTGTCTATCAGGACTCGACGGACTCAGGTATTGTAGACTAGAACTTCAATGTGTAATGCTAGATTATGCGGGTGAGCAATAGATATGTCATCTTCTGTAGAAAAGGAGAGAGATAGTGGAGATGAAACGTGGTTGACCATAGCCTGAAATTGATTTAGATCAATGTCATTGGGAACATGTGTTGTACGTAGAGCCTCATCAAGAATCTCTCTATGTGAAGAGGATAACCGAAGCAACTCAAGGATAGATATCTGTGCTGGTGTCTTTTGCAAATGTTGGACAAGATCATAGCTAAGGGTGGCTGAAGGAGCCACTTGTTTGGAAGGCAAAGCTTGCTTGGGATCTTGCGCAGTTTTAAGGACAATCTTGGCTTGCCCCCTAGTAACAGCATTCAGTGTCTCACTTTGGGAAGATGAACTACCACGTGTTTGCAAGACTAACTTTGGCTTACCATGATTGGTGTTATTATCATCTTGAGACCTCATCATTAGAACACTCTCAACAGGTTCTACGATGTTAATCACAAGTGTATTAGAAGGATACGTGTAATTGATCTTTGCATCATGATTCTTCTTATGTGTTTGAGAGGTTTCCCCCTTATCATGCTTAGGTAGAGGATCTTTGAAAGCTGTGTGATCAGAATTTTTAGTTAAGCCATCAGTGGAGATTGTGCCATTCTCAATAAGATCCTGAATATCATCCTTAAGCCTAAAACAATTTTTTGTTGGATGTCCCTTGTTTATGTGATAATGGCAGTAATGATCCTCTCTCCACCAATCAGGCTTATTTATTAGATCCCAGTTACCAGGTTTATCAGGAAGTGTAAGATATCCATTGTCAACCAAAGTCTTAAGGATCACATTGTAAGGTTCTGCCAACTTGGTATGGACTCGCTTTCGAAATGACTTCTTAGGCTTATCTGCATATTGAGGTTTAGGAGCATTGTGAGTGTTGCTAGCTTCTTGTTGTTTTGCTGCATAGATAGCGTTGGAGAGATTGAAAGCGGACTCTTTAACTTTAGGAGCATCAACAACCCCATCATTAACAACATACTTGTTCTTATTCCAAGGTTTGTTCTTGTCTTTACCATTGCCTTTAGCATCTTTATTAATAACAATATCCCCTTTTCTTATAGCTACATCCTCAATCCGATATGCACTTTCAACCATGTCATGGAAGGAGGAGAACAGTTGCTTCCTTAGATCATAAAATAGCTCAGGCACAAGTGTGTTGACGAAAATGTCAATGTTTTCTCTTTCAGGTAGCTGACGAGGATATCGAGAATACAATGACCTCCAACATTGTAAGTAAGTTGCAAATGGCTCACCTTGATGTTGTCTTAGATTACCGAGATCTATCATAGTGACAGGTTGTTGGATGTTGTAAGAGTACTGCTGGGTAAATCGTTGAGCTAACTCATCAAAAGTCTTAAGTGGTGGTGTCAATTTCGCAAACCATTCCAAAGCTTGGCCTCTTAAGCTTCAAGGGAATAAGCGTAGGAGATATGTGTCTTCATGAAGAAAGTCCATACTAAGAGCATAAAAATGATGCACATGGTCATGAGGGTCACCATTTCCATCATACTTGTCATATTTAGGAACCTCAATATCCTTAGGAAATGGGACCATGTATAGATCTTTATCAAAAGGAAGAGCACAAATTGATTCTACAAAAGAGACCTTTGGAGGCTCTCTTTCTAATTCCATTTGGGTAAGGCGTTGATTTGTCCAACGTAATTCTTCTTGAAGGACTTCCAATTCAGTTGGTACTCTTTGTTGGACAATTTGTCTGACATCATAGCCGGGAGGAAGCTTGTATCCTCTAGAAGTCATATATTGAAATTATTGATCGCCATTACGCTCTAAAAGCTTATGCATCATTCGTTGGAAATCCACATCTTGTTCACATCTCATAAGATCCTCACTAGAAATCTCATCATTAGCCTCTGCCTCATGTTGAGAGGGAGGAGGTCTAGGTGGTGAAGAAGGCATAGCAAAAGTTGGCCTTGGAGGAGATCTTGGTGGCGTGTTGTTGTCATTGTTGCCATTGTTAAAAAGAGGTCTATGCTCATGATTACTAGTCTCAGGTTGCTCATGAAATGTCCCTCTATAAGCCATGCGCCTAGTAGCATCCATCCTTTGTTGATTGTGTTCTTTGTCTAAGCGTGCTTGATTATCCTTATGCTCAAAGTGTTCTTGCAAGAGTTGAAACTTTTCTTGTTCAGTCAAAGTGAGGGAGACACTGTCTGTGTTTTTGGGGGTCTTGAATGCGGAAAAGAGGAAACCTCCTTTATACCACGGTGTTGCCTTAGAATTCTCAGATTGGTCAGAACTAGAACTGTTGTTGCTAATGGGTGCTTTTGAACGTCTAGTTGGAGAAGGTAACTGTGTATAATTGAATGGAGGATGACTCTCCTGCTCAAATTGAGACTGAGTTGTAACCGGCATGAAAAGAGATGTTGGTTGACTAATAGAATGAGACAAAGTTTCTTAGATTTGAGATAAGCAAAGGTAATAAAGATCACTTGTCAAAGTAGAAAAATAGAGAGATGGCTCGTCAAAAGTGATCAAGCACTTACAACAATCAATTGACTAAAGCCGAGCAACGAGCAAGAAGCTCAATAAGCAAGTAGCTAGAGAGGTAACCGCGATGTGACAAGTGATCAAGAGTAGCATTTGTTAAACTCAAACCCAATAGTTTTAGCTCATTTGTTTCAGTCTAGAACAAATCTAAGCATGTAGGTAACAAACTAGTTTCAGGTAAGAATAGAAAAAGACAATCTACGACAGGTTAAAGTGCAAGTTTAGCCACTCCGAATTGTAGTAATGACAGGACAACAAAAAGGTTCTGGGTGATACTTTCCACGCAGACAGGGTGATACTTCTCAGTTCGGGCGATACTTCGCCTTAAGCCAGGTGATAGACTATAGTATGGTTGGGCGATAGACTCCAGGCTAGCAGGGCGATAGTCCAGAAGGCACGAACTATCGCGCAATATACCTCAGCAAAGCGCACGATAAAATAGCAGGGCGCGAACTATCGCACGATATTTCTTAGTAAGGCGTGCGATACTATTGCAAATTCGTATGACTTTTTGACTAGTGAACATAAAATTCTCAGTTTTAAAGCATTTTGATCAAGTTCAAAGGTTGGATAGTGCAATTTCTCAGTTTGACAAGCAGTAATAGTAGATAAAAGACAGGTTTGCAAACAGTAGGTGATCAAACATGTCATAGAACACTTGAAACAAGGGCAAAAGCAACCTTGCCAAGACAAGCACTTGTGATATCAAAATAGAAAACCTTATGAACGCTACCGTGTGTTTGAATGTTGAAAACATTTACATGGGCATAGCACAATCGAAGACAATTCAAGCAATTACTACCTAGAAGGACAAGGCTCATTACTTAGCAACATGGCCCACAACTTGATGCTCCCTTGCCTCACACCAAGTGGTTGCCCACAAGAGATATTGGCGTTGTCATGGAAGTGTCAAAAACACAACCAAAGGAACACATATGGTGAGTGTCTTGGGGTGATCCGGGTAAGTCCACTTGGATCAATCCTTGCACCAAGAAGCTAAGCGGCTAAAATAGGGTGGCCTCTATCTAATGGTTCATAGTAAGGGTTTCCATTCATAGCACCCCTCTTGCTCCTCATAAAGGACTAGGACCTCGCGGCCTCAAGAGTACCTTAAGCATTCTTGCTTAATGCTTTCCTCATGGTCACAATCCCACAAGTTACTCACATCAAGCGAAGATAAGTACTATGTCTACCAAGGTTTTGTGTCCTCGATAGCCTTGAGATTATAGTGAGTTGGAATCACTTGCCACCAAGGAAAATGATGACAAGGTTGTCCCCACTTGGGTCGTTCCTCTTGATTGCTCAAGAGCAGGCCCGCTAAAGGATCCTAAGCTAAACAAAGAGTGGATTAATTCTTGAGGTTCAAGGTTTTTGGTTCACCACAAGGGTGAAGAGCATACTCCCCTATCTCAAGAATCTCTCCCAAACACACCAAGCAAAGATTCAATTACCCCCTTGCTTTCAAAATCCCAAGATGGGTCAAGATTTCTATTTCACCACAAGGGTGAAGAGTATACTCTCCTACCACCTCAAAATTTCTACAACAAGGTATTAAGTGCCTATGAAAGGAAACAACTAGTATATGCCGCACTTAATAAAGAAAGCAATTAAACAAGCACTTGATTTGGTTTTTATGCTTAGGGCAGCCCTGCAAAAACCATTAGTAGCCCTCTTTGACATGCGATTTTAGCAAATTTCAAGCAAGAAGCACCTACAACCACAACTTGTTAGACCAACAAGAGTTAGGAGAATCAAAATCCAAAATCTAACAATGATTAGTACATGAAAAAATCAGATAATCTACAAAAAAATAACTGATCAAATGATAAAATCTGAAAATGAAATCATCATGGTTGGATTAGGCTCAGAAAGACCTTTCCAATGATATATCACACTTAAACTTTTGATACCATTTGCAAAATTTCAAAAAAAAATGGGTACCCATTTTCCAGAGGCACGGATTTGAAAACGTTGGAAATTTCAAAAAATTTCAAAAAGTTAGCTGAGAACCTGAAACTTGCAAGATGGATAAAATAACTCAAAAATAGGTCACTGCCAGGTACAGACATAGTATCGCGCGATACTTCACCGTATACTAGGGCAATACTTTTAGTCTGCGCGATATTTCACCTTATACCAGGCGATACTTCACCTGACACCAGGTGATACACCTTAATACAGGCGTGCAATTCTTCTAAGATGCAAAGTGTCCCGTGGGTATTATAAGGTATATCACGCGATATACTAAGAAGTATCATGCGATATACTGAGACAGAAAACCAGAGAATGAAAATTACGCTAAAAACTTGCCGAAAAATTGACGAAAATTGACGAAAATGCAGAATTTAAAAGACAAAGTCTATCTACTCTGCCCCACGATGGGCGCCAAAAATGTGTGCTATAAATGTGTCACACTTCTATGGATCATTACATGCAAGGAAACTCAAGAATGAGCCCTCACAAATCGATCCATAGCTCCCTAGGCATGGAGTGTAAGGGCTTTTAAGAATGCTCTCAGCTAGAGCTATTTAGCCTATAACCTTGCTAGTAAACCATGCAATGGGAGATTCAATGAAGACAAGGGCAAGAATGCCAATATCCTCAAGAATCAAGAATGAAAATGCAATGCAACTATGCTAGAAATGGAAATGCAAGCTAAGCTATGAAAGGAAATATGCAAGTGTTACAACCCAAGCTAATTAATCTATGTGAGCTAATCTAGAGCATAGAAATGAAGCTAATCTAAGAAAGCATAAATATGAAGCTAAGATAAGAATGCAAGAATGAGATGTAGATGCTAAGAATGCTCCAAATCTCCAAAAGCTCCAAAGTGACCTAGAAAACCTGCAGCATAAAGTTAGCATAAAAAGTTGGGGATCTAGAATGAAGAAGAGAGCTCTCCTTTTAAAGAAAATGAGGAGGAATGGACCATGGAGATTAAGAGGCAAAAGATTTAATCAACGGTGGAGCTTAAAAGAAGAGCAATCCATGTGCACAAGTATCCTCCAATAGGAAAATAAGAGTTGACTTTTGTGTCCATATGAGACAAAAAAATATTTTTTCCCTTTTTTATAAAATAAGAATAATGCTTTATTTGTGCAACTTAGGATAAGAGGCAAAGTGGGGGCTTTTTATTTATTAAAAGGGGAGGAAATATTCCTTTTAAATAAATAAAAACTTAGGATAAAATGGTTAGCCCATAGAAAATAATCAAATAAATGATAGAGCTAGGATTTGATCAAGAACAAGCAATTGATGATTTAGCAAAAGGGGCTAATAGTCTAGGTGACCATTTTTAGGTGTATACATTAGCATGCCACCTTTTCCCAAAGGTGTAGAACTCCCCAAGTATGATAAATATCTGGGTACCTCTGATCCTCAGGATCACTTGAGAGAGTTTGGTGCTCTATCCATGGAGTTCATACATGATCAAACTTATCTCATGCGTCTCTTTCTATGTAGTCTGGGTGGATCTTCTATGGAGTGGTTCTCCTGACTTCCTACTGGTATCAAATATTTTGACGAGATTGCTAATCTTTTCCTCCAAAATTATTCGCATAACATTCAGCATCCGATCAACATCTGTGACCTTTACAATCTAAAACAATGAGCTGGAGAACCTTTCTTGACATTTCTCCAGCGATGGAGACAACTCTATACCAAGTATTCTTACAAAATACCAGAATATGAGAAACTTGATATCTTTCTAGACAATCTTCTTCCTAATTTTGGATACCAAGTATAGCTGCAAGGTCCTTTAACCTTTGATGACATGATTAAGCAAGCTGTGAGAATAGAGGCATTTATGGTCAAGAAAGGGGAGCTCACCCTACACAAAGATAACAAGCAAGGGTCCTCCTCAGGCAAAGATAAGGCTAAAATTGTCAATAAAAACTAGGATGTTGTGAATGACGGAGTCATTGATAATGTGATCCCAAAGCCTCCAAAGGTTGTTTTCAACCTCACCTCTAGTATGCAAGAAACCAAAGCCACTGAGAAGGCTATGACATATACACAACCACCTTCAAAATTTTCTAGAAGAAATCCTTGGGCACCTCAACCCAAACGTGAGTTCACTTCCTTAGGAGAACCTCTTGACGTAGTATATAAGACTCTTTTGCAGAACCAAATACTCATGCCTCTAGAAAACTTGCGTCCTTATGATCCACAACCATGCCTTGCTTAGTGGAATGAATCTACATACTGTGAGTACCATTCAAACAAGGGTCATAAGACTTCCAGCTGTATTCAACTTCGACATAAGATCTAGGATCTTATTGATAATGGTGATGTTGTTGTGAGTGGTTATAACAAGAACTCAGACCATCAAGCATTCAAAGACCCCTTTCCTCCTCATAAGAAGGGTGATTCTTCTAAGACCAAGAATAACAACAACAAGGTCAAATATAGATACAATACTAATGACAATGTTATTAATATGGTTGAACCTGTCAATGTCAAATACTGTGATGTGATTACCATCAAGGGGAGCAAGGATGCTCCCAGACCCAAAGTTCCTTTCATTTTGCAAGGTCCTATGTCTCAATCATTTGAATCTAAATAGTCTCAAGTTTGTGAGAACACTATCACTCAATCTAATGCAAAGATCACTCTCAAAGGCCTCGATCCTTCTACATCTACACTGAAAAAACCTGCAGACACAACTGTTGTTGGCCCTGCCAACAAGATTTCAAAATTGTTCCCCACGCCTACTAATGCTAACTACAACCTACTAATGTTATCTATCAAGTCCTAGACATCCCTCTTGCATACAATATACTGTTGGGGAGACTGTGGATCCACGAGATGCAAGTGGTCCCTTCCACCTTATCACCAATGTATCAAGTTCCCATTTCACGGAGCAGAAGTGACTGTACGTACCAACACTAGCTATTCTTACAACATGCTCACACAATTTGCCGATAGCTTTGTCTTAGCCAATAAAGAGTCTATTGAATTTTTTGATGCCAAACTGAAAGAAATGGAAAAGAATCTAAAACTCACAGATTTAGGCATGGGGGAATATCAGATGGAACCTCTTTTTGTCACTAACAACTTTACCTCTATCTCCACATTCCTACGGGAGACTCATTGAATGCAAGAAACCTTCTACTGTATCCCCTCAAGTAGTTTATGATGATGTCTTTGTCCAAGCCACCACACCATTAGAATACGAGGATGAAAACAAAGCCATTACAACTTGGATTTATATAGGGAAAGACACATCTGAACAAGTCACCCCAACTCGTGATATAGAACATGAACTAAACAGTGAAGGTTTCAAGCTCATGAAACCCTTCGGCTATAAAGGAAGTGGCCCTCTAAGGGTGAATGATAATGGATTGCTTGAACCAATTGAAGCTATAGGATGAAGGACAAAAGAAACCATAGGTCTAGGCTTCAAGAAAATCTCATTCCATTTAGGGATCAATAAATTTGTACCAGAACTAGAATGTTAGCCAACATCTAGGGACACGGTTTCAGCTAAAAATTCAGAGAACAGTTCAGATGAGGATACTTTTCCTTATCCTATTCCTCTAGATCTTTCCATGCTCTTCGCATAGCTAGATGATTTGGTGCAGCATGTCAAACACCTTGAAATTGATAGTGATTCTGATGACACCACCTTAGTTACTCCTTTGACCTATGAATAGTTGAGGAAAATGCAAATGGATCACCCTAACTATCAATGGGAATTGTACGTGCCATCATCTTTTCAAGAGCGGTTCAAACAAGAACAAAGCCAACATAACATCAATGTTACAAGAGACGATAATGAGTTAGATGGTACAACAAGTGTTGATGGAGTTCCTATTTCTAGTATTATAGAGTCACATGAGTATGAGTTCAATTCTCTATCTGATGCAACTTTTGACAAGGATGTAGACATAGTACACACATTTGAAAATCTCCTCGAAGTAGGTGAAGGGTCTAGTGTTAGGACAACTGAGTGTGATTCCACCGATGTTAACATACCCTCTACTTCTGACATGAGGTCTCGAAGGGACTCAAACACACCTCAGGATGAGATTGCTTTAGGTCTTGACTTGCTTGTCCGCACTTTTGACGACTATACCGTTAACGCACTTGAACCTGTCACTTCTCTTTCACTCCACCATCCCTAGCTGATAAACTGGAACCCCTCCTCTCCATCCAATGAAGTCCTTACATTCTAGAATGATTACACTCTTGCTTGCTACCTTAACAATATCGAACCTTTAACGTCCTCCACCAGTGAAGACAGTGTCAACATAACTAAAGCTAATATCAAGTATCTCAGTCATAAAATTAAAAGAAAAAGGAATAGGCACTCTGATGGTGAAAACCACATTGTGGCAGTGTGAGAGCCAAAAAAGTAAAAACAAAAGATGTATCCAAGGGTGAAAACCTCTTTGAGGTGCCCAAGGATGAGATACTTGATACACTTCTGAAGTCATTTTTAGGAAAGGTCTTCAGTACTCATTGAGCCAACTCAACCAGTAAACTTGGGTACAGAAGTTGCACCTCAGATTATTTATTTGGCATAGTCCTTATCCATAGAGGAGAAATAGGAATTCACCAGTTTCTTTTGAAGCAAGAAAATCAACTTTTCCTGGACTTATTTTGACATGCCTAGATTAGATCCCAATCTGATTATGCATCATCTCTCCATTGTACCAAGTGTCAAGCCTATCAAACAGAAGCTTTGTAAGATGCACCCGCATGTGGCACTTTTAGTCAAAGCTGAACTAGAAAAACTTCTCAAAGCTGGTTTCATCAGAGCAATTGACTATGCCAAGTGGATTTCTAATATTGTTCCAGTTTCTAAGCATGATAAATCTATCAGGGTCTACACAGATTTTGAGATTTGAACAAAGCCTATCCCAAGGATGATTTCTCATTACCCAACATTGACATGATTATCAACATGACAATAGGCTATGAAATGTACTCACTCATGGATGGTTTCTCTGGCTAAAACTAGATCAAAATCATGCCAGAAGACCAAGAGAAGATGGCCTTCACATGTGCTTGGGGAATTTTTTGTTGGAATGTCATGCCCTTCAGACCTAAAAATGCTGAAGCCACATATCAAAGAGCTGTCACCACTATCTTTCATGACATGATGCATAAGATGATGGAAGATTATGTGGATGATACATTAGCTAAGAGCATGGAATGGAAAGTACATCTTATAGATCTAGGTTCTATATTAGATTGAATGGAACAATTCTATTTAAGGCTCAACCCAAAAAAGTGTGCCTTCGGAGTCACATCTGGTAAAACTATTAGGTTACTTCATATTTGAAAAAGGCATAGAAGTAGATCCATAAAAGGTTCAAGCTATTATGGAGATGCCTTCGCCATGCAACATCAGTCAGATGAGAGGACTCCAAGGTCGGTTACAGTCTATCCGGTGCTTCATTGCACAACTAGCAGATAAGTCACAACCATTCACCAAGACCCTACATAAAGGTGTGACTTATGAGTGGAACGAAGATTGTGAGAAAAGGCTCCAATAGATCAAACATGGATCTTGCAAATCCACCAATAGTAATGCCTCTTATTCATGGGAAGCCACTCATTCTCTACATCTCTACTTAGACACGTCATTGGGTGTCTTGTTAGCTCAAGAGGATCAGAACAACAAAGAAAGAGCTATTTATTACATCAGTAGAACTCTAGTCTCTTATGAAACAAACTATTCTGTCATTGAGAAAGCTTTCCTAGCAGTGGTATTTACTTCACAAAAATTGTGGCACTACATGCTTACCCATACTACACGTCTTATTGCTAAAATTGATCCATTAAAGTACTTGCTCAGCAAAGCTACCCTTACAGGTAGATTAGTGAAATGGGTCATGATACTCAGTGAGTTTGAAATTGACTATGTAGAGAGAAAAGCCATTAAAGGGCAAGCAATTGTAGATCAGTTGGCTGAAGCACCTATCATAGATTATCAACCATTGAGCATTGAGTTTCTAGATGAGTCCATAATGCTTCTCACACATCAGACATGGACTATGTTCTTTGATGGATCATTTACCCAATAGGGGTCAGGTGTTGGAATATTGTTCATTACACCACATAGGTACTCTTTACCAAAGGCATATAAAATGTTGTTTCCTTGTACCAAAAACATCACTGAGTACGAAGCCTTGATTAATGGCATGAAGATAGCCATTGAATGGTGAGTAGATGAACTAAAGGTCTTTGGAGATTCACAACTAGTCATCAATTAGGTTAATAACATTTATCAAACAAAAGATGACAAATTGGTACCTTACAAACGGATGGTTGATAACCTAAGAAAATACTTTGCACATGTCACTTTCCAACAGATTCCACGAGCAGACAACAAAGTAGCTGATGCCATGGCTACTCTTGCTTCCATGTTACAAATGCCAAAAAATGACTTCTGACATGAATTCCTAGTGGAGATGTTACGCTACCCCGCCCATGACACCCCTAAATCTAGGATGATCTATTCAGTCATTGGACATGATTCATCTCGCTACCATCATATCTACTCCTACCTCTATGACCAAATTGTTCTAGACACTTACACCTAGAATGAGAAATGTCACCTAATCTGTAGTGCTTCACAGTACGTTATCATAGCTAATGACTTGTATAGGTGAGGTCTAGATGGTACCCTCCTTAGGTGTTTAGAAACTGACGAGTCTAAGTGTGTGTTGGTTGAGGTGCATGAAGGCATCTATGGGTCTCATTCGAGTGGCCTGACACTAGCCCATAAACTTATTAGAGCTGGTTACTATTGGCCTGATATGGAGAAAGAAGCTATACAATATGCTAAGGCTTGTAAATAGTGTCAACTCATGGGAATCTAATTTACACTCCCACTAAGGAGCTAATCCCATTCATTACATTTTGGCCATTTCAACAACGGGCCTTTGATTTGGTGGGTTAGATTCATCCTTCTTCATCAAATGGACACAAGTTCATTATCATTGCTATAGACTATTTCACTAAGTGGGTCAAGGCAGTACCTCTGACTATAGCCAATGGAAAATCTATAGCCATGTTCATATTGAATTACATCATTTGCAGATATGGTGTACCCTCCTTAATAATCACTGACAATAGGGGACAGTTCAAAAATAAGGATCTAAAAAAGCTACGCTCTAAGTTCAAAATCACTCAGCATTGGTCTTCCATCTATTATCTCTAGGGTAATGGACAAGCAGAAGCATCAAACAAGGCGATCCTTAAGATCTTGCACCACATAGTTCACAAATCTGGTAGAGACTGACACCTCCAGATTAATCCAGCTTTATGGGCCTATTGAGAAAGTATTCAAACACTAACTGGGGCCATGCCCTTTGCTTTAGTTTATGGAGTAGATGTTGTGTTGCCTATTGAGGTCAAGATTCCTACTTTGCGAGTCTCTCTAAAAGGCCTCATCATTGATGAAGACATTAGAATAGCCTGACTACAAGAGTTAGAACTAATGGATGAATGTTGACAAGTGGCGTTCGATAATCTCTGAGCATATCAGAAATGGATGTTCAAGAATTACAACAAGAAAGTTAAACCAAGGGACTTCCAAGTGGGTGATCTCATCCAGAGAGAGAACCCTAAGAATCAACAACAACGAATCCAGAAGGGAAAGTTTGAACCAAATTGGCTTGGTCTGTATATTGTTACTGCAACGTTTGGGTTTGGCGCATATCAACTCTCTACTACTGAAGGAGAATAGCTCAAAGAGCCGATCAATGCTATGCATCTGAAATGATTCTATAGCTAAGACATCTTTTGAATGCTCCATGTACATACTCTATTCTAAAAAAATCCTAAAAATTGCAAAATGTCATGAAAAAATCTATTATCCTAGTGAAAACTTGGTAAACAGGCGCCTTGATAATACAAAAAAATTGAAAAATACAAAAAAAATCAAAAGATAAAAAATACAAAAAAATTGAAAAACAAAAAAATGTGTCATTGATGAAAACATGGTAAACATGCATCATGGTAGCAAAAGAAATAAAATCCTGTCAAGACAACCTGGTAAACAGGCAGCACTTGTTCTAGAATGCTATACCTATTGCACCATTGCTTGGCCCTGTATAGTTGCTTTCCTGCTTTCCTGCTTTAGTTTGCTGGCTCATGCACTTGCTCTCAGTTATCTTCGAGATTATGCTCAACTCTACATGGATTGAAACTGGTCACACTTGGGGGCACCCTTCCTGGTCTAGGGGGCATTGTCCTATCTTTTCAGAGGATCTCCCTCACATCAGTCACCAGTGGTTCTCACTAGGTCTACCTACTGATGCTTAGCTATAGGATCTTCCTCAGATCAGTCACTAGTGGTTCTCACTGTGTCTGCCTATTGATGCTTAGCTATAGGATCTTCCTCACATTAGTCACCAGTGGTTCTCACTGTGTTTGCCTAATGATGCTTAGCTATAGGATCTTCCTTGCATTAGTCACCAGTGGTCCTCACTGCATCTTCCTACTGATGCTTAGCTATCGCTAAGATCTCTCTCCTTGAGAATCTTCCTCGTATCAGTCACTAGTGGTTCTCGCTGTGTCTACCTACTGATACTTCGTTAGCACTATGATCTCTCCTCAAGATTTTCTCTTGCGTCAGTCACCAATGGTTCTCATTGCGTTAGTCTACTATCGTTGTCCTATTGAGACTTCTCACTTATGATGTATACTTTCGATCTGACGTCAATCTGCTGAAACTGAAACTGAACTTGTGACTCTCTAAGACATGCTAAGTTTTTCTTTTATATGCTTGTCTTTTCACTTTATCATTTCTCCTCGAGCACCTCAAAGACATCTATCCTAACTAAGAGATGTGAAGACTAGGGGCATGATCTTTTCTTTGCTTTACGTTTGCTAGTTTAGTTCCAATGATCCAATGGATCCATCTAAAATGGGTGTCCACTGTGAGAGCCTCTATCTCATGTTAGATGGCCATGTGTACCTCGAATCCTTTTATATGGAAACTTTGGTGAGGTTGGTTCTTCTCCTTATCTGTTTGAGTGACTTCTTTCTGCTACAAGTGAAATTTCAGATGCTCGTCCTATGAAGTGAATATATGGGTCACTGCGAGCATTCTTAATATACTTATCAATCACTTAGCAAAAGTCAGCACTCTCACGTGTCTGGTGTGTTTGTATGCAAGAAACAATCAGGTCATCCTAGCAACTATGCTCTTATGCTTATGTTCTCTTGCTAAATCAAAAGGAATAGGTGTTCAGGTCATTCTGGCTTCTTGTGCCTTAATGCTTACACCTCATTCTGACAAATCTAAAGATTGACGTTGTATTCATATTCTCATGATTGCCATATCAATGAGAGTTGTACGACATCTCACGATTGTCCAATACCAAATTCTCAATGATGATAATTATCTAATGGGTCCAACAACCAAGTCCTAGGGATTGCATCTAGCTTAGGCTTGCATTTTCATTCTAGGCTTGCATTGCAACAGTACTTTGCGGTTCTCTTTGTTGTATTCTCCTAGATTTGTATGAGGGTTCTCATTTCACATCCCAGGTTCACCTTGACTACACAAGTGTGTGATCCTCACTCTTGATCTTCAAGAACATTCTTTTGGTTAGTACCTATCGTGTATTGCAATATCCCGCATGAGATGATTAGTACCACATACATTGCATTACATCCATCAAAGTGCATTCTCATAATTCATGTGCATACATTTACATCTACATATTCATATACATGTGCATTCATTACATACATAAACCAAATCATACATTACATCCATTGCATTTATTCATTTATCATCTATCATTGCATTTCACATCGCATACATACAATAATAAAAACATGTGCATATTCCTTTGCATATTCATACATGCCACCCATCTCATATCTACTCATCTAATCATTTAGGATACATCTCATAAAGCATAAAACTCCAAAGCAATATACAACATGTACAATGATACCAAAAGATGAGCTCATATCTATATAAATCAAAGTGTTAGTATACAAAATGGTGCTACTCGAGCATAGTCTATATCTAAAAAATGGAGCTACAATACATCAAGATATATCGATGTCCTAATCTAGCCCTAGCCATCGCCACCTAGAGGAGGTGGCATGTCCTACTGCAGTGGTGCCTATGGAGGAGGTCCTTATGGAAACGCTAGTTCTCTGACATACTCTAAAAATTATAGAACCCAGTCCGCTAACTTTGGAACCGCACCAATATAAGCTACATAGTAGTATGAGGCTTGTGCAACCTTGTATCGCGTCTCTACCTAAGACCTCGCTAGCTCATCTTGCAACTCTATGTTCTCTCGGTCTCTCTTTTCTAGGAGAGCATCCCACATGATGACCTATATATGGAGATCACTCAGCTCTCACTGTGCCTACTGCAACGTATCTCAGGTCCTCCATAGTAAATCTTGTAGCTGTGCGGCCTCGTCTCCTAGAGGGGAACCCTGTGCAGCCTGCTCCTACATAACCACATCCTCAACATGTGGCTCCTTTTTAGGAGGCTGCTATGATGTCTCATTAGTCCTTTGTCTCGATGATCTTTCTTGTGCCCCACTACTACTGGCACCAGGGTCTACTCTCATTCATTGAGCAGGGATGTGTGTCTATGCAGTCCTCTATCTGGCTGCCTACTCCTGCTATGGTGTTGGTTGTGCCACTTGCTACTATGGTGGTGGCTGTGCCACCTACCGATGCATGCCCACTAGATCTATATATCGAGAGAATGGATGTGCTAATAAATGATCCATGTATGCTACTGTCATCCCCCCATCAACCATGGTTGCCATATAATCCCATTGGGCAGGCACTACCCATGCATCTATCATAGATTTGCCCTGATCCAGCCTCGATGACCAGCCTTTCTTCACCTCATCAGAAAAGAAAGCATAGGAGCAATAATCCTTTGATATATCTTGTGGCCTCCTAAACTACCTCACGACCTGTGATAGTGGGATTCACTCAATGACAGTGATAGTGCAACCAATCAAAGCCCGCAAGTAGAACATGTAGGGAAGCTCATGTTTGGCATCATCCTAGACCTCTGTACCTATCCATGGTCACCATACTACTATGACCATGTCATCCAGCTGAGCTTGCCACTGCTCAATCTTACCTAGCACTAGCTGAGTCATCGGTCTGCCATACCTATAGATGTATGGCTCTAGAGACTGCCTAGCATCCTGAAAAACTGGCCTAGATATAGGAAGATGCTCCCAAGCCCATATCTGCAGTATAAAGACTCATGTTGCCATGTTGTGAGCATCTTGATACACGATCTCATGCATCTCATGATACATCTGAGCCAGTATACACTGACCCCATCCGAAATGCACGGCTGACCCCTCAAGCATCCTTTGCACCATCCTACCCCAACCACACTCTAGTCCATGCAACCTTCAATCTGGCACCAAATAGCAGCCTAGGAATGCTGCTAATACCACTGCTAATCGGTGCCTGGCACCATAGTCCCTGATCAGATCCTCCTAGGGAATCACTCGGCCCATCACCATCTCATCTTTGAATACCTCTCTAAGCGCTAATGTGCCTACTCTTGGTGGTGTGTCATACTCCACGTGTGGGCCATGGAAGGGTACTCTCAAGATCCTGTATATGTCCTTCGAGGTCACTATCATCTCCCCTTGTAGAAAATGAAATGTGTTTGTTTTCGAATGGAAATGCTTGATGGGTGCACCTAATAGTCTATGATTTACTCAAATATCAGGTACATCACGCAGATAAGACAATCCTAGTGCATCCATGTGTGCTAACTCTGCATCATCTAGCTATCACACTAATGCCCTGATCATAGGATGATGTGATTGAAACACAATGTCTGGGAAGTCAACCTACAATGCAAGTGACAACACATGATCAATATCCTCAATCATGATGGTTTTCAAAGAAAAAATAGAATTTAATATTGTGCACCTATCCTAAACATGCTTCTTAGATGCTCTACTTGGCTAAACTTATGCAAATTTGGGCACAAATTTTAATTTTCTATAGTAGTTTCCCATGCGAGGAAGTAGGAGCCTTGTGTGAGATTTCACTGTCGCGCGAGCCTTCATATTAGCTTGCGTGAGAGATCTTCCCTGAGGAGGGTTTCTCGTGCGGCTTCAACGACCTCTTTGCGCGAACCTGTAGAGAGACCCCATGCGAGGAAGCCCTCTTTTGGTCTTTCCTCACACAAGACTCCTCCATGGCCCACACGAGGAAACTATTTCCTCATGCGAGTTCTTGTGAGAAAGTCCTAAAATTGCCCTAAAAACATATCTAAATCTACTAAAATGCATCAAAATTTAAAATGCAAGCTAGATAATCAACTACTCACATGTGGGTCATATGTTGTCGGCCGGCTATGACGTCAGGAGCGCTCGAATATGTGAAATCTCACTGGAACACCTTGCATCTTGCCTCAGAGCTCTTTTTCTCACAAAGTCAATGGTTACAAATGAATTGAAAATGACCCTTCTAGGCTTTATATAGGTTTTGACCTAATTTTCAAAAGTGCTCCATTTTACATGAAAACTTCACCCTTGGCTAAATCAATTGCTCTGAATCCATTTTCAAGATCAAAATCAAAATCTGACACCTCTACATAGCTTAAAATCGCATTTTAAAATTTCTAGGACCGATGTGATCGGGTGCTTATGCAGTTGACCTTCTGATGTCATATTCTTGACAGAATCACATCTCATCATCATTTTCTTGACTTCTTCATCCTTTTCATCAAAATTCAACCCTAGTCAACTCTAGTCAACTCTAGTCAAACTTGGTCAACTAAACCTTCTTATCACTCCATATCACTTTTGAATCTTCTTGATTCTTCTGTAATCTATTTTGAGTTCTTCTCGACCTCTGATTCTATCATTGTCTGCAACCTATTGCTGTCAATCACCTTTATGACATATCATCTTTCGATTTTGCTCCCAAGGGGGCAGGATGATTGTTTCATTGAATCTCGATTCAATTCTTGAATAAATCTAATCTAAATCAAAAGTCCTCATCACTTGGGGCATCTCATCACTTGGGGCATGTTCAGTTTTTTGTACCTCACAGTCAAAATTGGATGTTCCATGACCTTGAATCACTAGGGGCATCTTTGTACCTTGCATCCTGTCATCATACTGTTAGGTATCTAAGAAATCTAACTTATATCCCTGAGGATCAAGCTTCGTTCTAGAGATGGTTCTCGAAATATCTTTTGGTATCTGAGCGATCTAACTTAGATCCCTGAGGATCAAGCTTCATTCTGAAGATGATTCTCAAAATCTCTATTAGGTATTGGGGCAATCTAACCCTAATACCTGAAAGTCAAGCTTCATTCTGGAGATGGCTCTCGAAAACTCTTTTACCGATATTTGGGAAATCTAACCCGGATCTCAGAGGACTAAGCTTTGTTCTGGAGATAGTCCTACAAATCTGCAGCAGTTATCATTTAATCGACGGGTATTGGGGCAACCTAACCCTAACTCCTAAAGATTGAGCCTCGTTTTGGGGGCAGTCTTACTAAAAGTGGTAATCTTACCGATGTCTTCATAATCTAACCTAGACTTCAGAGAATCAAGCTTCATTGTGGAGATGATTCTACAACTTGATTTAATCAGTGTCTTGGCAATCTAACCTTGACTTCTGAGGGTTAAGCTTCGTTCTGGAGATAATCTTGAAAACCTTATCAATTGTCACATTTAGACTATTCTTTGAATCAATGCATTGCTCACACATCAATTCAAAGAGGGGCAAAATGTAATACCCCAAAATTGGCATCTTGTTATCTTAACCAATTTTGTTGCATTTAGTCTCATTCTATCAATTCTGAATCATCAAAGTCCTATTGTACTAGGCAATTCTATCTTCTGATTGACTTTACTTGATTGAGTGTCAAATGTAGAAAACCTTAAATCTACATCAATCATATATTATATTTAATTCCTAAATATCAACTATAATTAGCTAAATAAACCCAATGATTGATTAATTTAATTATAAAAGTCCTAGCACTTTAATTAAATTAAATCTACCCTCTTTAGCTAAAACACATGAAAAATGAATTAAATAAATATTTAATTTTTTAAATAAATATCCTCATCTCAATAAATGAATTTAATTATTCAAATAATTGAGAAAATCCACTTATGAGGCAATATTGTATTTATTTAAATTAAATATTCTCTCCAAATCTTCTCTACAGTTCAGAAAAGGAAACTTTGAGTTAATTAAGAATTCAAAAAGGGAAATAAAATAGTTAAAGCTCCACACAGACAAAAATAAAAAGTTGACTACCTCTCTACAGGAAACTTTCTATTCTGAACTGAATTCTCATTCAATCTCCACCGTTCGTCTAATTCAATCTCGATCGTCGATTGAACCTGAGATTGTATAAAAGAACCCTCATTTCTCATTCAAAGGATCCAACTTTTCAAGCAACGAAGTGCTGCCGCATTGTTATCAGAACTCATTTGCATTCAAGCTTTCATTTCTTAGCATAATCTTCATTTCTAGATTAATATATCATGTTAAGCTTAATCATGCATTTCATTGCTTAATCTAGTTTGCTTTCATTATTCTTAGATTAATTTCATCATTTCTAGATTAATTACACATTCATTCTATATTAAAATTGTATTTTCTTTCAATCAAATCCTTCATTCTAGTTGTAGTCTATGGTTGCGGGACTCTCAATTCTGAGAGCAATTTCGAACCCTACCTAGATAGAAGGCAACAAGTTGAATCATCCAGATAGGCGAGATGAATAACCTCATAGTCATTCTTGGTTGCAGCTGGTGAATAATGACTAGGTTGAAGTGTGAGGCTGAATCAGAGGCCCATATTTAGTTCATACACCTAATAGATTTGTAACTCTGATCTTCCTGAAGATGCTTATGATGTGATATAACTGATTCTGTTAAACTATGTCAATACAAATTTTTTTAAAAAAAATAAAATTATTTATTTTTGTTAATGTTTTTGTTTAAAGGCCTTTCGTCATTAAAGGTTTTAATTTTTTGTGTTCAGTTTATTTATTGTCATTCAGTTTTCTTAGGTTATTGTTTACTTTTATTATCCCCTTAGCGTGTCAAGACTTTCAAGTTCCATTACATTTTTATTTACATGTAATATAATATGTGATACCTAATTAAATTCTAAAAATACCCGAGTCGAGCATTTTTAAGGATATTGCATTTTATTTTTGCGTGAACCCACAATAGTGGGTTACACTTTTTTAGAGGAAGGAATTCCTCTTTCTCAGCAAAGTCATGAATTTTAATGGTTTCGATTAGAAGTAACTTTCAATGACAAGTGCTTTTTACTTTCGATTGAAAGTCCCTGATTGAAACCCTCATAAGTAGGGGGTTTCAATAGAAAGTGGGTTTTGATAGAAACCCCCTTTCTATTTTTGATTGGAACCCCTAACTTAGGGGGTTTCGATGCAATTTTTGAGTAAAATTAACCCTATTGTTGTTATCATTTAAACAATGGGGTTTGTCCATTTTTTTTTTTAATTTCAGTCGTATTTAACATTAAATAATATTTTTTTCATATATACATGTATATATATGTATAAATATGTATATATGTGTATATACACATTCATATATGTGTATATATATTATATATATGTATATGTATATGTATATGTGTATATATATATATATATATATATATATATATATATATATATATATATATATATATATATATATATATATATATATATATATATATATATATATATATATATATATATATATATATATATATATATATATATATGTACATGTATATGTATATATGTACATGTACATGTATATGTATATGTATATGTACATGTATATGTATATGTATATGTATATGTATATGTATATGTATATATATACATATATACATATATATGTATGTATATATGTGTGTACATATATACATATACACATATTTATATTAAAAAAATTGAATATACACACACACACACACACACACACACACATACATACATATATATATATATATATATATATATATATATATATATATATATATATATATATATATATATATATATATATATATATATATATATATATATATATATATATATATATATATATATATATATATATATATATATGTATATATATGTTTATATATCATATATGTGTGTAACTATATAATTTATGTGTATACATACATATATGAGTATATGTGTGTGTGTGTGTATTTATGTGTATAAATGTACATACACATACATGAGTATATATATACACATATATATACATGTGTACATGCACATGTATGTGCATACATGTTTATATGTATAGACACACACACACACACACACACATATATATGACTAAATATATGACTAAATCAACAACAGAATCAGTGACTAAATAAATGACTAAAATCATTTAGTCATAAATTTAGTCGCATTATAAATGACTACAAATTAAATACTAATACTCACATGACTAAGTTTAGTCATTTATATACAATTTTTAGTAGTTTTTTTAGTCGTATATTGTTATTTTTGTACTAGTGGAAGTGATTTGGTTGATTTGATGTATTTAGGAAAGGGAGTTAACATAAAAATAGAAAGGTACTTTGTTCCCTATTATACAATCATCCCTCATTTTGTAATAAAAAAAGGAGGTTGGGTCCACTTGGATAAGCTCTTCACTCCTTATCATATGGGGGTCAGTATGGCAAGGCATAGTGACCTTGAGGGATTCTACAATATGTTTAGAGCTTTGATTAAGGGATCTACCTTATCTCATATTTTCAATTTTCCTAAAGATTTGATTAGAAATGAATTTGATGAAGAGGCATAGGAAGGTAGAAAAGAGAAATGGGTTGCATACAACAAATTGTTGGGTATTGTACAAAAAATGGAACTTAGTCATGATCCATTAAAAAAATTCAATTCTTTTGTTGCCAAAATGAATACATTGGTTGATCACTTTCAAAAAGTCACGTTGGCTTTGAAACAAAAAAAAAACATCAATTGCAGCAAACCAAGTGAGAACAATCAGGGGATAAATTTGTACAAGTATCATCTCTAGCAGTAGTAGACACACAAAAGGAGGAAAGAAATCGATTGGAATCGGGTGATAATGCAGGTGTTTTGCAGAAGTTTTTATATGCACCACTTTCCTCTTTTCAAACTAGAATGAGGCCTTCAGGGGCATCATCTCCACCACCATAGTCAAAAGATGGGAAAGTTGAGGATAGACCTACCCCTCTGCCTCCAAGAAATGAGAGAATATATAAGAGGCTAAGAGGTTAATTTATTAATGAGGAGAAATATGATAGTGTTGAGGAGGAGAAAGGGAAATAAATTATGAAGTATGAAGAGCCTTCTAAATCTCAGCCACAACCAATGAATGAGATCAAAATAATTGATATAGAGGATTCACCATATAGAAGTCCATCACCACCTCCTCTATCCTCTTCACCTCCAAGGAAGGACGATATACCAATGGAAGAACAACCAATTGAGGATGAAGAGAGTATAATTATTGTTATTGATAGAGATTTATAGATTGGTCTCCCTCCTACTCTAAGGTCACTTGAATTGGATCTCACCTCTCTAGATATTCAAGGTAGAGCACTTCTAGATGCTACAAGAGAGGCTTGTAATGAGTCCCTCAAGGATGAGACATTTGTAAAGAGTCAAGCTTTCTTGCAATTGGTTTGGTGTTGGAAACTACAATTGAAGCAATTGTTGTATTGTCATTGATGTCAAACCTCAACTAGTGAGACAGTTTCTATCTAAGAAAGTACTATATCTATTGGTTGATGAGAAGGATTAGGCCAAGGGTGATAAAAATAGAACCTAGAGAAAGGTTGAGTTATTTGATACTTCAATGAGTACTTGATTATGTGGCACAATGATAAGATAATGTATTTTTTATTTAAGTAAGAAGCAAGATTGAACAAGTGGGCTTAACTGAGAAAAAGTGAAGAAATCTAGTTTAAGCTGAGTGATGTTAGTGTTGACCAAGAGCTAGTATATGCCGAGTAAATTTAGTGTTGACCGAACATAAATTTATTGCTAAGCGACAACATTAGTTGAGGGAGACAGTTTGAAGAGATGACCTAGTTACGCAGTGATGACCGAGGAGTTGAACACAGTATTGACTGAGCGTCAGTAATTTACATTTGAGGAAGAATTCAAATTCCTAGCCAACATAGTTGAATTCTTGGATTATGTAAAATGTGTTGAATTTATTAATAGAGTGTATGGAGCATTTAATGCATAGTAAACCATTTTATTGTGATTCCAATAAAGAGATTGAAGATGTTTCTAGATGGATGGATGAAGGACTTAAATGTTGGAAGGATTCTATGAATCCGACCTAAACCTAAGATGTTTTGCAAGTTAAATACTATTGGATAGTGGACTGCACTGTTATTTATTTATGGTATACATTCTGTAATGACCGAGTAGTGTTGGTGATTAGATTTGAGTTGTTGAAGTGTTTAAAAGTTTAATTGATACATCTGGACCTGAGAACAACTAATTCACCTCCCTCTTTGTTGTTCTAAATCATATTAACAATTGGTATTAGAGTTGTTGGTTCTTACACAAAATAAGTTTAAATGTACTTGAAGAAGATGATCAAGATGTATAAAAAGTAGGTACTGAAGTTGAATAAGGAGAACTTCCCTGCATGGCAGAGTTTGATAAAAATGCATCTAGCTAGTATTGGTGACTCAGTGAAATATTATGTTGAACATGACTATGTTACACCTTTGACTGCCGAGGAGATGAGAGCTAAACATGAACACAACCAAACAATGTTGGAGATTGCATCTGCCTTAAGCTATCCTGAATTTGAAGACATTAAAGATTACAAAAATGCAAAGAAAATGTGGGACACTCTTGCAAATATCTATGGTGGTTATGCAAATGTACTAAGGGAAAAAGCTGAAAGCCTGAGAGGTAAGTTTGATGAAATGAAAATGCAAGATGGTGAAAATATTGCTCAATATTGTGGTAGAATCAAGGAGGTAGTAAATTATATTAGAGGAGCTAATGGAACTATTGATGATGAAACTGTTATTGGAAAGGTATTGATAAATTTGCTTCCTATATATGCCATCAGAATTTTAGAAATTCAAGAATCTAGATGTAACCCTGGTAATGTTCTAACTCTGGAAAGTCTTGTTGGTAAGCTTACTGCTTTTGAGCTTTCTAACTATGATAACTACATTGTTGCTAATGTTGAATCTGCATTCAAGTCACAAATGGTTTCACATAAGTCTAAGAAGGAAAAATAAATATGTATAAGTGATATTGAAATTGATAGTGACACATCCGATGAGGAACTAGAGGATCGTGAAGCTCTTATGGCTAGAAGATTGAAAAAAGAAAAAGGAAAATATAAAGGTAAACTTCCTATCATATGTTTTTCATGTAATAAAGTTGGCCATATAGCTGCAAGATGCCCTGATAGGAATGACAAGGATGAGGAAAGAGAAAGCAAGTATAAGGATAAGAGAGAAAATAGAGGTTACCAAAGGTACAAGGACTAAAAGGATAAAGGTAAGAAATCCTGCTATATTGCTGAAGAAGAAACTGACACTGGTAATGATGATTTTGAAATTGAAGTAGTTTATGTTGCTATGAAAGATGAGTCTGATGATGATGAGAAAACTGCACTTGTTTCTTATGTGAGCAAAGGTGATAAATGGATTATTGATAGTGGTTTCTCACATCACATGACTAGTGACAAAAGTAAATTTGATACCCTAGATCATTAAAAAGGTAGAAGTGTTAAGTTTGGTAATGATGCACCATGTCCTATAAAGGGTAAATGATTAATTAAGCTAACTGATAAGATCACTTGTGAAAATTCTTATTGGGTTGAAGGTCTTAACTATAATTTTCTAAGTGTTGCACAACTTAATAACACTAGTTACCGAGTGGAGTTTCATCACAGAAAGGCTAAAATATTTGATGCCATTGGTGAACTGATTGGAAGTGGAGAACAGACTAAAGGTAATTTGTTCTATCTAGATTTATCTAAAGAGACATGCTTGATTGCACAATTTTATGATGTATGGTTATGGTATAAGAGGCTATGTCATGTTAACTTTGACAATCTGGTAAATATTAGTAAAAAGAAGAAAGTTAGAGGTTTGCCGAGATTGAAGAAACCTTATAATGTGATGTGCAAAAAATGTCAGTTGGGTAAAATGACAAAGTCTAGTTTCACAAGTAAGACTTTTACTTCTAAAAATGTTTTGGATATGGTTCATACTGACCTTTGTGGACCTATGGGTGTACAAAGCTATTGTGGTGCTAAATACTTTATTTTGTTTGTTGATGATTACACTAGGATGATGATGGTAATGTTTTTAAAAGAAAAATATGATGCATTTCAATTGTTTAAGTAGTATTTGGCTAAGGTTAAAAAGGAGACAAGTAGAAACTTGAAATGTCTGAGATCTGACGGAGGTGGAGAGTTTATATCAAATGAGTTCAATCTGTTCTACAATGATAGAGGAATCAAGAGATAAATGTCTGCACCTAAAACACCTCCATAGAATGGTATAGCTGAGAGAAGAAACATATCTATCATGGATTGTTCAAGGACACTAATGGTTGAGAAGAATATTGCACAAAAGTAATGGAAAAAAGTTGTAAGTACCACTATTTATACCTTAAACTGAGTACAACTAAAAAAAGGTACAAATGTTACACCTTATGAATTATGGCATGGTTATGCACCTAATGTAAGATACTTTAGAATCTTTGGGAGAAAATGCTATATATTAAAAGATAATAGAAATGGAAAGTTTGATGCAAAAAGTGACGAGGGCATATTCCTAGGCTATTCCACAAAGAGTAAAGCTTGCAAGTGGTTGAACTCTAACACTAACAAAATTGTGGAAAGTGTAAATGTGAAGGTTGATGAATATGCAGAAAAAAATGAAGAGGAAAGCAAAAGAGAACCCGAAGATTATAGATCTTTTGTCTATATAGAAGAAGGAGAGGCAAGTAACACACTTGCACCTGATGCAGAGTCTTAGGTAAGCAATGCCAAGCACCAGGAAGAAACTACCAAGCATTAGGAGGATGCTATAGAATATCAGGAAGAGGGTGCCGAGCAATTAGAGGTTGAATCTGATAATCTTGTTGGAGATTTTCCAGCAGGCTAGTACTGACTGTATGTTTGTCATTGATGACAACATATGGAAAGTAGCATGCGTGGAAGTCTTATGCAGTAAGATTTCAATATATGTAGCATGGACATGATATCAACATGATATCATGGGTGCAGAGGTTAACTATTAGTACATACATTTATATAGCAGCTTGTGTCAACAGTGTTCCTGACAGAGTAACAGGCAGTGTTCTATGTATGGTTGTCCATACAGTTATCATGGAGCCTTGCACACTTGGATATATGTTGAAGATATGTTAGTGATGTTTTAGTTATGGATGCATAGTCTGTTGATGAGTAGAAGTGAAGTTATGCAGTCGCTATTTGCTAGTAGCAGTTTCCTATGTTTATTCTAAAGAGCCGACAGAGATTTTATTGGTTCTTGAGTTGCACCTATCTTTAGGGTATGTGCCCTTGGATTTAAGCTTAGAGAAGATTTATTGATGTTTGATTAAGAGTGCATGAGTTAATTTAGCTTACCGAGAAAGATCTAGTTGTTTTGGTAGAGCCGACAATGTGTAGCGTGCATCTACAATTATCTTATTGGACAGGTCTAAGAATGTGTTGTGTGCATAGTAGAGCCAAAAAAATGTTTATTGGAGTTTGTTATGGTTTCTCTAATATGATTTCAAGGTGGTTCTAATAGGCCAACTTGATTATATCATTTAGAGGAAAGATATTTATAGGCAGTCATTTGTGATTGCTTGAGTGTGGTTCATGGTTGATTAAGTAGAGCAGAGAAGAGTGTGCAAAGTGTTGAACCATCAAAAGAAGGTCTATGTGACCAAGTAAAGTACTTATGCTATTCATTGGAATTGATCCAGATAATAGGTCAAAGCGCAGTTCACCAAGATCCAAATATAGTGTGTATCTATTATTCAGAAGGTTGTAGCCTTCGCCCCTTTGAGCAGTGAGCTCTCAGACAGTGTGTCCTCTCCCCTAATGAGACAATTGTAAAAGACTCCTAACAGGGTCTGACCCTTGACCAAGTCTACTATACTTAATATATTTTAAAGCAACTCCTAACAGGGTTAAGGATCTTCTAACAAGGATCATTATACACTAGTACAGAATATTAGTGGGTATCAAGTCCCACTGGGGTTTTTACCTATTTAGGTTTCCCCATAACCAAAATATTGGTGTTGTGTTCATGTGTTCTTTCATTGTGTTTATGCTTTATGTTTAAGTATACTTAATTTGATAAAGAATTGAATCTTGTAGATAACTGATTCACCCCCCCTCTCAGTTATCTCTTGGGACTATTCCTAACAATTGGTATCAGAGCCAAGTGCCTCAGAGAAAAATTTTAACAGCTTGAGGTTGATCAGATGGTGTACTTTAGGAAAGAAAGTCCTAAGTTTGATGGAGAGAATTATCTTGATTAAAAGAACAAGATGGTGACCCATTTGCAATGCATTGGTTTTTAAGTTTTTGATGTAACTATCAAAGCAACCAAGATACCTACCCTAGAAGACCTTGCATAGGATGATGCTACTAATAGGCAAAAGGAATTGTTTCATCTAAATGCTATTGCTAAAGAATCCCTTATCAGCGCCCTATCTAATGGTGAGTTTTTAGAAATAAAAAAGGTAGATACAACCCACAAAATATGGAAGCACCTAGAAGACATATTTGAAGGAGACAAACAAGCAAAGGATGCACATAGAAAGACATGGAAGAAAAGATACAATGCATTAGAGATGCTACTTGAGGAAAACATAAGAGCTTATAATCAAAGAATCAATGAAGCAGTTGCTGGAATCAGGAACAATGGTGGAGAGATCTCAGAGGAAGACATTATGGATAAGTTAATGACTACTCTTACTCCAGAATATGAAAGCAAGATCAACATCCTTGATGAGACCATGCAGCTTACATCTAATTTCAAGAGAGAGACCTTGATCAACAAAATCTCAGCTTTTTAGATTTCAAGATTGAAGACATAACCAAAGAGTGAGACAACTTTCAAAGCAATAGTTCATGGTAAGAAATCTGCAAACACTTCTAGTAATTTTGATGATGATGATGAAGAGAAAACACTAGATGATTTCATTGCTATGACTTCCAAAAGAGAAAAGAAAGGAAAAGGAAAATATGAAGGTCAATTACCATTTAAGTGCTTTTCATGTAATAAGATCGGTCACTTTGCATCTAAGTGTCCTACTAGAGCTAGAAAGTTCAAAAAGGATTACAAACCTAAGTATTCTAAGGAATGCTACTATGCTGGAGATGGAGTTTTAGATGAAGAATCTGGTGAAGAAGAAATTGGATTCATTGCTATTATAGACAAGATGAATAATAAGATAGTTCATGAAGATAAGAAAGAGAATCAAGAGCTAGCATTGATTTCACAAGCTGACATAAGGACAGACTGAATTGTACACAATGGTTGTTCACATCACATGACAGGTGATAAAGGCAGGTTTGTTCATTTGGACAAATACAATGGCGGTATGGTCAGATTTGGAGACAAAACTCCTAAACCAATAGTTGGTAGAGGAGCCATCACCTTGGATGGAAAGAATAGTACTGATGATGTTCTTTATGTTGATGGTTTGAAACATAACCTTCTTAGTGTTGGACAGTTACTTGAAAAAGGCTATCAGTTGGAATTCAAAGATGACAAGTGCATCATTAACAAAAAGGATGGTGTTATGATTGCATCAGGCTCAAAGACAAGAGGTAATGTTTTTCAACTCAATTCAGAAGCAAGTTGTTTTGTTGCTAAAGTTGATGATAGTTGGTTGTGGCATAAAATATTATGTCATATTGTGTGTGTGAATTTTGTACCTAGCTGTAGACACAACACTTCAGTAAACATTAGAGGTTAGCAAAAACCAAAATCTGCAAGTAATTGAAACTATGCTAACCAGGTGATTTACTGCCTTCTAGTAAGTGCGAGTATGATGTTCTTAGATTGGAATCGAGATTAGTGATAATGCAACACATAAATGAAAGATTTGAATGCAAAGAATTGAAAAACTATATGAATGCAGATTTAATCTATATTTTTGTATTTTCTATGCAATAAGAATGAGAAACTGTATGAATCTAAGCTAGAATGTATGAAATTGAGTTTGAATGCAGATTTAATCTAAGAAATGCTATGAATGAATATAAAAATCTATGATATGAAACTATGAATGCTCAAAACAATAAATGAAAATCTCACAATAGCCTTGATTCACAAAAGATTGATTCTTCAGTCACAAATTCGCCAGAGTGAAGATGCAATTTCGAGGTTCCTTTTGTGAAGAGATGAGCCTTGATTTTATAGAAATCCAAGGCTTTTAGGATGCAAGAGAAAAGCCATAAATCACTCTTGATAAACTCAGGTTGATTTTTGAGTTATCAGGAAATCAAAGATAATTAACTCACAAAAATCATGCAAAAGCAATGTTTAACTCAAAATAGAGTTTAGATCAAATTTCAACTCATCATCAGATGTTGAGTTTTAATTTTAAAATTGATTGTTAATTTCTACTTGCCTGCTTTTCTGATTGTGCATGATTTAATTATAAATTAATTAAAAATAAAGTGATTTATTCTCAACTTAACTGATTTTAAAATTAAAAAAATTGATTTATGGGTTAATCAATTATTAAATCAAACTTTATCCAAAAACTATATTATTAAATATTGACAACTGACTTTAATTAATTAAATAAGAATTTAATCAATTAGTCATAAGATTTTTGATTTATTGTCAAAATTAAATAATACAACTTGAGAATAAATATAATTAAATTTAATTAAACAATTAAGTGGTAGTATTAAATCTAATTAATTAAATATTCAGAATATTCAATTAATCAAACTTTAGGATAAATTAGCTTTATTGCCAAATAGGAGTAATAGGAAAGTGAGGAAAAAAGATAGAAGGTAGAAGGATAATGAATGGAAGGATTGTGAAAGGGTAGATGGAAAGGAAGGCAAGATCAACATCAACATACACCTTGAAGGGTGGTGAGAGGATGGAGGAAATGTGAATGAAGGAATACGTGAAAGAATATAGCAAATGGATAGCAGAGGTTGTGGTTTAGGTGCATGGAATGAAAGAATATTTTTGGAAGAAGATGAAGTGGAAGTCTTTGGAAGCTTGAATATAAACTTCACTTGTTGTTCAACACCAGAATTTTTCAAGAGAGACTTTGGAATCCATATAACCGTAGGCTTTTCATTTCTTTTTGATGATCTAGAAAGAATATCTTTAATGATGGATTTTGGAACCCATACTTGTCTTGTAGTTTTTTTCTTAGATATCTCTTTTGACTTTATGCCTCCGTGTCAATTAAAGGAGACATGGTGATCTTCTTTTTTTGATGGATTCTTGTATTGCTTCTTTTTCTTGTATTGAACATTCAAGTTACTTCCAAAGAACTTGGGACTTGTGGAAGAAGAAAGAGGATATGACTGGTTTAGATGGGTGGGTGGATGAAAAGGAATCAAGGGTATGCATCTATGTTGATCTTGAGGAAAGATAGGAGATGGAGGGACGTAAGGACCCAAGATGGATGATGAATTAGGAGAGTTAGGAGGGGAAAGTGAAGGGACATAAGGACCCAAGATAGAAGGTAGATGTGAAACCCTTTGTAGTGGTGGAAGAGGTCCAAGGATGGAAGTGGAAGACGTAAAAGGATAATCAACAAGTTCATCAACATTTATATGACAACCAAGGACATCAACACCTTTAGAGTGAGCATTAGGATTTTCAATAGAATCGTGGACATCTTGAATATGAGAACCTTCTTTGATAGGATTGTTCAAAGCTTGCAAAGACTTGGGAAGAGTAGAAAGTGGAAACAAACATGGAGTGGTAGAATAAGAAGATGGAAGACTTTGATCTTGACAAGGATCTTTGGATAGCATAAGCGCATAATTTTTTTCTTCATTTTCAATAGGCTTAACATTGGAAGTAACAACATTAGTTTTAATAACCTTAATGGAAGTATCATCTTTGGAAATTAGAAGTCTAGTAAGGTTATTTTGATTGTCAATAAGCTCAACAGTGTAAGTAGTAGTGTGATCTTGCTTAGGAGAAGACTTAAGACATGATGGAATGAATGAGAAAGGGCATGCATGATCAAAAGAATCCTGAAGTGGATAAGAGACATCACGAAAAGGAGTGGATGACATGGAGGGTTCTTGATCTTGATCTTGATCTTTCTTTATGTTCTTTTCTTTATCATTTTTAGAGTCCTCTTGACATGGAGCCACTTCTAAGGATAAGGGATCATGCTGCAATTGTATGGAAGACTTTGGAAGAGATGGTGAAGGACTAGCTGGAGTAGGCATTATAGTGTATAAAGGCTTAGGCTCTTTAGGTTTAGCATTATTGAAAGTTTTTGCAGCCAAGTGAAGGTTAGCTTGAGTTTCTTTAAGAGGTAGCCCTTGAGGATAACTACAGGAAACCGCATGAAAAGTATTAAAACCTTTGGTGGATGAAGGACTTGTGAAAGATTTGATAGGCTTGGAAGCTTTAGGAAATGTATGGGTATTGGAGGAAGCAGGGGATGGAAGGGAACCATCACAAGACAAAGGTTCAGCATTAACATGATCTTTCTTGAGAGTGTAATCTTTATTTTCAGAATGAGAGTTCTTAGAGGAGAGATCCTTATACTATTGCCATTTATAATTGTTGGTGTAATTAAGTATTTACTAATTACACTTTACTTAAGTTTACTTCTAGGATAATGCATTTTCATATTACTTGTCTTTGAGACACTTAAGAGTTTGCATTTCTTTTTAGCACATGGTTAGGAGAATCTCCACTTTAGGTGTGATAGTTGTCATCACATACCTCTTTGTGTGTGAGATCCACTTTTAGTGCTCTTATCACATTATCATCCTCTCTTGTTGCACATACTTTCATGTACAATGGAGGATGATCCACCTTTGGTGGACATGTGATTCCACCTTGTGTGGGTGATATCTTATCATCTCCTTATCATGTAGTCTTATTGCATTGTCTATATATTTAGGCACTCCTACATTGTATGTAATTCAATCATTCAATCTATTATCCTTATTTGATCATTTGATCATATCATATTTTGTCTCTTTTGTGCTATCTCTTGAGCTTCTAGATCTTGGTTTCTACTCTTTGCCTTAGGCAAATTCTTACATGGTATCAGAGCTGAAGGAGTCTTCATTGCATAGCCATTGGAGAGTGATTGATTGCTTCAATTTTTGGAAGGCCATGAACCAAATCTGGGATCAACATTTTGTGGGAGCATTTTAAACAAGATCAGACCTCACCATTGCATCTGGGTGGCTGTTTCCATAAATTTTGACTATAAATTTGTCTATATTAGGCAAAAGTCAAATCTGAGGCAAATTTTTTTTGCAAATCGGACCATACACCTGATCTGCAAATTGGGTAATTATTTTAATTTAATACTTCAGATCTGAATTTATTTTCATTTTTGTCAATTTTTTGGGATCTACAATTGTATACACCTAAAAATAGTCACCTAGACTATTAGCCCCTTTTGCTAAATCATAAATTGCTTATTCTTGATCAAATCCTAGTTCTATCATTTATTCAATTATTTTCTATGGGCTAACCATCTTATCCTAAGTCTTTATTTATTTAAAAGGAACATTTCCTCCCTTTTTAATAAATAAAAAACCCCCACTTTTCCTCTTATCCTAAGTTGCACAAATAAAACATTATTCTTATTTTATAAAAAGGAGAAAATCACTTTTTGTCTCATATAGACACAAAAGTCAACTCCTATTTTCCTATTGGAAGATATTTGTGCACATGGATTGCTCTTCTTTGATGCTCCACCATTGATTAAATCTTTTGCCTCTTAATCTCCATGGTCCATTCTTCCTCATTTCCTTTAAAAGGAGAGCTCTCTTCTTCATTCTAGATCCTCAACTTTTTATGCTAATGTTATGCTGCATGTTTTCTAGGTCATCTTGGAGCTTTTGAAGATTTGGAGCATTCTTGGCTTTTGCATCTACATGTTATCATAGTTTCACTTCTTGCATTATCATGGCATTCTTAGCTTAGATTTCCTTTATGCTTTAGATTAATTCATCTAGCTTAACTAGGAGGCTTTGTAGTACTTGCATCTTTCATTTTCATAGCTTAGCTTGCATTTCCATTTCTAGCATAGCATTGCATTGCATTGCATTTCATTTGATTCTTGAGGATATTGGCATTCTTGCCCTTGTTTTCATTGAATCTCCCATTGCATGGTTTACTAGCAAGGTTATTGGCTTGATAGCTCTAGCTGAGAACATTCTTAAAAACCCTTGCACTCCATGCCTAGGGAGCTATGGATCGATTTTTGAGACCTCATTCTTGAGTGTTCTTGAATGTAATGATTCATAGAAGTGTGACACAATTATAGCACACAACAATTAATTTTGTCAATTTTCGGATCTGTATCTCTCTGTGGCAAACTACATTTATTGTAATTATTTTTGGATCTGTATTTTTCTATGGCAAAAAGAACCCTTTGCCTTTCGGCCTATGTGCTGTACATAGAATATAAGTTATCAACAGATCACTTCGGGCAACACGCATAGGAGGCTAGCGGAGCAACTCAAACACAAGACTAAGCTCTTTCCTAAAGCAAGTGGGCACTTGGGATTTTAAAGAAATATAAAAATGGAGCACAGTGAATGTGGGATATAAATCCCACACACACTGCCCCTCATCCGCACACCACTTTGCCGCTCAACTGGCTCTCTTTTCAGCCCGAGCGCGGACCTGCAGCTACCAACACCAGTGCCATCGTTCATCGCGGCCTCCACCACCGAGCGGGTTGCTCCCTCCACAGTGCTTCCAAGTGCCACCTCTGCGCTCGACCTCCTACTCCACAGGCTCCCCTCTGAGCGGGCACCTGTCGCGCTCCACCAGCACGCGGGCTCCACTCCTTTGCTGGCCACCGCGTGCTCCCGCCGCTCAATAGACCGCAGAGTAGACACAGTGCCCTCGACTACACCCACTGCAGCTTTGCTCCACCACTTCCTTTGCAGCGCCACTCTTGGTTGCGCTCGGTCAAACCTCTGCACCACCCAAAACCTGCAACCAACAAAATCATGACACGTGGTGCTAGTCAGGAAATGATATTTTTAATTTTTTTTTGCATTTTTCACAAATTTCAAGAAGTTAAATTTGGCACTTGTCTGGACATCATTTAGGCATTTTTTGCACTATTGTGACAGTTTGTAAGATGTCAAATTTAGCCTAGTGATTGCGTCAGCAATTTGTGAGGATAATTTTGATGGCCATTTGACCGTCAAAACTGGGCATTTTAACACTACGATGATGGTCATTTGAACATCAAATTTAAGGTAGTAGGTCTGATGATGTTAGCAGATTTCAAATATTTCCAGCCCTCACCATTTGCAGTTTGAATTTGGCAGTCCAACTTTGGGAGGTCACAACTTGGTCATCTGGACTCCAAATTGAGTGCAATTTTTTTTGATTTTGGCTAAAATTTTTAGTGGTGGCATTCTTTTTTGGTTTTGGATCATGGATTTTGTAGAAATTGTAGTTTTTGGTGACTGTACCTATCTGATCCCTATTTTTGCAACTTTAGAGGCTTCGTACGAGTTCATACGGACACATTTTCAGGTGCAATTTTTTTTGAAAGTGCATAAATTTTTGTCTACTTTCCAGATCTGGTATCAATTTGGAGAAATTTTTGGTATACATAGTACTTTCAGAATATGGTCTTTTTTGGCCTATTGTGGCACTTGTAAGTGATTAAATCCTTGAGGGATATTCTATCCTATCTTCTTGAGTCTATTGTAGCTTCATATTTTTAGTTGTAAACATCAAAATTAGAAGTCCACTTTGATCAATTTTGTCAAGTGGCAATTGTACACGCACTAGTTATAAAGTGCCAAAATCATCATTTTGGGGGGGGTTCTTTGATTGAGTGAATTGGGGGGGGGGTGTCTTGTGTGTTGTTGTCTCTCTCTTTTTTGTGCTCTTTTCATTTTGCATCATGGGTTCTATTGCAAAATTAACTCCACATAACTATGCTACATGGAAAGATAATGTATGGAGCAAGTTAATGGTTCAAGGTTTAAATCCTTATGTGGATGGTACAATTAAAAAACCCACTGATAATGATACTGCTGCAATAACTAAATGGTCATCCAAAAATTATAAAGCTTTAGGAGTGTTGAGAGAGAATATTTCTGCAGCTATTATGTATCACATCAAAACCATAAAAGATGCTAAAGATGCTTGGGATAAACTTGAAGAATTGTTTGGTAAAATGGATGAGGAAATGGGATTCACAATTAAGACTGATCTCCTCAAATTAGAGCCCAGGAACTTTGACATAATCCAAGATTATCTCAACAAAGTCAATGACTATAGAGCACAACTTGATGATTGTGGTAATCCCATAAAGGATGCGAAGTTGGTTAGTCACTTGTTGAAACATCTTCCTCCTAAATATTCAGCTTTTGTTTCAAGTTATAATACTCACAAGTTGACCATGGGTAGTGCCTTCATTAAGCCTTCATTTGAGTCATTTTCAGAAATGTTGGTCTTTTAACAAGAAAAATTGATAAGTATGGGGATTCTCAAGTCTTCAACTTCCAAGGCATTGGTGGCTAATCATGAGAATCAAGGCAATCAAAGTCAAAAGAAGAAGAAGAAGAATTGGAAGCCTAAGTCTCAACAAGAAGGCACAACATCAACTTCCACACAACATGACACTTCTACATCACCTCCAAAGGGTGAATCTTCAAAGAAGGAGAAGTGGTTTTGTGCATATTGCAAAAAGGATGGACATGAAGAACACTTTTGTTATAAGGACATTGATGAATTGAAGAATCTTCTTGCCAAGAACAACATCAAATTGCCTTCTAGGATGTCTACCTCAACCTCTTCTTCAACAAATTCAGAAAAAGATAAAGGAAAGGGTCATGCATTTGTCACTCAAAAAGGACATGCTTTATATGCTTCTTCAAGTACTGATTTAGGTATATGGCTTCTAGATTCAGGGGCTTCTCATCATATGGCTTCTTCACAGTCCATGTTTTCATCATTTGAGCCTCGCAAAGGTCCACCTATTTTGATGGGCAATCACACTTACATGAATGTGATTGGGAAAGGAAGTATTGATGTTAGGGATGGACACTTCAATGATGTGTTGTGTGTTCCACACTTGACCAATAACCTTCTTTCTATCTATCAAATCACAAATGGTGCTACAAAGAAGACTGTGGAATTTACACCTAATTTAGTTTTCATCAAGGACTTGGAGAGTGGAGCAGTTATTGCTACTGGGATAGTGGATCACTCTTCTTGGTTGTACTCCTTTGCAGATTTTGTTCCTCTTGATGACAGTGATTCTTCAGATAGTGAGTCTTTAGCATATGATGATTACAGTGATGATTCAAATTTTGAGGAGAGTTTTGGCTACTTGAACTTGGGTATTCTCACTCATGATCAAGCTCTTGAGCCTTCTATTTCATCTCCTCCTATTGAGACTACTTCTACTCTTGCTCCTAATGATGCTTGCATTCACACAGCCATGGGTTTAGGTGCTTCAGCACAATAGGATATTCATTGTCTTCCAGACTGGGTTCCATGGGATGGCTATTTGACAGACATTGCAAGTTTTTTTGTGGAGTCCTATACTTTAGATTTGGGAGACATCATTGATGATATTCATCTTCTCTTTGGTGAAGATGATCCTTCTTTAGTTATTGCGAGGGAACATGCTGACCCTCATATTCATTCTCTACTTGATCATTCTTTCGAGGGTGACATGATTATGGATACTTTGATACAACAGTTGCAGGAGGTCACTTTCTCTTCAAAGGAGATACTTGGGTCTTTGGTACATGTTCTATAATCATCCTTAGTTGATCTTGATTTGTCTTTTTTAGCAGAGTGGCTTAGTACACATGATTTGGAGGAGGCACATTTTAGCTTTGGCATGGGGACACTTGAGCAGGTTTCAGAGACTCCATCTTTTTTGAGGTTTCTTCCTATAGATTGGGGTGGAGGCTTCATATCTACACCTTTGGTCTTGTTTCTTCCTAAGGGGAGGAATGTTGTTCTACACTCATGGAGTAGTTTCTACATTGAGCCTGAAGCATCTACCATTGGTGTTCATTCTACATTGAGGGGGGGCTACTTGGTCTCTCTTCCACTACTTCTATCTTATGGGGGGGATATTTTCCTCACATGAGGTCTTCTCTCTCATATTCTATTATTGTATTCATCTCTCTTTTTGGGGGAGGGTTTTTCCCATGAGGTTTTCCCTCTTTCTTTTCTTTATGAGAGATTGCATTGTTCTTGCATATTGTACATGGGTACCTAACATGGCCTAGTAGCTGGGACCCATCTTGCATTGTGAGCTTAAGTGCATTCCCCTAAGTTGCACTTAAGGGGGGGTGTTGGTGTAATTAAGTATTTACTAATTACACTTTACTTAAGTTTACTTAGGATAATGCATTTTCATATTACTTGTCTTTGAGACACTTAGGAGTTTGCATTTCTTTTTAGCACATGGTTAGGAGAATCTCCACTTTAGGTGTGATAGTTGTCATCACATACCTCTTTGTGTGTGAGATCCACCTTTAGTGCTCTTATCACATTATCATCCTCTCTGGTTGCACATACTTTCATGTACAATGGAGGATGATCCACCTTTGGTGGACATGTGATTCCACCTTGTGTGGGTGATATCTTATCATCTCCTTATCATGTAGTCTTATTGCATTGCCTATATATTTAGGCACTCCTACATTGTATGTAAATCAATCATTCAATCTATTATCCTTATTTGATCATTTGATCATATCATATTTTGTCTCTCTTGTGCTATCTCTTGAGCTTCTAGATTTTGGTTTCTACTCTTTGCCTCAGGCAAATTCTTACAATAATTAGCACGATAAGCTTTCTCTTCCTTAATAGAAGTAGATGTATCATCTAGGTATTTCTCACAAAAATCATCAAAGTCTCTTTCAAAATCAGAATCATATGGATCATCATCATGATCTTTCCAATGTGACATCCCATTTCCAGTAAGCATGAGCACACGATGAGGAGGACTCTTAGGAATAGAGGTGTCATATGTATCATTATATTGTCTGTCATCATAGTCATCATAGTCTTCAAAGATGGGTGTGTCACTCTCCGTGGAAGAGGTGTCATAAGGGTTATCACATTGCTCATTATGGTATGTTTTGAGAAGAGAAGTAAGACTCTTGGGAGAAGTAGAAGAGGAACGAGATCATGGAGAAGAGGAAGGTGAAGACCCAGTGGAGGAAGAAGACTTGGAAGATGAGGAAGAATGAAAAGACTTAGAAGCTGAAAGACATTTGGAAGAAGGAGTTCATGACAGGATCATGCGTATGATCCTAGCAAAGGCATCTGATTCAATCAATTTTTCCTTTATTTTTATCATAAATTTATCACCCATGGTTTTTTTGGAATAATACTCTTCGAATTAAGTAATGAGTTTGAGATCATCCATTTTAAGGAGAGGTTCCATAACAAGATAGTCAAAATTCATGGTTCTAGAAGAGGAGGAATCAAGCATGGAAGTGACATAAGAGATAAACAGAAGAAAGAAGACTAGATAATAAGAGGAAAAGAATCAAGAAGACGTGAAGAGTTTAGGAAGAAGAGAAAGGATGGAAATGGGAGAATAGGAAGACATGGAGATGTGGAAGAAAGAAGACCAAGAGTCATTTTGTGCAATGTGATACCATTTAAGTTCATTTAGATGCTGAGCAATAGTGGGGGAAGTGACCTACTATAATCTGGATCGATCGAGGAAGACTGGAAGCGACAAGAATCAACTCACTATTTTGAAAATTTTGGAACAGGTTTGTGCAAGAGAATGCTGCCCTGCATGAGGAAGTACTAGGCTGCATGTGAGAATGTGCTGTCTCGCACGAAAGAATGCTTAGAAAGCTGAAATCTTGCATGATAAAGGGACACAATTTGATAGTTTTGGCATAGATTTTGAGGCACAAATTTTAAGGCATAGATTTTGAGACACAGCGCTGGCTGTTCTCTGACAGAATATTCAGTTCTCACTCCAGGAAAGGATTTTTGCTTAGATTTTGCAATTTTTGAGTGTTTCAGTATCAGATTGTTATGCAAATTTTGAAGATCCATGTAAAAGTTTGTTTCAAGTAACCAACAAGATATCAAGCACGCAAAACAGGAAGTAAGGGAAGCAAGCAATAGTCTAAAAACAATGAACAAGGGCAAAAGCAACCTTGCACATGAACAAGAAATAGTGACTTATTGTGTTAATCCCTAGAAATACTACCTGTGTATGTTCCAAAAAGTTTTTCAATAACACACATATTCTTAGAAAATAAAAATTTGGCCTCACTAGGGTTTGTAGTAATGGTCTAACTTTGCAAATTTTGTGATCTCAAGAGGGAAAACTCCAATCCAGGCGCACTGGGGTTTTGACGCAGTCTAAGAAATTAACCAATCAGGAGCTGCTAGGGAGATCTAATAGCCCAACAAGAGACCACACCTGTGAAGATTTCCTCCACAAGGACATTTATATAGCGGTTGCTGCTACCACAATGAAAATGACTATTACCGCTTGAGGTTCCATCCATGTGGTTGACCCAATTAAAAGAATGTCCACTATGGTTAACCCTCTCTAAAGGTGACTCACAAAAGATACCACATGGAGACTGGTTCTAGATTCAAGGATCTGAGTTTCTGATACTACCCAAAAAGGGAGTAGAGCATAGTCCTCTAGCTTTTTCACTTTTAACCAAAACAAAGTATATAGATTAATCTGACATGCTAAGACCAAGATTATCTCACAAAGATCTATGATGTCAACCACTTATGATCTATCAACCTCTTCAAAGAGAGAATGTATCAATCAAAAGTTGAAGACGCACAAATCTAGTAGAATGTGAGATGCTCTTAGTAACCTCCCTACCTACAAGGGGATCCTTCATCAAGAAGAGCTTCGCATGAATAAACAAGTGAAAGAAGCTCAGTCTCTCAAGATCATCTGCAAATAGTGTTCATAGGGCCTATTTACTATGTGTAACAGATATGCAGAAAGCAAATCTATGTTCGTTTTATAGCCCAAAATGAAGTCTGTGATATGAAAGCAAGAAAAGTCACACAAGCTTGACACATGAGAGTTTATTTTAATCCAAATCGAAATATTATCAGTTTGAGAAGAATACCTTAGGTCCAATGCTCTGCAATCCAAAATTTAGCACACATTCGAAAGTACAAAATCAAGACAAATCAACAGCAAACAGTGAGCGTTAGAAATCAATAATCTAAAAGTATGAATCTAAAAATTCTGTGTGTATGTAGCAAAATCTCACACAAGTTAGGATGTAGTCCCGCACGAGGAAGTATGGTCTCACATGATGAAATATGAAGTCTCGCGCGAGGAAGTGCTGAAACTAGCAAAACTTCTCGTGGCGCGATGAAAAATCTCACGTGAGAATCCATGCAGAGATGTATGGAAGTATGGACAAAAAATTAAAAATTGCAGTTTTGATAGAAAATTAAAAAAGAAAAAAAAAAAACATCCTACAAAGAATACCAGATCTGAAAAAAAAAACTTGAAACCTTTAACCTCAAAAACTGTTTCAAAAAGACCAGAATAGGCAGTAGCAGGGGAGTTTTGATAGAGAAATGATAGAAGATTGATAGAATATAAGGGAAACCCATTTCAAGGCCCCACGCTGGGTGCCAAAAATGTGTGTGTGAATTTTGTACCTAGCTGTAGACACAACACTTCAGTAAAACATTAGAGGTTAGCAAAAACCAAAATTTGCAAGTAATTGAAACTATGCTAACCAGGTGATTTACTGCCTTCTAGTAGGTGCGAGTATGATGTTCTCAGATAGGAATTGAGATCAGTGACAATGCAACACCTAAATGAAGGATTTGAATGCAAAGAATTGAAAAACTATATGAATGTAGATTTAATCAATATTTTTGTATTTTCTATGCAATAAGAATGAGAAACTGTATGAACCTAAGCTAGAATGCATGAAATTGAGTTTGAATGCAGATTTAATCTAAGAAATGCTATGAATGAATATAAAAATCTATGATATGAAACTATGAATGCTCAAAACAATAAATGAAAATCTCACAATAGCCTTGATTCACAAAGGATTGATTCTTCAGTCACAAATTTGCCAGAGTAAAGATGGAATTTCGAGGTTCCTTTTGTGAAGAGCCGAGCCTTGATTTTATAGAAATCTAGGGCTTTGAGGATGCAAGAGAAAAGCCATAAATCACTCTTGATAGACTCAGGTTGATTTTTGAGTTATCAAGAAATCAGAGATAATTAACTCACAAAAATCATGCAAAAGCAGTGTTTAACTCAAAATAGAGTTTAGATCAAATTTTAACTCATCATCAGATGTTGAGTTTCAATTTTAAAATTGATTGTTAATTTCTACTTGCCTGCTTTTCTGATTGTGCATGATTTAATTATAAATTAATTAAAAATAAAGTGATTTATTCTCAACTTAACTGATTTTAAAATTAAAATAATTGATTTATGGGTTAATCAATTATTAAATCAAACTTTATCCAAAAACTATATTATTAAATATTGACAACTGACTTTAATTAATTAAATAGGAATTTAATCAATTAGTCATAAGATTTTTGATTTGTTGTCAAAATTAAATAATACAACTTGAGAATAAATATAATTAAATTTAATTAAATAATTAAGTGGCAGTATTAAATCTAATTAATTAAATATTTAAAATATTCAATTAATCAAACTTTAGGATAAATTAGCTTTATCACCAAATAATCATTAAATTAAAGATAATTAGGATAAATAGGATTTATTTCTAGGAATATCCTCCAATGCAGAATTAAGGATACTATCAATTAAATTCAATAATGTGCAGATGTGCCTTAGGTTAGGACTTCGATGTCGATTTCATTCGATTTGAAGATGTAGGAGGTTAATGAACCTATAGCCCATTTTTGGGGTATTACACATATCAATTTTGATAACATAGTAAAGATAAGCAATGTTAAGGCAGTAAGAGATCTACCTAGCATAGCAAAGCTAGTTGATACTATATGCAGGGAATGTGTGATGGGAAAGCATGTGAGAAATTCATTCAGGAGCAAGTAGAATTCAGTAGAGAACAAGTTGGATCTGATTCATACAGACCTATGTGGTCCAACTCAAACAAGATCATATTGTGGTGAAAGGTATTTCATTTTGTTTGTTGATGATTATACTAGGATGATGTGGGTTGTGTTCTTGAAAGATAAGTCAGAAGCATTTGAGAAATTCAAAATATTCAAAGCTAAGGTTGAGAATGAATTTGGACTAAAGATAAAATGTTTGAGATCAGATAGAGGAGGAAAATTCACCTTTGACAGATTCTATGAATATTGTGAAGAACATGGCATAAAAAGATAATTAAGTGCACCTAGAACCCCTCAGCAGAACGAAATTGCAGAGAGAAGGAATACGATCATTCTTGATACAATGCACACCATTATGATAGAAGGAAAAGTTGCACACACCTATTGGAGAGATGCGGTTAATACAATAGTCTATACCATCAATAGAATTCAATTAAGGCCTGATGCTAAGAAAGCACCATATGAGCTATGGTTTTGTAATGTTCCCATAGTAAAATACTTTAGAATCTTTGGAAGCAAGTGCTACATCAAGAGAGATGAAGCAGTAGGTAAGTTTGATGCAAGAAGTGATGAAGGTATTTTTCTTGGTTACTCTACTAAAAGTAAAGCTTATAGATGTTTCAATTTAAGATTGAAAAAGATCATAGAAAGTGCTCATGTAAAGATTGATGAAAAGTTTATGGTTCAAGAAAGATATCATGATTACTCACCCATGATTGAAGAAGAACCTAGACCCCTCCACTAGCGAGACAATTATTGAAGAAATGTTTGAAAGTATTGATGTGTTATTCAATGACCCTGAGACAAGTGAAGAAAATACTCCTAAGGCTGATGAGTCAGCATCACCTAAAGTTTACATCAAGAAATCATTCCAAGATAGACATCATTAGAGATTAGAGCGGCAAAGTCTTAACAAGATCACAAGCAAAGAACTCAGCTAGCAGTGAAGCAGTATGTTTACTATCTCAGATTGAACCTTTAAGTGTTGAAGACGCTTGTAATGATTCAGATTGGCATGATGCTATGAAAGAAGAACTTGATCAAATTATTAAGAATGACACTTGGGAATTGGTCCCAAGACCTAGTGACAAGAATGTGATTGGAACAAAGTAGATATTCAGAAAGAAGATGAATGAAGATGGTACAGTAGTAAGAAATAAAGCAAGATTAGTATGTAAGGGATATGCACAAAGAGAAGGCATTGATTATTTAGACACATTTGCACCTGTGAGTAGATTAGAAGCTATTAAGTTATTTCTAGCCTATGCTACAGTCAAAAACTTCAAAGTTTATTAGATGGATGTCAAGTCAGCATTCCTAAATGGAGATTTGAAAGAAGAAGTATACATTGAGAAGCCAGAAGGATTCACCTTATCAGACAGACCTGATATGGTATGCATATTGAAGAAGGCCCTCTATGGACTTAAACAAGCCCATAGAGCATGGTATGAGAGATTAGATGGATACTTAACAAAGATTGGATTCAAGAAAGGATCAGTAGATTGTAATATATTCATTAGAGAAACATCTAAAGGTTTACTAATTGTAGCTATATTTGTTGATGACATTATCTTTGGAGGTAATGACAAGCTCAGTGTTGAATTTGCCAAAAAAATGCAGAATGAGTTTGAGATGAGTATGATTGGTCCTATCAAATACTTTTTGGGACTAAATGTGCAACAGACAGAAAAATGAATTTTTATTAATCAGTCAAAATATGTGAAAGAGATACCAAAGAAATTCAAGATGGATGATTGCAAGCTAGTAGGAACCCCTATGATCATTGGATGCAAGCTTACAAAAGAAGATGACTCACCAGTAGTAGATATAAGATTGTATAAGTCTATGATTGGTAAACTCATATATCTTACTCAGACTAGACCTGATATTTCCAATGCAGTTGGCATAGTTGGAAGATTTGTAGCAAAACCTAAACAAAGTCATCTCATGGAAGTAAAGAGAATATTCAAATACTTGCAAGACACTATAGATTATGGTATCCTAATTCAAAAAATATTGAGCTTCATGTGTACACTGATGCAAATTGGGTAGGATGTGTTGATGACAGAAAGAGTACTTCAGGTGGAGCAGTGTTTCTTGGTGACAGACTTGTCACTTGGACAAGCAAGAAACAAAATTGTATTTCTCAGTCAACAACAGAAATGGAGTATGTTGCAAAAGCCTTGAATTGTTCTACAATTGTTTGGATCAGGTAGATGATAAAGGATTTGGGAATTCAAATTGATTATCCTATTGTTATTCACTGTGATAACACTAGCACTATCAATATGTCAAAGAACCTTGTGATGCATGCAAAGATAAAGCACATTGAGATCAAGTATCACTTCCTAAGAGAGAAAGTGGTAGAGAAATAAGTCAAGTTAGACTATGTGAGTACTAAAGATTAGTTGGTAGATATATTCACAAAGCCCTTGCCTAAGGATACTTTTGAGTATCTCAGGGAGAAGTTGGGAGTAATTCCCTTCCCTGATTCTATTTAGAAGAAAGAAGGAAAGGCATTAGTCCTCAGGGACTGATGGAAGGTTGATTACTCTATCTTAGGAGTAGTACCAGTGCTTAAATGAATGGTGCCCTTTTCCATTGATGTCAAAGGGGGAGTAATATACAGAGTCATGAAAAACATAAGCAAAAAGAGGAGTAATATACTAAGAAGGAGCAACATTTAGTTTTGACAGCAGTTCAGTTGAGGAAATGGAGAATATTAGAAAATATTGTAGCAGATAGAGGATTCATCTTTGGGGGAGTTTTGAAGAGGAAATGGAGAATGTTATAAAAGAATTGTTCATTTGGGTTGGTGGTGGTTTTTCATTCCACATGTTGCCATCAATGCCAAAAGGGGAGATTGTTGGAGATTTGCTAGCAGGTCAATATTGACTGTATGTTTATCATTGATGACAACATATGGAAAGTAGCATGAATGGAAGTCTTATGTAGTAAGATTTTAGTATATGTAGCATGGACATGATATCAACATGATATCATGGGTGCAGAGGTTAACTGTTAGTACAGACAGTTATATAGCAGCTTGTGTCAGCAGTGTTCCTGACAGAGTAACAGGTAGCGTTCTATGTATGGTTATCCATATAGTTATCATGGATCCTTGTGCACTTGGATATATGTTGAAGACATGTTAGTGATGTTTCAGTTATGGACACATAGTCTATTGATGTAGAAGTGAAGTTATGCAGTCGCTATTCACCAGCAACAGTTTCCTATGTTTATTCTGAAGAGCTGACAGAGATTTTATTGGTTCTTGAGTTGTACCTATCTTTAGGGTATGCACCCTTGGATTTAAGCTTAGAGAAGAGTTATTGATGTTCAATTAAGAGTGCATGAGTTAATTCAGCTTACAAAGAAAGATACAATTGTTTTGGTAGAGACAACAATGTGTAGCGTACGTCTACAATTATCTTATTGGACATGTCCCAAAATGTGTTGCGTGCATAGTAGAACTAAAAAAATGTTTATTGGAGTTTTTTATGGTTTCTCTAATATTATTTCAAGGTGGTTCTAATAGGCCAACTTGATTATATCATTTAGAGGAAAGATATTTATAGGCAGTCATTTGTGATTGCTTGAGTGTGGTTCATGGCTGATTAAGTAGAGCAGAGCAAAGTGTGTGAAGTGTTGGTCCATCAAAAGAAGGTCTATGTGACCAAGTAAAGTACTTGTGATATTCATTGGAACTGATCCAAATAGTAGGTCAAAGCGCAGTTCACCAAGATCTAGATATAGTGTGTATCTGTTATTCAGAAGGTTGTAGCCTTTGCCCCTTCGAGTAGTGAGCTCTCAGATAGTGTGTCCTATCCCCTAATAGGGACAATTGTAAAAGACTCCTAATAGGGTCTGACCCTTGACCAGGTCTACTATACTTAATATATTGTAGAGCAACTCCTAATAGGGTTAAGGATCTTCTAACAAGGATCATTATACACTAGTACAAAATATTAGTGGGTATCAAGTCCCACCAGGGTTTTTACCTATTTGGGTTTCCCCGTAACCAAAATATTGGTGTTATTTTCATGTGTTCTTTCATTGTGTTTATGATTTATGTTTAAGTATACTTAATTGGATAAAGAATTGAATCTTGTAGATAACTGATTCACCCCCCCTCTTAGTTATCTCTTGGGACTATTCCTAACAAATCTTGCTGATGAACCTGAAGAGAAAGGAGAAAAGAAAATTGAACCTACTTTGGCTCAATATGTAAGAAGACATCACAAGCCTAAGAAAATCATTGGAGACAAAGAAATTGGAGTTCTGACTAGAAGCAAGTTGAAAGATCCTACATGTTTATTATGTGAGTTTAAGCCTAAGACAACAAGGGAGGCATTAGAAAATGCAGACTAGATTCAAGCTATGAATGGGGAGATAGACTAAATAGAAAAAAGTAATACCTAGACTTTGGTGACTAGACCAAAAAACAAAATGGGTATTCAGAAACAAGCTTAATGAACATGGACAAATCATAAGGAACAAGGCAAGGTTGGTAAGCAAGGGTTATGCACAAGAAGAAGGAATAGACTATGGGGAGACATTTTCCCTTGTAGTAAGATTAAGAGTGGGAACTCTACTTGCATATGCTGCTTACAGAGATTTCAAGGTATACCAAATGGATGTCAAGTTTGCATTTTTTAATGGTATATTAGAAGAAGAAGTGTACATTGAGCAACTTGAAGGATTTGTTGATCCAAACAAAAGAAATATGGTGTGCAAGCTAAACAAGGTGCTGTATGGATTGAAGCAAGCCCCCAGAGCATGGTATGAGAGGCTGCACAATTACTTGATACAGATTGGATTCTCAAGGATAAATGACAACAACAATCTATACATGAAAGATGAAGAAGGTAAAGGGATTTTTTTAGCTAAAAGTTTTTTAGATGATATCATATTTGGAGGACAAGATGCCCTGTGTAAGAAATTTTCAAATGAGATGCAAACTTAGTTTGAGATGTCTATGTTTGGTGAGATAAAATTCTTTGTTGGTTTGCAAGTCTATCAGATGGAAAAAGGTATTTTTATCACACAATCTAAATATGTCAAAGAGATACTAAAAACCTTTGGTATGGAGGATCCAAGGCTAGTAAGTACTCCCATGGCTACTGGACAAAAACTTTCTAAAAATGATGATACTACTGAAGTGAACCAAACCCTATATATCCATGATTAGAAAGCTACAATATGCTGTTCACAGCAGACCAAATATAGCTCTAGTAGTTGGGATTATGGCAAGATTCTATGCCAATCCTAAGGAAAGTCATATGATGGCTATGAAAAGAATAATGAGATATTTGATGTTAGGAATGGGAACACTAAGAGGGGGGGGGGGTGTGAATCAGTGTTCACTGTATTTTATCTTTTCACTTAATCTTTAAACTAAACTTAAATGCTTAAGTACTTAAATGAACATACACATAAACATGAAACATGAAATTAACACATAACACCAATATGGTTATGGGAAAACCCAAATAGGTAAAAACCTCAGTGGGAATTGACACCCACTAATATTCTGTACTCGTGTTTTATGATCCTTGTTAGAAGATCCTTAACCTTGTTAGGAGTTGCTTTACAATGTATTAAGTACAATAGACCTTGTCAAGGGTAGGACCCTATTAGGAGTCTTTTATAATAGTCCTTGTTAGGGGAGTGGACGCACTATCCTAGAGCTCACTTCTCAAGTGGTGAAGGCTACAACCTTCTAATCTCAGATACACACTATATCTGCTGGATGAACTGTCACTGTGACATTGCTTGTCTGATCAGTTCCTTTGATGCGCTAATGCTTTGACCTCTTGCAAAGCTCTAATACATCTTATAGATTCTTTGCATAATTCTACTCTACTTATCACAACTCTATATCTACTTTCATACTAATTACAATGGGCACATCTCATATTTATATGCGCACATAAAATAAATAACTAGGTCAACCCTTTAACCAATTACATACAATGCTTCCAAATGAATTGGCTCAAGCGTGCTTACAAAAAAACATATTTATATATCGGAAACCTAATTACAATAGGGGCATAGCCTTTACGACATTAGAATATAACCACAAATCAAAATGCTAACAATCGACTGCTTACTTTTTTCTTCTCTGGCACACACTAGCTGTGTAACTTCAACTGTCTGTAACTTTGGCATACTTTCATATCTGATCATGCACTCATAGACTAAGCATGAATGTAGTCTAACCAAATTATCTTCTAGGGCATACACCATAACTCAGTCGTACGTATGTGCACTGATGCTTTGAGCTTTAGGTAATCTGTACACTGTCCAGTCTTCAACACTTAACTGATATCTGATCTTCTCATCAAGTGCGCTGACTCCAAACTACTATATGAATTTGTTTCCATAATGACAACACTATTGGAAATTTGTCTATACTGAGATATATGACTAGATATAGTGTTTTCATTATGGAAACAAAGTCATATAGCAGTTTGGAATCAGTGCACTAAGTGTAAAGATAAAAAATCAGTTAAGTGTTGAAGACTGGAAAGCATACAAAGTAATAAAGACTCAGAGCATCAATGCATGTGTGTACAGATGAATTATGGTATGTTCCCTAGAAGTTAAGGTTGTTAGACTATACTTATGCTTAGTCTAAGAGCGCATAAGTAGATATGCAAAGATGTGAAAGTTATAGTCAGTTAAAGTTACACAGCTAGTGTGTGCCAGCAGAGAATAGAGCATAAAGCTGACAATGACTATTTTGGTTTGTGATTATAAATTAATGTTGTAAAGGCTATGGACCCATTATATTTAGGTTTTTGACATATATACATGTATAATTGTAAGCACACTTAAGCCAATTATTTTGGAAGTATTATTAGTAATTAATTATAGGGCTGACCTAATTGTATATTTGGTATGAGCACATAAATATAAGGTGTGCCCATTGTATTTGGCATGGAAGTTGCAAGAGAGTTATGTTAAGTAGAGAAAAGGTATGCGAAGTGAGCATAAGATGTATTAGAGCTTTGCTAGAGGTCAAAGCATTAGTGCATCAAAGGAACTGATTTGACAAGCAGTGTCACAGTGAATAGTTCACCTACAAATATAGTGTGTATTTGATTAAGAAGGTTGTAGCCTTCATCATTTGAGCAGTGAGCTCTAGGATAGTGAGTCCACTCCCCTAATAGGGATCATTGTAAAATAATCCTAAAAGGGTCTGACCCTTAATAAGGTCTACTATACTAAAAGCATTGTAAAGCTACTCCTAATAGAGTAAAGGATCTTCTAACAAGGATTACAAAACACTAGTGCAGATTATTAGTGGGTATCAAGTCCCATCGGGGTTTTTACCTATTTGGGTTTCCTTGTAACCATATTGGTGTCATGTGTTGATTTCATGTTTCATGTTTATATGAATGTTTAATTCAGTACTTAAGCATTTATAATTTAGTATTCAAATTAAAGTAAAAAGTTAAAATGCAGTGAACACTGATTCACCCCCCCCCTCTCAGTGTTCCCATTCCTAACAATTGGTATCAGAGCTCTGGTCCTCAGCAAAAAAAGTTTAACCACTTGAGGATATCATGGACAAAGTAGATATGAAACATTTGAAGAAGAATCTTGAAGTAGCTCTTGAAGACCTAGATAATTCTGAAAGAGAAATTGAAGAACTGAAGGAACAAGTCAGTGATGCTCAATTACTTATCAAAAGACTAAGAAAAGATTTGAAAGGATGCTCTAATAGTGAACTTGAAGAAAAAGTCAAGAAGTTGAGTGAAGAAAATGCATCCTTGTTAAGTCAGCTTGAAGAATTAAACGACAAATTGATGAACAATCAAGATGTCTACAATGAACAAGTCAAGGAGAACCTTCAACTGAATGAAGAACTAAAGGAAGCTAACTTAGAAATCTTGGAGCTAAAGAATATCAAAGAAAGCTTGGAATCTGAATTAAAGAAGTCAAAGGATCATATTGACAAATTACACACCAGTGCTGAGTTGGTAGAATCACAGTTGTATGCAAGAAGAATCAAAGGAGACACTAGCTGTATTAGATACAATGAAGCATAGAATTAGATTGACAGTATGCGAGCAAGAAAGAATTCACAAAAGAAATCTACTTATACTAATAAGACTAAAGATCAAACCAAAGACAATTGTGATCCTCCTAAGAATGATCACAAGCCTGTAGAACGCACCCATTTTGCATATAACAAGCATGGACACATTGGAAGGAACTATATAGAGGTAAAATCTTTCAATGGTTACTGTTATACATGTAATAGATTTGGTCATAGAGCAATAAATTGTGAGACTAGTAAGAAGAATAGGATTTAGCATGATCAAAGAAATCATAATCAGACCAATGCAAGAATTTCTTAGAATGTTACATGTCAAATATGTAACAATAATGGTCACTCATCTAGAACATGTAGAATGGTGACTCATGTCAATGTGCCAAGGAATAATAGACCTCCAGTGATTTGTCACACCTGTAACAAGGCTGGACATATCTCAAGGTTCTGTAGATCAAGGACGCAAGGTCAGGAAAGCCCTAAAAAGGCTGAAGAACCAGTTTTGGATCCTGAAGCAGAAGTCAAGTTTGTGAAGGCCTCAGATGATGCAAGCATGATTTGGTCTAAAGGAAAGAAGGAAAATTCTGTTGAGAATGTATTGGATGCATCCCAAGTGGATGCACCCTCTACATCTACATGAATGGCCCTTAGGGTCATAGGGGGAGCTAATTTAGCTCTAGACCCTTGTGTGGCTGGTATACTCATCCTTAGAGTATGTGCCTTTGGACTTAAGCTATGGGAATGTATAGGAACCTTTGTGCAAGAGCACACATGCTGATTGTTAGCAAAAATTGAGTTTGAAAATTTGAAGTGACAACCTGGTTTATGCGAGTTGCATTAATGGTGAATTTCTTACTTTAAGTACACAAAAAATTGTTTGTTCACTCATTGCATTCATATTCAGAGTGATTGAAGAGTAGATTGAGCCTTGGAAGTTGTTGTGAAGATTTAGAGATTGAGCTATTAGTAATTGCAGTGCATTTGATTGGTTGCAAGAAACCCTAGCTCATTGCACCATTTTGGAAGCTGTCAGAACATCTTAGAGATCATTTGGAAAGTGAATATCAAGTAAGTCATGGCCACTCCTATTATTTTTGATGTTGCTGAGAAGAAGAGGTATTTTTTCAAGAGGCACCTATTTAAATCAACCCTAGATGATTTAGAGGGAGCATTTTCTCACACACCGATGGGTGTCATGCATGTAGAAGACATAAGGGCTTACATCTATTGTAAGAAGGAAACTGTTAGTCTGGATAGGTTAAGGGTGCACATGGACACAATGTTGAAACCTGACAAATCATTCATGGATGAATACACAAAATGGAATGATCACCCCATTGTTGAATATGCCACGACATATGAATTCTATGAAACTAAATGGATTAATATATTGTTGAGCAGAATCTATGATGACTTGTTTTGGATTGGATATGTACTAGTAAGAATAATAGGAGACCTAATTCATGAGATGACAGGCCTTTCTAGGACATGTGCCATCCTTCCTATGGGTAAGGATGTCAGGTAAATGGCGGAGCAAGTGTGTAAATCTAGAAGTGATAAGCACGACATGACCATTGATCCTATAGAGCAAATAGACATCAAGTTGATATCAATGATATTGGGTTACAAATTTCATCATACTGACAGGGTGAATAGTGTGTTTGCGGGCACTATTCTAGCAGCCATCTGTCTTGTGCAAGAAGATGGAGAGTTCAACTTGTGTGAGATATGGTGTGCACAATTGATAGACAATATCAAAGCTATAAAACATGACAAGACTAAGGTATTTAGGTTTGGGTCCCTAATCATCTATATGTACCTTCATATAGTTGGTAAAGTGTCAGACTTGTATCTAGACAAGTCCATTCCTACCATGCCACAAATATCAAACAAGGCATCCATAGAAAGCACACTAAGAGATTATACCACTTTGGAATTGAAGACTTTTAGAGAAAGAATGCAGATGAGGTACATGATTCCTGAGAGTATTGTAGAGAAATATAAGGATACAATATGCTTCATGGTGGAGATTGATACTACATGTATGGAAGCTGTGGAACCTAGAACTAAGTGGATTCATCCACTTGGGTATGAGGTTGAAGAAAAAGTTCTTGAAGCTTATGCACAGGTACTACTATAAGCCCCTAAGGATAACAATGAACCTAGGTGGGGAACCTATGAAGAGAAGACTAGAGAAGTTGATGCTAAGCTGAACAGTGCTGCAACAAAAAGAAAGGTTGCAAAGGTCACATTAGAGATCCTAAGAATTCATGGTGTATCTCAAGAAGACCTTGATAAAGCAAGGGATGAGAAGATTTTCCTAGAATTGAAGAGCGTAGTAGAAGAACAAAAAGATCCCAAGGTGAAAAAGATAAAAATTGAAAAAGATGACAGTCAAAAGGGTAAAGAAGATAGTACTCCTTCTGTGCCCAAAGGTACTCCTCCAGAGTATAAGCCTTTATTCAAAAGTAAGAAAGAAGCTAGCTCCATTCATCCATCCTCATAAGCATTAAGGAGCAAGAAAAACACTCAAGCACCTCCTCAGGTAGGATTCAGACCTAGCCTCAAAGTTCTAAATGCAATAATTGTTGATGAGGGAAGAATTGATCAAGTAGGAAAGTTCTATGAATCTTACAGTGAGATTGACAAATCATAAATTCATACTATAATTGTCAAACACATGATAAAATTCAATAAAATAGTCCTTGAATTGAAAAAAAAAATTCCAGATAAAGTATGGGATATTTTGGAAAATTTGAAGAGACAAGCAAATGAAGAAGATCTAAGGATCAGAGAAAAAGTATTAGAAGATACTCTGCTAGTATGTTCTAAAGAAGAAGTGAACTGATATTGAATTTGGTGAAGCCACACCCAAGGACTAAGATGAGAACTCTTCACATCATGAATAAAGATTATGAGTTGATTACGAAGGAAATAAAAAAAGCATTTGAGAAGGCATTGTTAGAACAATAGATCAAACCACCTACTGCACCCATCACTCATGCACCCTTCAAGGAAGATAAAGTGGGAGAACCCACTAATGTACCAATGATAGGTCCTCAAGACTCAACACCCATAGCATTTGTTAGCACCGAGGAAGCAGAAATCTTATGCAACAATATCCCTCCCACTCAACAAGAAAAAGTAATCATAGAAGATATAGTTGATGAAGAAAAGAAAGGAGTAGAGGTAGAAAAGAAAGATGAATCTTCTATTGATTTGGTCAAGGTGAGGCAAGAGGTGATGGATAGCACTCCCATCACTCCCTCCTCAGCATTTTTGTCAAGTTTCACACTTGACACTAGTAGTTTGGACTCCTGGAAGGAAGAAGACCTCATTAAGTTCAACGTCCTAACTATGGAGAAGGCCAAGGAGAAGCAAGTAATGAGGAATCCTCTCCTGGTAGAATTAGTAAATATTTTGAACTGTTTGCTACCAGAGGATAAGAAAATGGTAAATGTATATTTAGTTGATGATGTGAGCATAGTCATCTCATAGTTCAAAGTAAAATTTTCAAGCCTAGAAGAATCTACGGCCATAGTGGTAGAGGAGAAATACTTAAAGAAGAGACTCAATGAAATGATGAATAATTTTGCACTAGACTTGACCTCTTTTAAGTTTGGTCAGGCATCATTAAAGGAATTTGTAGATCAAGGAAGGAAAGTCATTACAAAATCCATGGATCAAGATAAGTTCCCTGATGCCCATCTTAAGAAGGTCAAAGTTGTAGAGGCAATGATTAAGAAGGTGAATATTTTAGTGCTAGACACATCCACTAATGTAAACATGTGCAACAATGTCTATCAAGGATAGTTGGATATAATTGAGAAGGCAGAGACAGAAATGGAGAAGATAAGGTCTAGATAGACGCAATTGAGGAATGCTCTTGCGCCCTCACTAGACATTCTTAGTCAAAACATAAAGGAGATTGACAAGACCATGATAACCTATGATCAAGGTCTGAGCACAGAATTGGAGAAGATGGAGAAGCTTCAATATGCATTATGCACCCATCTACAGATAGTCAATTCTTTGATAACCTTTTGGAAGAAGGAGATCCAGAACCTCAAGATTGCATATCTGGATATTTTCCCTCAGTAAGTGTATGTAGATAAAATTTTTGATGCACCTTTGTCATTAATGTCAAAGGGGGAGTTGTGTATAAAATATGGAGTATATATATATGTATAGGAGATATAAGATTATGTATAGAAGATGAATAGAAGATAAAAAGTTTTGTGTAAAGGGACGATTAGAAACTTGGCCATATTCCTTTGTTGCCATCAATGATGAAGGGGGAGATTATTGGAAAGTTTTCTATACTAAGATATATGACTAGATATAGTGTTGTCATTATGGCAACAAAGTCATATAGAAGTTTGGAGTCAGCGCACTAAGTGTAAAGATTAGAAATCAGTTAAATGTTGAAGACTAGACAACATACAGAGTACTAGAGACTCAGAGCATCAAGGCACATGTGTATAGATGAATTATGGTATGTGCCCTAGAAGTTAAGGTTGTTAGAATATACTTATGCTTAGTCTAAGAGCGCATAAGTAGATATGGAAAGATGTGAAAGTTACAGTCAGTTAAAGTTACACAACCAGTGTGTGCTAGCAGAGAACAGAGCATAGAGTCAATAGTGACTATTTTGGTTTGTGATTATAAATTAATGTTGTAAAGGCTATGCAGCCATTGTATTTAGGTTTTTGACATATGTACATGTATAATTGTAAGTATGCTTAAGCCAATTCTTTTGGAAGTGTTATTAGTAATTAATTATAGGGCTGACCTAATTGTATATTTGGTATGAGCACAAAAATATAAGGTGTGCCCATTGTATTCGGCATGGAAGTTGCAAGAGAGTTATGTTAAGCAAAGCAAAGGTATGTGAAGTGAGCATAAGATGTATTAGAGCTTTGCTAGAGGTCAAAGCATCAGCGCATCAAAGGAACTAATTTGACAAGTAGTGTCACAGTGAACAATTCACCTATAGATATAATGTGTATCTAATTCAAAAGCTTGTAGCCTTCATCATTTGAGAAGTGAGCTCTAGGACAGTGATTCCACTCCCCTAATAGGGATAATTGTAAAAGACTCCTAACAGGGTCCAACCCTTAACAATGTCTACTGTACTAAAAGCATTGTAAAGCTACTCCTAACAGCGTAAAGGATCTTCTAACAAGGATTACAAAACACTAGTGTAGATTATTAGTGGGTATCAAGTCCCACCGAGGTTTTTACCTATTTGAGTTTCCTCATAACCATATTGGTGTCATGTGTTGATTTCATGTTTCATGTTTATATAAATTTTTAATTCAGTACTTAAGCATTTATAATTCAGTATTTAGATTAAAGTAAAAAGTTAAAATATAGTGAAGACTGATTCACCCCCCCTCTCTCAGTGTTCCCATTCCTAACAAACACTATAAAAAGTCATATACACTAGTATAGCCAACTTTCCAACAATCTCCCCCTTTGTCATTGATGGCAATAAAGGAATATGGCCAAGTTGCTAACTGTTCCTTAATACAAAAAACTTTTGTCTTATATCTCCCTTATACACAACTATGCCATATTCTATACATACTCCCCCTTTGACATTAATGAAAAAGGTGCTTCAAAACTATATATACAACTACTTACTATGATAAAACATCTGGATATGCTATTTGCAGGATTTGGATCTCCTTCTTCCAAAATGTGATAAGTGAATTCATAATCTGGAGATGGGCGCATAATGCATACTATATCTTCTCCATCTTCTCCAAATCTATGCTAGGACCTTGATCATATGTCACCATGGTGGCATCAATCTCCTTGATATTCTGATTGAGTATGTCTAATGAGGGCGCAAGAGCATTCCTTAGCTGAGTTTGCCTAGCCCTTATCTTGGTCATCTCTTTTTCTTCCTTCTCAATCTTATCTATCTATCCTTGGTAGACATTATTACACATGTTCACATCAACAGATGGATCTTCCATTGATTTCCTTATGCTGTCTATCATGGCTTCTACCTCTTGAATCTTCTTGTATAGATTACTAGTTAACTTGTCCTGGTTCATACAATCAACAATGATCTTTCTACCCTTTGCTGCAAACTCCTTCAAGGATTCTTGAGTAGTCTTTAGTGAGCTTAGGTCAAGTGCAAAATTGCTAACTAATTCACTAAGCCTCTTCTTCAAATACTTCTCTTCTGAAACTAGGGATGCAAATTCTTCTAGGCTTGAGAAATTACTCTTGAACTGAGAAATGACTGCACTCACATCATAAATGGAGTGTACCTTAGACATTATCTTGTCTATTGGTAACAAGCTATTCAGGATGTTCACTGACTCTACAAGGATGGGATTCCTCATCACTTGTTTCTCCTTGTCCTTCTCCATAGCTAAGACGTTGAACTTAATCAGTTCTTCTTCTCCCCATGAATCCAAACTGGTTGTGTCAAGTGTCAAACTTGACAACAATGCTGCTAGGGGAAGTGGAGTGCTAGGATTACTGTCCATAACTTCCTCTTATACCTTGATCACTTTAGTTGATGGTTCATTTCTTTCTACTTCTTTTTCTATTTCTTTTTCTTTCTTTTCTTCCATCTTTTCTTCTTCTTTCTTTTCATCTAATATATCCTCAATCAATTTTTATTCTTGATTGGGAGTGGAGTTACCACATAGAGTCTCAACCTCTTGAGTACTCACAAATGCCTCTTCAAATTTGTCCAACTCAGTATCAGTGGCCACCATGGCTATCTCTACATTATCAATGATAATGGTGCTATCCTTTAGTGACTCTATCATGGGCGCAGACTTATCTACCTTTGTTTGTGTTTCAACTGTAGGTGTTGAGTCCTGAGGACCTATCACTGATGCATTAGTGGGCTCTGCCACCTTGACTTCTTTTGAGGATACTTGAGCTATGGGCATAGTAGGTGGATACATGTGCCTATTCATAAAGACCTTCTCAAAGGCTTTCTCTATTTCCTTGGCAACTAACTCAAAGTTTTTATCCATTATATTCAATGTTCTTGTCTTGGTCCTAAGGTGATGCTTCACCAGATCTAACAATAACTTTTTCTCTTCTAGCTCTCATACATGAAGGGTTTCATCTAAAATCTTCTCTCTTATCCTTAGATCCTCTTCAATAGCCTGTCTCTTTTGGAACTCTAAGATATTCCATACATTATAAGGGATCATAGTCTTTAGTTCTAAGACTATCTTCTTAAACTTCAACATGTGTTTGACTATCATTCCATGTATCTCTGATTTGTCTATCTCAATGTATTTCTCATAAAACTTTCCTACTTGATCAATTATTCCTTCATCAATGATTCTTGTGCTTAACACACTCAGAATAGGTTTGAAACTTGCTTCAGGAGGTGCTTGAGTGTTCCTTTTGTTCCTTGTTAATCTCGAGGATGGATGACCAATGCTAATTTCTTTCTTCCTTTTAGGCATTGCCTTATCCTCAGGAGGAGTAGTAAGGTCAATGGTTCCTTTGGGTGTAGTAGGAGTAACATCAGTTTTACCCTTCTGATCATCAGATTTTTCTATCTTCACCTTCTTGAACTTAGGATCATCTGATTCTACTTTTGCTGCATTTGCGCTTTCTATTTCCAAAGCAATCTTTTGTTCCCTTGCTTTGTCTAGGTCTACCTAAGAAACTCCATGAATTCTCAAAACCTCTGAGGTAACTTTAGAAACCTTCCTTTTTATTGTTGCACTGTTTAACACTGCATCAACTTCTCTTGTTTTCTCTACATAGGTTCCCCATCTTGGCTCATTGAGGTCTTTAGGGGCTGGAAGCAATACTTGTGCATATGCTTCTAGAATAGGCTCTTCCACTTCATATCCTAGTGGATGAATCCACTTTATTCTTGGTTCAACTACCTCCATGCATGTTGTGTCAGTCTCAACCATGAAGCAAATAGTATCTTTATATTTCTCAACAATGTTCTCTGGTATCCTATACCTCATTTGCATTTTAACCTTGAATGTCTTCAACTCTAGTGTCATGTAGTCCTTCAAAGTGCTCTTAGTACATGCCTTGAGAGATATCTAAGGCATTGTGGGAATGGATTTGTCTAGATACAAATTAGATACCTTTCCAACAATATAGAAGTACATGTATATGATCAAAGACCCAAATCTGAATATATTGGTCTTATCATGCTTGATTACCTTGATGTTGTCAATTAGCTATGTGCGCAAGATCTCACACAGGTTGAACTCTCCATTTTCCTTCACTAGTCTTATGGCATCAAGAATTGTGGCCGTAGACACACTATTTACCCTGTTGGTGTGTTGGAACCTGTATCCTAGTATCATGGACATCAATTTGATGTCATCTTGCTCAATAAGCTCGATAGTCATACCACGCCTATCACTTCTTGATTTACAAGTCTGTTCAACAATCTTGCTCACATATTTTCCCACTGGAAGGATGATGCCTATCCTTGAGAGGCCCGCCATCTCACAAATTAGGTCACTAGTAATTCTGACTGACACTTCACCTATCCAAAATAGGTCATCATGAATCTTGCTTAGTAGAATCTTGATCCATTCTGATTCATAGAACTCATATGTCATAGCATACTCCACTATAGGGTGATTATTCCACCATGCATACTCATCCATGAAGGTTTTTTCTGGTTTCATCATTGTTTCCATGTGTGCTCTCAATCTATCCAATCCTATTGGTTCTTTCCTAAAGTGAATGTATGCCATAATGTCCTCGACATGCATAACGCCTATAGGCATGCAAGAGAATGCCCCTTCTAGGTCATCAATTGTTGATTTAAATGGATGCCTCTTAAACACATATCTTTTCTTCTCCACAACATCAAATACTATAGGAGTAGCCATCACTTACTTGTATATCTCTTCTGAATGATCTTGAAGACTTCTTGAATTTGTGCAATGAACTAGGGTTTCTGCAATCGATCAAATGCACAACAAATCACTTGATGAATCAAACTACAATCCTTCTCAATCAAAAGCTAGGGCTCTTTTTCTCTCCAATCACTCTCAATTAGAATGCAATGAGAGATCTTCAAACTTCTGTGTACTTTAAAGTGAAAAATCTACCATTAATGCTTGCCGCATAAACTAGACTGTCACTAGGAATTTTCTATCTTTCATTTTGCAAACAATCAGCTAGTGCACTCTCACACATAGATTCTACTAGTCTCCAAAAGCTTAAGTCCAAAGGTGCATACTTTGAGAGTGAGTATACCAACCGCACAGGGGGCTAGAGCTAAATTAGCTCCACCTATGACCTTGAGGGCCATTCATCTAGATGTAGAGGGTGCGTCCATTGTGGATGCATCCAATACATACTCATCAACCTTTTCCTTCTTTGTTTTTGACCAAAATCAAGCTCGCATCCTTTGAAGCTTTCACAAAATTGACATCTCCTTCAAGATCCAAAACTAGTTCTTTGGCTTTTTAGGGCTTTCTTGACCTTGTGTCCTTGATCTGCAAAACTTTGAGATGTGTCCAGCCTTGTTACAAGAGTGAAAAATGATAGGAGGCCTTATATTCCTTGGTGCATTGACATGAGTCACCATTTTACATTGTCTAGCTGAGTGACCATTATAGTTACATATCTGACATGTAACATTCTCAGAACTTCTTACATTTGACTTATTCTGATTTCTTTGATTATAATGAGTCTTGTTCTTTTGACTTGTCTTGCAATTCATAGCTCTATGACCAAATTTATTGCATGAATAACAGTAACCATTGAAAGGTCCTACCTTTGTACAGTTCCTTGCTATGTGTCCATGCTTGTTACATGCATAACAAGTGCGGTCTACCGGCTTGCACTCATTCTTAGGTGGTTCAATATGATCCTTAGTCTAACTTCCAATCTCCTTAGCATCAGAGGTGCCTTCTAGTGCTTTCATTCTTGCTCACATGTTGTCAATCTAATTTTGTGCTTCATTATATCCAATGCAACTAGTATCTCCTTTAGCTCTTCTTGCATATAACTGAGATTCTATCAAATCGGAATTGGTGTGTAATTTATCAATGTGATTCTTAGCAGCTTTCAATTCAGATTCCAAGTTTTCTTTGTTGTTCCTTAGCTCCAAGATTTCCATGTTTTCTTTCCTCAATTCTTCATTCAGTTGAAAGTTCTCTTTGATTTGTTCATCACAGACTTCCTGATTGTTAGTTAGCTTATCATCAAATGTTGGAGATTTTCTAGTAGGCCAGTACTGACTGTATGTTTGTCATTGATGACAACATATGGAAAGTAGCATGCATGGAAGTCTTATGTAGTAAGCCTTTAGTATATGTAGCATGGACATGATATCAACATGATATCATGGGCATAGAGGTTAACTGTTAGTAAAGACAGTTATACAATAGCTTGTGTTAGCAGTGTTCTTGATAGAGTAACAAGAAGTGTTCTATGTATAGTTGTCTGTACAGTTATCATGGAGCCTTTCATGCTTGGATATATGTTGAAGAAATGTTAGTGATATTTTAGTCATGGACACATAGTCTAATATTCATTAGAAGTGAAGTTATGCAGTCACTATTCATGAGTAGTAGTTTCCTGGGTTTGTTCAAAAGAGCCGACAAAGATTTTATTGGTTATGGAGTTGTGCTCATCTTTTGGGTATGCACCCTTGGAGTTAAGCTTAGAGGAGGGTTTTTGATGTTTTATTATGAGTGCATGAAGTAATTTAGCTTGAGGAGAAAGATACAGTTGTTTTGGTAGAGCCGACAGTGTGTAGCGTGTGTCTACATTTATCGTATTGGATAGGTCCCAAATTATGTTGCATGCATAGTAGAGTTGACGTAATGTTTATCAAAGTTTGTTATGGTTTCTCTAATATGATTTCAAGGTGGTTCTAATAGGTTGACTTGATTATATCATTTAGAGGAAAGATATTTATAGGTAGTCATTTGTGATTGCTTGAGTGTGGTTCATGGTTGATTAAGCAGAGCAGAGAAGAGTGTATGAAGTGTTGAGCCATCAAAAGGTCTATGTAAACAAGTAAAGTATTTGTGCTATACATTGGAATTGATCTAGATAGCAGGTCTAAGCGTAGTTCACCAAGATCTAGATATAGTGTGTATCTGTTATTCAAAAGGTTATAGCCTTTGCCCCTTTGAGTAGTGAGCTCTTGAATAGTGCATCCTCTCCCCTAACAGGGACAATTGTAAAAGACTCCTAATAGGGTCAGACCCTTGACCAGGTCTACTGTACTAAATATATTGTAAAGAAACTCCTAATAGGGTTAAGGATATTCTAACAAGGATCATAATACACTAGTGTAGAATATTAGTGGGTGTCAATTCCCACCAGGGTTTTTACCTATTTGGGTTTCCCTGTAACCAAAATATTGGTGTTGTTTTCATGTGTTCTTTCATTATGTTTATGCTTTATGTTTAAGTATACTTAATTGGATAAAGAATTGAAACTTGTAAGTAATTGATTCACCCCCCCCTCTTAGTTATCTCTTGGGACTATTCCTAACATCAAATTCTTCAAGTTGTTCTTTTAAAGATGTATTTTCTTCATTCAGCTTCTTGACCATTGTCCCTAGATCACTGGTAGAGGATTCTTTCAAATCTTTTCTTAGCCTTTTGATGACTAATTGAGCATCATTGAGTTTTTCTTTTAGTTCTTCAATTTCTCTTTTATATTTGTCCAGGTCTTCAAGAGAAGCTTCAAGATTTCTTTTCAGATTTTTCATTTTTGATTTGTCCATGATCTCCTCAAGTGGTTAAAATTCTTTGCTGAGGACCAGAGCTCTGATACCAATTGTTAGGAATGGGAACACTGAGAGGGGGGGGGGGGTGAATAAGTGTTCACTGTATTTTATCTTTTCACTTAATCTTTAAACTGAACTTAAATGCTTAAGTACTGAAATGAACATACACATAAACATGAAACATGAAATCAACACATAACACCAATATGGTTATGGGGAAACCCAATTAGGTAAAAACCCCAGTGGAAATTGGCACCCACTAATATTCTGTACTAGTGTTTTATGATCCTTGTTAGAAGATCCTTAACCATGTTAGGAGTTGCTTTACAATGTATTAAGTACAGTAGACCTTGTCAAGGGTTGGACCCTATTAGGAGCCTTTTACAATAGTCCCTATTAGGGGAGTGGACACACTATCCTAGAGCTCACTGCTCAAGTGGTAAAGGCTACAACCTTTTAATATCAGATACACACTATATCTGTTGGATGAACTTTCACTGTGACACTTCTTGTCTGATTAGTTCCTTTGATGTGCTGATGCTTTGACCTCTTAAAAAGATCTAATACATCTTATAGATTCTTCACATACTTCTGTTCTACTTATCACAACTCTATATTTGCTTTCATACTAATTACAATGGGCACATCTCATATTTATATGCGCACATAAAACAAATAACTAGGTTGGCCCTTTAACCGATTACATACAACGCTTCCAAATGAATTGGCTCAAGTGTGTTTACAAAAAAAAATATTTATATGTCAACAACCTAATTACAATAGGTGCATAGCCTTTACAACATTAGAATATAATCGCAAATCAAAATGCTAACAGTCGACTGCTTACTCTGTTCTTCTTTGGCACACATTGGCTATGTAACTTCAACTATTTGTAACTTTGGCATACTTGCATATCTGATCATGTGCTCATAGAATAAGAATGAATATAGTCTAACCAACTTATCTTCTAGGGTGCACACCATAACTCAGTCGTATGCACGTGCACTGATGCTCTAAGCTTCAGGTACTCTGTACACTGTCCAGTCTTCAACACTTAACCAATTTCTGATCTTCTCATCAAGTGCACTGAATCCAAACTACTATATGACTTTGTTGCCATAATGACAACACTATAAAAAGTCATATACACCAATATAGCCAACTTGCCAAAAATTTAAAGGGACAGAAGACTATGGATTGTATTACAAGAAGCATGAGAAATTTGAACTGAGAGTCTACACTGATGCAGATTGGGTAGGAAATGTTGATGACAGAAAAAGTACTAGTAGTGGAGCTTTCTTTCTTGGACAAAGATTAGTTTCCTGGACAAGCAAGAATTTTTTTTAAATTTCCCAATCTACAGCTGAAGTTGAGTATGTAGCAGCTGCAGTGAACTGTTCAAATCTGGTATGGATTAAGCAATTGTTGAAAGGCATGAAAGAGGAGATCACTGAACCAGTTGTCATATACTATGACAACACAAGTGCTATCAACATATCAAAGAATCTAGTGATGCACACAAAGACCAAACATATTTCTATCAAGTATCATTACTTGAGGGAATTGGTACAAGATAAAGAGGTGAGAATGGAATATGTGAAAACAACGAAACAACTAGTAAACATATTCATAAAAGCTTTACCTAAGGATGCTCATGAATATCTTAGAGGTAAATTAGAGGTTTTTCCCCTAATTGAGGCTGCTTAGTCAAGCTAGGAGCACTACATCAAATGTGTTGCAAAGAGTATCTAAAAAATTGATGCGGAAGAGGTCACACTTTAGGAGTGGCCTAGAGTTGTGAAAAGTATAACAAAGCTGATAATCAGTCATAAGAAAGATGATAGAGGGAGAAATATTGTTGCTGAATTGACAAGATGCCATCTACATCTGAAAGATGCAAGTTCTAGATATTGCTTTGGCATTATTGTCAAAGAGGGAGAGATTCAGATGAAAACACATTAAAGAGGAAGTAATTCAGAGAATTAGAGGAAAAGAGACACATAAAAGATTCAGAGGGAGTAACTGTATGGATGGTTAAGCAAGCTAGGCTAAGTGATTCATAATCAAAATGAAGCTAAGGATATTACAAATATTTCTGATGCATTGACAAAGTTTTGGATTGGCTGGCGAATCATGTGTTATTCATATGGTGTTTCCATCAATGCTAAAGAGGGATATCGTTGGAAACTACAATTGAAGATATTGTTGTATTGTCATTGATGTCAAACCTCAACTGGTAAGATAATTTCTATCTAAGAAAGTACTATATCTATTGGTTGATGAGAAGGATTAGGGCAAGGGTGATAACAATAGAACCTAGAGAAAGGTTGAGTTATTTGATACTTCAATGAGTACTTGATTATGTGGCATAATGATAAGATAATGTATTGTTTATTTAAGTAAGAAGCAAGATTGAACAAGTAGGCTTAACTGAGCAAAAGTGAAGAAATCTAGTTTAAGCTGAGTGATGTTAGTGTCGACCGAGAGCCAGTTTATGCAGAGTAAATTTAGTGTGACCGGACATCATTTTATTGCCGAGCGACAACATTAGCCGAGGGAGACAGTTTGAAGAGATGACCGAGGAGTTGAACACAGTATTGACCGAGCATCAATAATTTACATTTGAGGAAGAATTTAGATTCCTAGCTGACACAGTTGAAATCTTGAATTATGTAAAATGTGTTGACTTTATTAATAGAGTGTATGGAGCATTTAATGCACAGTAAAACATTTTATTGTGATTCCAATAAAGAGATTGAAGATGTTTCTAGATGGATGGATGAAGGACTTAAATGTTGGAAGGATTTGATGAATCTGACCTAAACCTAAGATCTACAAAGGAGATTAAGTGGTAAAAGATGGATCTACCTATTGAAGAGGTATAAAGAAAACCTAAGTATGAGGTTAACAGGGATGCTAGAGTTGTTGATGTTATTGACTGATAAGTCTAAGTAGAAAGGATGAAGGTGAAGGAGTTGATCAGAGTTGTGATTGCTTGAAGGGATTTCTGAGTAGATTAGTGATAGAGATAGAAATGGTACTCAGTCAATAAGCCAAAATATATGTGTGAATTGGATCTATTATTTGTAAAGTGAGTTGTATTTTTTTCAGATCAGATATTACTGCTACTTTCTAACCATTGTATCAGTCAAAATCCTTTAATCAAGGCTGACCTAACAGTCATTGTATAAATCCTTTAATCAAGGTTTCATTCTAATGGAATGTACTTAAGTCCTCTAACAAGGCTCACTCCTAACAGGGTGGTTGAAATACTATAATAGGGTCACACCTAGCAATGTGTTTGTAAACCTTTGACAGGGTTGGCTTTTCATAGAGCTCACTTCAGAAGAGTGAAAATATCAGTAACATGTTACAAAGTTGTTTTTCCCAAATTGGTTTTCCAGTATAAATCTTGGTGTCATACTTGTGTGAATGTTTTGGTGTGAACATTTCTATGTTTTGCAAGTTAAATATTGTTGGATAGTGGACTACATTGTTATTTGTTATTGGTATACATTTTGTAATGACTGAGTAGTGTTGGTGATTAGATTTGAGTTGTTGAATTATTTAAAAGTTTAATTGATACATCTAGACTTGAGAACAACTGATTCACCCCCCCTCTCTATTGTTATAAATAATATTAATAGTTTGGAAGGTCAAGATTAATGAATATAAGAAGAGAGTTGAGGAAAGAAAGGTTTAGAGGCCCAAGAGGAGTGATCAGGAGAATGAAGATGAAATTGAGAAGCAAATGATAGAGGATTTCAATGACATCACCCCTGAGGAGGGGAAAAGAATTTTAAATGAGGGATTAGTGTTGATTTTGCCTGGATGGGATATAGAAGATGCCATTCCATTTGATGTTGTGAGAAAGAATAAGCATTTATATTGTGATGCAGAAGAGGTTAGGTTGAAATTGAAGGGATCTTCCTAGAGCCATGACTATGCTACTTTGGCAATATGGTCACTATCTGAGGAAAAAAGGAGGCTTGCCATTGGTGATATCAACCCCAATTTGGGGGGAAGTTTCATAATCAAAATAGCCTCAGATTCATCTAGTGTAGAGGCATCAAATCTTGCTTTGGATGTAGCTAAGGTGAATCAAGAAGTTGCCAAAAGGGAAGATATGGAGAAACAAGAATACAAAGCCAAATTTGAGCACATATTCAGGGAATACATTAAAGAACATCAAGAAAAAAATTGAGTTTCAGATAGAGGTGAAACTCTTGAAACCAAAAATGTCAAAGGTGTCCTTTGTTGCTCCTGTTACAACTTAGAATTATTCCCTCAACATCAAGGACATCTCTTGCTACTCCTACTAAAGATATTCCTCAACCTTCCATGGAAATTGTTCCTTATGGCTAGGCAGTTGAACCATTCATTGAAGAGCCTACATGTTCTGTTGATGCCACTAAAGCTCAATTTATAGACAAAATAAAGGAATTGGAAGATAAATTAGTGGACATGAAGTAGAGGTTAGTATTAAAGAATGTGGAGATTGTTAGTGCAGATTTGAATCACCTGAATGAAAAGATTGATGATAGGTTGGTGCATATATTACTAGTACAAAAACAACCATTTATGACTAAATAAACTACTAAAAATTGTAGATAAATGACTAATTTTGATCATGTGACCATTAGTAGTTTATTGTCGGTCATTTATCTCACGACCAAATTTATGACTACACTATTTTAGTCATTGATATGGCCATTTATTTAGTCATTTATCTAATCATTGATTTAGTCATTTATTTGGTCATTGATTTAGTCATTTATCTAGTTGTTTATTGTATTGTTTATTTAATCATTTATTTAGTCCTTAATTTAGTCATATATTTGGTCATTGATTTAGTTGTTTATATAGTCCTTAATTTAGTCATATATTTAGTCATTTATTTAATCATATTAGTGTTGGATATTGCTAATGCTTTGGGGTGGTGATTGATACATTTAATATGTTTAATCACTACATTGAGTAATGCTGGAACTATTGCTATTGTCATTAGTGTTTTGTCATTGATGTCAACATATGGAAAAATCCATTAACCCAAAGTTTTATCAATCCAAAGTTTTGTAACCAAATAGTACTCTCATAGTACATCTCCATACAATTTCCCCATATAGTAGGGATTTTCTCATAGCAACACTCCCACTTTGACAACAATGGAAAAGGGTGCCATGAGTCAGCAACTGTTCTTCACAACTTCCTTCAATGATCACTCCCCTTGAGGAGTAGATCCCTATATCAAGTCCAAAATATGATAACCCTTTAAAAACCCCTGGACTGATGTATCCTTGCATCAATTAATTTTGATCAGGAGGGGCCTAAACCCCAAGCATACCTCTGAGATATTCAAAGGTATCTTTTGGCAACAACTTTGTAAATATTTCTAGAATTTGTTCCTTTGTACTAATATACTCCAACTTAATTTCCTTCTTTGCCACCTTGTCTCTTAAGAAGTGATACTTGATAGAAATATGCTTAGTTTTAGAGTGCATCACCAGATTCTTTAACATATTCACTGTACTAGTGTTATCACAATGGATAACCACAGGCTCATCAAAATTTATTCCAATATCCTTTAGCATTTGTTTCATCCAAACAATTTGAGTGTAGTTAATAGCAGCAACAACATGCTCTGATACCAATTGTTAGGAATAATAGTACATAATACAACTGAGAGGGGGGGTGAATCAGTTGTAGAATATAATATTATACTTTAAACTTTGAATAGTAGAAAAATCAGATCCAATGAACACAATCAATGCCAACACAATAACACAATATTTTGGTCTCGGGAAAACCCTATTAAAGGTAAAAACCTTGGTGGGAATTAGCACCCACAAATTAGGGCATGATGGAATTGAACCACCATCATCCTACTTGTAAAGTAGGTGCTCTTCCATTGAGCTAGTACCCTTTAAAGAATAATCATACCATGTATACTAGTACTTTCCATATATAAAGTATAGTGTCTCATCATATGTACAACTCCAATAAAATAATAACTAGTAGTCAAGCCTCTATTTTAGCCTCTGTAACCTACTATATGATACTTTCTGAATTTAAATGCTTAAGGATAATGTCTCATATCAAACCAAACTTTTGCCAAACAAATTCAATAAAATACTAATATTTTTCTAATTTCTTCCATTTCTAATATAATAAGAAATGTTCAAAACACTACAAAATATGATGATTATCATAGGCACTGTCAATCTCTTCCAAAAATTCCAAAAAAAAACTAAGACCCATACATTTACACTAAGTTATGTATTATTAGTGTGACTATGTGACATTACATGATTTGTCACTTTTTAGATATAAGAAATATATTTCATTCAATTATAGGTAGTCATCATCAACACTAACAACTTTAAAGTAGCAACTATTAATACAATACTATAAAAAATATTGGATATTATATCAACAAGTGCTATAACAACTATTAGAATGCATTTTACTTATTAGAATATAGTTTCTTGAATAACTGTATTTTACTTATTCTGCATTCTAAGGGGAGCTTTTTCTATGAGATTGAGGAATCAGGTGAGATTACAATTATGGGTGGAGACCTTAAGAGGGAGGAACTTGCTAACTATAAATGGAGACAAGATAAAGAAGTTTAGAATAAACTCAAAAAAGGAAAAGTGCATTAGTACCTAAAGCGGCTGCATGGGTATGATATGGAGGTCTCGAGAGTGTTTGTGGCTGGCTGGGACAAAGGAACTATTAATCTAGTAGGAAAATCTTTTAGCCTCACTCTGCAGAGTCTCACGGAAATCACATGCCTTCCTCTTGAGGGCATGCAGTTTTCAAAAGAGAAGAAAGTGGGCAATCGAGCGTACAAGGCTTTCCCCGAAACTAATGAAGAATGAGCTCTCTTGATTAAAGGTAAGAATGATTATGTCAATATGGAGAACATCGAGAGTATCTAGGGATTTTTCATAAGGGTAATAATGGAGTATTTTACCCTTGAAGGCTGATTCTCTAGAGTCTATAATTATCACTTTGTTTTGGTGAACCACTTTAGACACGATACTAGGGTTTATTTTCCATTCTTTTTGTTAAGTTCTCTAAACCAAAGCATTAATGAAAATAGGATGAGGAACTCTCCTATCCTCCATGTTGGGCTTATTCTTCTTATAGCTGAGTATGCCAGGGACCATGTCCCTTAGCCCATCCCTATTTAGGTTAGCAACAAAAAGAGGAAGAACTTTGCTAGACCTCCCCTGAGGAAGAAAATTACCTCAAACAAAAAAGCCCCTTCCTCCTCTACAACTATCATTGGGACAAATGGGTCGAAGGAAGGTCAGGAGGTCAAGATGGATATAATGGTTAAAGATAATATTGGTATTATAGAGGATAGTACTGCTATCCTTGAGGTTACTAGGTTGTAGGATTGTCAGGAGGTTATGGTGGATAATTTGGATAAAGATGAAACAATGAAAGAGGATGATGATAATAAGGTAAGTTCTAGGAAGGAATTTATGAATACCTTTGACTCTATCATGGGTAAAGATGATTTGAACATTCCCTATTCTCAAACCATCCAAGAGGTGGAAATGGTGAGTCCTGAAGATGTTACCAATAACATCATTGATATTGTTGAAGTGTATTTTGGGACTGCTCAGAAGAATCTTAAAGAGACATTGAAGTGTATTTCAGGACTACTCAGGAGAATCTTAAAGAGACTAAGGGGGCCATTAATAACATTGAAGCTAAGGAGGACATCTCTCAAAATAGGGAGAAGGAAAATCCTGATACCTTGGATGTTGGTGAAGAAAGAAAAAATGATGATGAGGGAGCAGATAATCAAGATTTAAATTGTAATATAGGGGATCTCAATATGGAAGCTAAGGAGGATAGCAAGGAGGCTGCCAAAATTGCAAATGAAGATTCTAGTAAAGAGGACATTAGGACAATGGATGAGGAAGCCCTTGCAAATTCAAAAACCCTTGACTCTGGGAAGGATAAAGATAATAATAATGATGAATATGAGATTAGCTCTAAAGGGAATATCAATCAATGTTCTCTTGAGGAGGATTTGAGGGAAAGGGAATCCCATGTGAAGAGATCCATTAGCGTGACAACACTTCAACTGGCAAAGAACAAGGCAATGTATGGCTACAATCTAGATAAATGGGTCCAAAATGACCTTGTGGAGCTGAAAAATAGGTGCATAAGTGATGAAGGGTGCTCCCCTTAATACCACAAACACATAATAGAAACAAAGAAACAACAACAATTTGCAAGAACAAAAAATGGGCTTCTTATTATCTCCACAAATGTGGAATTACAAATTTCAGAATTACAATATGCAAAGCCACATGGGCATTCTCTTTACAATATTTTGTAGGACAAAGCCTCGAATCATTACCTAGATCTACCCATAACTATTCTAAACTACCCCAAACTGCCTAAGACAACACTACGGGCCTTCCTTATATAGGCAATTTCCACAGCCCGAGAAGGTTCCAAAAATTTATCCCTAAGGGCCGACCAAACTTAGAATTATTTTATTTTTCATTTTATTACATCATAGTCAGCTCAAAATAACTTTTGAAACCCGAACAAAATTTTTGAAGAAAATTATTTTCTGCCATTTCAGGTGGCCCAAATTTCAGAGACCATAAGTCATCACCCGTTGACCCAATTGACTATTATAACCCCATTTTGAAAAGGGCACAAAGTGCTCTACAACACATGAATCAGGCAAGCTTCATTCAGCTGAAGTTTCGACCTCATCTGAGGCCTCTAAAGCCTTCAAAACTGAGTTCAAAGTTTCTGTACCCTGCTGCCAATATCAAAAATCTTCATTATCTTCAAAACTAGACTTGATCTAGCCATGAAACTTTATTGACAGGCTGATATGATTGAGATGAACCTCCACATGTGAAATCAAAACATTCTAAGATCGTATGACCAACTTACTAAAAATAGTAACTTTCCAAAAATAGCAGCTCTACACAAGATAGCCCTTATTGAAAAGAAACCAGAAATATTTTTGGGTGATGCAAGATTGCTCTTACACCTAGGATGCTCCTGCATCAATAAGACTAGAAACTAGGAATGAGTTGCTGGAGGATACCATTGATAAGCTAAGGAAGGAGGTTGTTTTGAATAAAAGAGGCAAGGAGGTTTTTGATAAGGTTTCTGATGATACTACAATGCTGGAGAAAAAATTAACAAAGCCTTGGAGAAAGTGATAAATCTAGTAAATGACAAGATCAATAACAATGAAGCTATGCTTAAGAAACTATTAACTCTATCTAATACTGGTATGAAAGCAACTATGGAAAATATGAAGACTCTCTACACTGTGCTAGAAGGAAACAATATAGACATAATGAAAGGTAAAAATGAAGGAACTAATTCCAGCTAGCAACTGGGACCAGGAACTAGAACTAGATCTAATACCAGAAGGAAGACCCTGGCTTAGGAACATGAAATTACTAATCTGAAAGATTCTATTAAGACAATGCAAAGTCAACCAGTGGAATCAAAGGGCTTCCTAAAGACTCTGTCCTGATCTAGTTGCTAGTGGCTTTTTTTGCCTTGTTTTGTTGGGGGTTCTTTGTTTCATTTTTTGCTCTTTTTGAGTTAGTGCTTATTGTAAATCTGGGATATGTCCCTTTTGGTGTCTATCCTTTCTTGGGATAGTCTATTGTCTTGTTGTTTTTTCCATGCATATGTTTTCTAAGCTTTGTTAAAGGGTTTCGAGGCCCCTTCAAAACCTATTGTTACCTTAATAAAAAACTATTAAAATGCATTCAACTCCAGAATCATTTATTTTAATATATCTTTATTAATAATGATCTACCCCGATGTCAAGATAACCTAGGAAAAAATATTCTCAACATTCATCAACTACAATTGGATATAAAATGTTGGAAATATTCAGGAATTAACCGAGTTACTGAGAGGGGAGGGGTGAATCAGTAACTCTAAATTTTCTTTCAATTACAGATGTATTAACATGTAATTTACTTTAACCTTTGCATACAGAAAGCATGAAACTTAAAAGCATTCACAATAATGACACATAGATTTGGTTACCCAGAAACCTTCCAAAAAGAAAGTAAAACTGGGGTGGGGATGAAACCCACAAAGCTTTAATACTGCAGAATAAAGTTGGCCGGTTAAGGCTTACAATTTGATCACTTCTGATGATCTGCCCTGTTAGGAGCAATAAGGATTGCTAAATCCACCCTGTTAAAGGATTTACAAACATACAATGAAGTATGCACTCGGTAAAGAGATTTTACAAAAGACTATTAAGTCTACCCGGTTAAAGGATTTAGTACTGATTCACCTGTTAGGATGAAACAATAGATCTCTTGCTTTGCAACTGGATTGCTGATTGAGATTCGCTGATGTACTGATCACCTTCTATGATGAATTTGTCTTTGCTGTTCCTTATACTACTGAAGCCCTTTGTAATTCGCTTATCTTTGCCTTTCTTTCTTTTTCACATATATGCTTCTTACATTTTTTCTTGACATTTTTACAACATTGTTTATATACAAGTCTTAAACAATTAATTACAATTACAATTACAAAGTCGGCTTGACAAATAAACATAAGTGCTACTAAGTCGGCCCAAGTATGGTTACACGGTTCCTTCAAACTAACTCGGTGACTTTCTGATACTCGGCGTCCACTGCATTACTCGGCATCATCATGCACTCGGTAGAAGTGAAGGCACGGTTCATACTGACCACTCGGTAGGTTTTGAACTCGGTAAATACTGGTGACTCGATAGACATGATGTTACTCGGTTTACACTGTCCTACTCGGTTTGTACTAACTTGCTCAGTTTGCACTGTTTTGCTCGGTTTGCACTTTCTGCTCGGTTTGCACTGTCTGCTCGATTTGCACCCAGAATGCAAATAAGTGTTGTCACTAGTGGCAATTCTACTTTATGCCAACAATCTCCCCCTTTGGCATTAGTGACAAAAACACTTATTGGCCAAAACTTATATACATGAATCATGCTGAGTTTTATTTTGATTTTTCAAAATTTGTCTTTGTTATAGGGCTTTATACATTGTCTCCCCCTTTCAATGTGCTAACTTTTTCTATACAAATCTTCTTCTATACATATATCTCCCTTTATACATATCTCCCCCTTTTTGACGATAATGCCAAAGAATCATATACAAGTGATTTACAGAGAGAATTCAAAATTTGATAGAAAATCAGAATGTACCTTCATTATTAGTGCTAGGGTTCTGTCCCAACTTTCTTGCAGAATCTTGCATGTTTGGATTGCAATTTGGACTTCTGCAGAGAGTTCAATCATGTGATCTGCTATAGAGAACTGATTGTCATGAATCAATATTTTGGAATGTTCAATGTGCTTATATATTGTATTCATGATGGGAAGGATCATGTGTTGGATGTCTAGCAGTGTGGACCGGATCCTTGTGTCTTCTTTCAGTAGATTTGACTGCATATTTGATAGGTATGAGATTTTCATGTGATGAACAGAGCTTGAACTTGGTTCAAGTTGCAGCTTTTGTATGCTAATCTTCATATCCTCATCCATTTTATTCATTTTATCCGTGACATCCTTTGTGAACTCGGCAATGTTGCACAATCTAGCCAAAAGAGAGGTAGCATTCGAATAGGTAGATTCAATGTTTGACAAAACTGAAGACAATTCTACTTGGTTAATAGCTATGTGCTGAGCAATGTGCTCAAACACTTTATTGTTGAATCTCTTCTCGGCTGTTTCAACTAACTTTTCTGTCCCAGATGAATCCTCATTGTATTTATTAACTGCTTCTGCTAATTGTAGCAAAACATGTTGGGAGGAGTCTACTTTAATACCTAATGCATCAGACAAAATGTCCTTAGCATCCTTGATGATTTGATATTCCTTGTCTCTCTCCTCTTTAAGCTTCTTTTGTTTTGCTTTCCTTTGGAGGATCTCACCTATATTTTTGATGAAGGGTGCTCCCCTTAATACCACAAACACATAACAGAAATAGAGAAACAACAACAATATGCAAGAACAGAAAATTGGCTTCTTATTATCTCCACAAATGTGGAATTACAAACTTTCAGAATTACAATATACAAAGCCACATGGCATTCCCTTACAATATTCTGTAGGACAAAGCCTCGAATCAATACCCAGATCTACTACCCAGAACTATTCTGAACTGCCTAAGACAATAATACAGCCTTCCTTATATAGGCAATTTTCCACCGCCTGGAAAGGTTCCAGAATTTTAGCCAATAAGGCCGACCAAACTTAAAATTATTTTTATTTTACATTTCATTACATCATAGTCGGCTCAAGATAACCTTTGAAACCCGAACAGAAATTTTGAAGAAAATTATTTTCCGCCATTTCAGGTGGCCCAACTTCCGAAGACCATAAGTCATCACCAGTTGACCCGATCGGCTATTATAACCCCATTTCGGAAACGCCACGAAGCGCTCTACAGGCTTGACCGACGCAAGTGCTTGTCACCCAAATTTTTGACCTCATCCGGGGCCTCTAAAGCCTTCAAAAATGAGTTCAAAGTTTTTGTACCCTGCTGCCAATACCGAAAATCTTCAATATCTTCCAATATACACTTGATCTGGCAATGAAACTTTATTGGCAGACTTATATGACCAAAATGAACCTCCAAGAAAGAAATCAGATCATTCTGAGCACATACAAAAATTACCAAAAATAGTAACTTTCCATAAATAGCAGCTCTGCACAAAATAACCCTTATTGAAAATAAAAAAAAAATAGAAATGTTTTTGGGTGATGCAAGATTGCTCTTACACCCAGGATGCTCCTGCATCAGACACCCGGGGTAATTTGAGAAGTGACCCTGTCACGACTCAGGTGTGCAGGGGAAAACTAAGATGGCTAACCTCCTCCTTTGGCAGCCATGATGAATCTTCAACAGGTCATCCTTTCCACTTGACCAGATATTCTTCATATATCCTGTTCCTTGTGCTTCTACCAACACGACTGTCCAGTATATCTTCGATCTCTTTAGTGTCTGAACTAGTTGCTGGAATACTCCACTATACTGCTGTGATCTCATCTTCAACACCTCCCTCATGATACTCTGTCAGATCTGAAATGTTAAACACTGGTGAAATATTTAGCTCAGTAGGTAATTCTACCTCATATGCATTTCCTGAATCATATTTCTTCAATATCCTACATGGTCCAAACTTCTTCATTTTCAGCTTGTTATATGTACCAACTGGAAACCGCTCCTTCCGCAAATGAACCATGACTTCATCACCAACCTGAAATTTCTTATACCTCCTTTTCTCATCTACCTTAGCCTTATACTGTGCGTTCATCTTGGTAATATGCTTCCTCACCTCCCCATGGATGTTCTTCAAGTGTTCTGCAAAATCCTCAGCTTCAGCACTACTTATTTCTCCTTTATCTATCTTCCTCAATTCAGATGCATTTCTTGGACTACTTCCATATACAATCTGGAATGGTGATTTACCAGTGCTCCTATTGATAGAATTATTATATGCAAATTCTGCCTGTGGTAAAATCAAATCCCATCCTGTTGGCTTATCTCCAACCAAGCATCTCAGCAAATTTTCCAAACTCCTATTCACCACCTCTGTCTGTCCATCAGTCTGAGGATGATGTGATGAACTAAACTTCAAATCTGTCTTCAACTTCTTCCACAATGTACACCGGAAATATCCAACAAACTTAGTGTCCCGATCTGAAACTATGGTCTTTGGCAAGCCATGAAGTCTCACTACTTCTCTGAAAAACAATTCTGCTACATGAACAACATCATTAGTCTTCTTGTAGGGAATAAAATGTGCCATCTTCAAAAATCTGTCAACTACCACAAAAATTGAATCATGTCCCCGCTGAGTCCTCGGTAAACCAAGAACAAAGTCCATGCTGATATCCTCCCAAGGCTTCTCTGGTACAGGTAATGGCTGATACAATCCTGTATTCTGCTTCACTCCTTTCGCCATCTGACATACTCTGCAACTCTGTACAAACTTCTTCACATCTTGCTGCAACTGTGGCCAATAATAATTCTCACTAACCAAACCAAGGGTTTTATCACGACCAAAATGTCCAGCCAATCCTCCACTATGCTTCTCCTTGATGAGATTCTCCCTCATAGAACTTCGTGGAATACACAACCGACTCCCTCTGAATAGCATATCATCCTGGATGATGAAATCCAACCATTTCATCCTGTCTAGAGTAACAGGTTCTGTACAAGCTTTCCAAGCTTCACCAAAATCAAGATCCTCTGGATACAAATTCTTGAGTTCCTTGAACCCAACCACTTCAATCTGCATTTCTGTCATCAATAGTTGCCTTCTGCTAAGAGCATCCGCAACCCTATTAGACTTTCCACTCCTGTGTTTCAAAACAAATGTATAACTCTACAAAAACTCAACCCATTTCAAATGCCTCTGATTCAACTTTCCTTGACTATTCAAATATTGCAAAGCTTGATGATCAGTATACAAAACAAACTCCTTAGGAAGTAGATAATGTCTCCACTTCTTTAATGCCTGAACTATAGCATAAAATTCCTGATCATAAATAGAATATTTCCTCCTGGCATCATTTAACTTCTCACTGAAATAAGCAACAGGTTTACCTTCTTGGCTCATAACAGCTCCTATTGTAGTACCACTAGCATCACAATCTACTTGAAACACCTTATTAAAATCTGGAAGTGCTAAAACAGGTTGTTCTATAACTTTTTGTTTCAACAATTGAAAACTCTTTTCTGCCCCATTAGTCCACTTAAACTCTTTTCTATCCCCTCTCATTGTTTCAGTCAAGGGTCTACAAATACTACTAAAATTTTTGATAAAATTTCTGTAAAAGCTAGCTAAACCATGAAAAGATCTTACCTCAGTAGCACTCCTTGGAGTACGCCATTCAAGGATAGCCTGTACTTTCTCTGGGTCCATTTTTAGACCTTCTACTGAAACTACAAATCCCAAATACACTAACTCTTTCTTCACAAAATTGCACTTTTTCAAATTAATCAACAATTTCTCTTCTCTCAGCTTCTCAAATACCATACGAATATGCATCATATGCTCCTCCAATGTCTTACTAAAGATCAAAATATCATCTAGGTAAACAATGACAAACTTACCCAGAAATTCTTTTAGAACCTCGTTCATGAGCCACATGAAAGTGCTCGGTGCATTGGTTAGCCCAAAAGGCATGACTAACCACTCATACAGTCCTTCCTTTGTCTTGAAGGCAGTCTTCCATTCATCTCCTTCTCTGATCCGAATCTGATGATATCCACTTTTCAGATCTATCTTTGAAAAATACACAGCTCCACTCAAACAGTCCATAATATCATCCATTCGTGGCAATGGAAACCTGTACTTGATTGTGATCTTATTTATTGCCCTAGAATCTGTACACATCTTCCATTCTCCATTCTTTTTTGGTGCTAATACTGCTGGTACAGCACAAGGACTCAGACTCTCACAGATCAATCCTTTCTGTAACAACTCATGTACTTGTCTGTTCAACTCCTCACTTTCTGCAGGTGTCATTCTGTGTGCTGCCTTGTTTGGAAAACTCGCTCTTGGGATCAAGTCCATCTGATGACTGATCTTCCTGACTGGTGGTAATCCATCAGGCACATTATCAGATACAATATCTTGAAACTCATTCAACAAATCTGCAACTTCTACAGGAACATCTTCTACTTCCTCTTTACCAGCTTTTAGAATTAAAGCAAAACATACATGCTCATGCCTCATACCATCTAGGAAATTTCTTCCATCAACAAAAGTTATCCTTGCATTACCACATACCTTTTTTTCAGTCTCCTTCAATGGTTTTAGCTTATGTCACACTCCATCCTTTGTCAGGGAATAGGTATTCGCACGGCCATCATGTACAACACATCTGTCAAACTGCCATGGTCTACCCAACAACATATGACATGCATCCATAGATATGATATCACACAATACCTCATCTTGGTATCCGCCAATCTTGAACTTCACCAGGCATTGTTCATTGACCATGACCTTGTGGTCATCTTGTACCCAGGCAATCCGATATGGATGTGGGTGTTTCTGTCTCTTGAGCTTCAACTTTGTCACCATCTCTTCTGACACCAAATTGTCAGTGCTTCCACTATCGATAATCACATCACAACATTTACCTTCACAATTGCACCTGGTGCGAAACAAGCTCCTCCTTTGCTTAGGTTCATTCTCACCACTCAACAGGACTCTTCTGTTAATCAACGTTTCTCCTCTTTCAGCATCTTCAGAATTTGACGATCTGGCATCTTCATCTACATGTGCAATTCTGGCCTGGCCTTCATTTCTCCTATCTATTCTACCTTGGCGCTGAGGACATTCAAATGCCTTATGACCTTCTTCTCCATAGTGAAAACATGTTCCACGGAAGCCACCTCTTCCAGATCCTTGTCCTCTTCCTCTTCCTCTTTGATCTCTATTATTCTGATCCTGGAAGCGATTAGAATTATTTCCTCCCTGATTCTGACTGCTACTGTCCTCATCCTTCTTTTTCAGATCTTCATTTCGGCCACCATATGACCGTCCACCAGATCGTCCACCACGACCTCTTCCGTTTTGTCTGCTCTCAAACTTCTTGTTCAGCTTTTCCTCTAATTTTAGGGCAAACTGGTATGCCTCTTCAATACTGTTCATTCGAACCAGATTCAACTCCTCCTGAATGCTTGGCCTTAACCCATTAAGGTATCGGGCAACTTTCTCCTTATCAGCTTCTGCATGGCCTATTCTGATGAGAAGTCGATAGAACTCCTCTGTATACTCCTGAACAGATCTTCCCGCTTGCTTCAAACTCTACATTTTCTTCAGTAGGTCAAGCTCATAATCAACAGGAATGAACTGTCACTTCAATTTATCCACCATCTGATCCCATCTCATGATTTTCTCCTTTCCCCTTCTATTTTGCTCCAACTGAATCTCTTGCCACCATATCTTCGCATGACCTTTCAGTCTGGCCTTCGCAAATTTGACCCTATCAGGATCCTCAACATCTTCATACTCAAAATATTCTTCACATTCATTGATCCAGTCGATCAATTCCTCTGGGTTGAGATTTCCAGAAAATGTAGGAACCTCAATCTTAGGTCTTTTCCCAATCTTGGAAATCGCCCGAAAAAGTCTTTTTTCCTCTTGGTTCACAATTTCAACTTCTCCTTCTTGATATTCTTCTTCAGCTTCATCCTCGCTTTCGTCTCTGACATTAAGATTCATTCCTCTGCGAATCTCTTCTTGCAATGCTCGCACTTGTCTCTGCAGCTCTCTAACCTCAGGTGTTACAACACCAGCTCTTCTGCCACGTTCCCTTCGTGGAGGCATTTTCGCGATGCGCGCTGAAACCCTAGCCACGGTCCTGGTGCAAACTGCCTCACAGTCGGCGATCTATTTACACACTCAAGAACTCCTGCTTTGATACCACTTGATGAAGGGTGCTCCCCTTAATACCACAAACACATAACAGAAATAGAGAAACAACAACAATATGCAAGAACAAAAAATTGGCTTCTTATTATCTCCACAAATGTGGAATTAAAAACTTTCAGAATTATAATATGCAAAGCCACATGACATTCCCTTACAATATTCTATAGGACAAAGCCTCGAATCAATACCCAGATCTACTAACCAGAACTATTCTGAACTGCCTAAGACAATAATACAGCCTTCCTTATATAGGCAATTTTCCACCGCCTGGGAAGGTTCTAGAATTTTAGCCAATAAGGCTGACCAAACTTAAAATTATTTTTATTTTACATTTCATTACATCATAGTCGGCTCAAGATAACCTTTGAAACCCGAACAGAAATTTTGAAGAAAATTATTTTCCGCCATTTCAGGTGGCCCAACTTCTGAAGACCATAAGTCATCACCAGTTGACCCGATCGGCTATTATAACCCCATTTCGGAAATGCCACGAAGCGCTCTACAGGCTTGACCGGCGCAAGTGCTTGTCACCCAAATTTTTGACCTCATTCGGAGCCTCTAAAGCCTTCAAAACTAAGTTCAAAGTTTCTGTACCCTGCTGCCAATACCGAAAATCTTCAATATCTTCCAATATACACTTGATCTGGCAATGAAACTTTACTGGCAGACTTATATGACCAAAATGAACCTCCAAGAAAGAAATCAGATCATTCTGAGCACATACGAAAATTACCAAAAATAGTAACTTTCCATAAATAGCAGCTCTGCACAAAATAACCCTTATTAAAAATAAAAATAAAATAGAAATGTTTTTGGGTGATGTAAGATTGCTCTTACACCGAGGATGCTCCTGCATCAATTTTGCATTTGGTCCGCTGATAGATTTGCAAAATCTAATGTTGGAATCTCTATTTCTTCATCTAGTTCTATATCCTCTACTATATTCTTACCCAAAAATTTTATACTCGGTAGAGCCTTAGGCTTATCTGTACTTAATGCCTTAGTAGTAGTGACAATAGATATAGTAGGGCTGGCTATAGAGACTGGTATACTTTCTACTGGAGAACTTAAAATATTTACACTTGTAGATTCAAAAACTGGAAAACTTACTGCTGGAAAACTTGATGATGTGGGAGACTGCAACTCGGTAGAAGAAATGGTAGTTGCTTCTGTTGTTGCTATAGATGATTGGACATATGTTGAAGTTGTCACAACCATGCTTGAAGGTGTCTCCAGGCTGGATGTAGAAACTTTTACTGGAGAGGTAGGAAGGGATGCAATGACTTCTGCTGCTATCCTCACAGTATCATCTACCTTAGTGGCTTCTTCTTGTTCATCACTATCATCTTCAATATCTTTTATTATTACTGTTTCAATACTCGGTTGGTGAAGGTGGTATATGTTCTTCCATGTGGCATTTGCAGCCTTCACAACCAATTCGATATTGTTGATCAGAATCAAACAAGTATTGAACCTTAGTGTCATCTTATTTTCATTTTCTTTTAATGCCTTCTTTACTTCATCATTTTTCAAGCTCGGCATTAACTGTCTCAGGGTTTGATCAAATATGTCTATCACAGTTTGCTTTGCATTGCTCCATCTCATTTTTATTGGATTTAATAAGACAGCTGGAACCTGTGGGGCTATGTCATCAGGAGAGTATTTCCACTGCCCCATCTTTTCAATAACAGCATCTTCTATTTCCTTCTGTTCTATTTCCGATCTGGTTTCATATTTAAAAGATTTTATGTTACTTACTCCAGATCCTGATCCGTCTCTAAAGAGTTTGATCCTTTCTTGAAAGTTTAGAGGAGGCCTTTTGAATACTATGTCTTTATCTGCCTTATCTTTATCTGCCTTACCTCTTGCACTTCTCCTTGTAAATACAGCAGTGGGAGGCTTAGGTGCCTTAGTGATGAATACCTTTCCTTTCTTCTTTGCAGGTTCTGGTTCCTTTGTTTTCTCATCCTTTTCCTCTTCTTCTTCATCTTTTTCTTCTTTGTCCTCGGTTATCATTTGCATTTTGGCTATCCTCTTCTTTCCTTTGTTTACCGCCTGTGGAAGCTTTATGCTTAGTTCAATTCTCACCTTAGCTTCATCATATGTTCCAAAATATGGAGCTTTTGGATTGACAGGCTGATTAAGAAGAGCTTCAATGATATTCTTGGTTTCATCAATATTTACCTCATAAGGAAGAGGTTTTACATATACAGTCCTCGGTTTAGCTGCTTGAATATATACATTGTCACAATCCACCATAAAACAAATGTCATCCTTGTAATCTTCCACCAACTTCTGTGGAATCCAGAATCTATCATTCATTTTCTCTTTGAAAGACTCAAAATAATTATCCATGATGCTTTCAAAATTTTCACCCATTTCTGAGATGTATTCATTTATTTCATAAAGGACTGGCACATCTTTTCTCCATACAACTTTTCCTTTAGAAGGGAAGAATTTATGAGCATAGAAGAATAAAAAGACCAGTAAGGATCCAAACTTACATGGATTGTTTTTGGAAGTTTGAATGCTTTCCATATTTTTGTTAAATTGCTTTAACAATAAGTCTGCTAGGTCAAATGTTAAGTTATTCTTGACCACTTTGTATGCTAGGTCAATAGCTTCACAGGAGACACTATTCTGTCGACTAGAACTGTATATCTTATGGGCAATAATGTGTGTACCAAACTTCAGTTCAGCATCTGTAATGCTGCTAACTTTCATGCCTCTACCGTCCCACTCGGCTAGGGTTTTCTTCTCTAGTTCCGTCCGACCTAGGGTTTTGGTAGTTTTTGCTTTGTTCAACATGGGAAGACCAGTGATTTGATGAATCATCTTCTTTGTGATCTCTATGGGTTGCTCAAGCCAAATCTTGCCATCATGTACACGGCTGAGAATGTATCTAACCCATTTCTCCCGAAAGTTTCGAGGTAGATGTGCAATGTGAACTAAACCTTTATCTTCCAGATGTTTGTGCTCGGGTTTCAGAATACCATCCACACACAGTTCCTCACGCACAATATCTAGTTCTAGGTTCTCCATTTCATGAATTGAACAGTTGAAATGATTGCGGATATCGTTAATAAGTAGTACCTTAGGAGGAATCTGAGATTGAGCTCCGTTCGGATCTAGGGCTGCTGCAATTGCGGGCACGATCTTGAAATCTGGTGCTTTCCATTTCCCTTGGACTAACATATCAGATCTTTTCTTTGCTGAGGTGCTGGATGATGCCATGGTAGCTCACAGAAAATTCCTTTCGCAAAAGTATGAATCGCTGGGTTGCTCTTGAAATTTTCTGCTCTCAAAGTGCTAAAGGTTTGCGGTGAAGAATGAGTTCGATTGCTTGCTTTTTGTTTACAACTCTGTCATTAATGCTTAGTACAAATTAGGGTATGAATTCCGACAGACTATCACCCACTAAGAATTAATTGCTCGGTAAAGACTTCGCAACTCGGTGAACTTGAGAATTCATATTGCTCCGACCTCGCTCGGTAAAGACGGGTACCGACCTTGCTCGGTAAATACTGATACCGACCTTCCTGTGATCTTACTACATCTTGCATGCTGATTTAGATCTTTCTTTTAATTTGGTTCTGGAACTGCTTGGAGTTTGTCTAGGAGAATATAGTTTTAGTGCTTTCTTGGAAATTTAGTTTGAGTCGGTAGAGCCACCCATTCCATTACTTGGACTGGTTTGCTCGGTAGATTTAGGAATCCATTTTTGTCTCACCTGTTTCCTGACCTTAGTTGCTTCATTCTTCTTTCCATCTTCAACTTCACTAGCATTCATGCAGTTTCTGGCTATGTGACCGAGTTTAGTGCATTTGAAGCATCTTACGGTAGTATCTCTTTTCCTTAGATGATGTTTTATGCAATTCATGCCAATGTGTCCATATTCTCCACAGTAATGACATCTACACTAGGTGTTGTAGTCCCATCCAAACATTGCTTTCATAATTTGTTCTGCTAGATTGAATGTCTTGGATCTGCACTTGGATGCTTTGTGACCTTGTTTGTTGCACTTGTGACAATTACCTCTGAATCTTGGTTTTTCCCTGCATTCATTTGCTTTGTGACCAAGTTGATTGCAGTTGTAGCATTTTCCATTGAATTTTGCTTTTTCATTGTTCCAACATTTATTTGAAGTATGTCCTATTTTACCACAGTGATTACAAGTAGGTTTCTGATTCCTTTGAGTACCTTGCTTAGAAGATTCACCTTCTCCTTTGTATCCAAGTCCTGCTTTTCCTTTTTGCCTATAAAGATTTCGCTCATACAGCTGATTCAAGTCTTCTTGGCTTTTCAACATTCCTTCATTGATTTGTTTTTCAGCGTTTAGGTCATCCACCAATCTTAGATTGATTTCCTTTTCAGATCTTAGTTCTTCTCTTGTGCTTTCTATTTTTGATCTTAGATTCAGAATTTCCTCATTTGTATGAGAGATCTGATCAATTAGGTTTTCTAGCTGAAGGGTTTTATTTTGGACTTCAATGTTCCTTCCATCTAATTCATCTTTCAACTTGTTTCTTTGTTCCAAGATCTCACAAAATCTTGTAGAGTGTAGCTCTTGTTCTCTTTTTAATTTTCTCACTTCTTCCTATAGAGACCCATTCTTTTCTAGGAGTTCTTTGACAACATTGTTTGCTTCATCTGAGCTATTAGAGGGAAAAAGATCTTCAATCTTTTCTTCAATGTAATTCTGATCATTCATCTGATTTGCAAGTTCCTTCCTTCTTCTTAGGGATTGGGAAAGATGTTCTTTTGCTTCTTTAAGTTTAGCTATGGCCATTTCCAGATCTAGCTTTTCATTTTCAATCACCTTGTTCAGTTTGAATACCTCCATTGTCCTGGATCTTCGCTCAAGCTAGTTAAGCTTTGTCTTGAGAACCAATGCTGCTCTGATACCAATTGTTAGAAATATTCAAGAATTAACCGAGTTACTGAGAGGGGAGGGGTGAATCAGTAACTCCAAATTTTCTTTCAATTACAGATGTATTAACATGTAATTTACTTTAACCTTTGCATATAGAAAGCATGAAACTTAAAAGCATTCACAATAATGACACAGATTTGGTTACCCAGAAACCTTCCAAAAAGAAAGTAAAACTAGGGTGGGGATGAAACCCACAAAGCTTTAATACTGCAGAATAAAGTTGGCCGGTTAAGGCTTACAATTTGATCACTTCTGATGATCTGCCTTGTTAGGAGCAATAAGGATTGCTAAATCCACCCTGTTAAAGGATTTACAAACATACAATGAAGTATGCACTCGGTAAAGAGATTTTACAAAAGACTATTAAGTCTACCCGGTTAAAGGATTTAGTACTGATTCACCTGTTAGGATGAAATAGTAGATCTCTTGCTTTGCAACTGGATTGCTGATTGAGATTCGCTGATGTACTGATCACCTTCTGTGATGAATTTGTCTTTGCTATTTCTTATACTGCTGAAGCCCTTTGTAATTTGCTTATCTCTGCCTTTCTTTCTTTTTCACATATATGCTTCTTACATTTTTTCTTGACATTTTTACAACATTGTTTATATACAAGTCTTAAACAATTAATTACAATTACAATTACAAAGTTGGCTTGACAAATAAACATAAGTGCTACTAAGTCGGCCCAAGTATGGTTACACGGTTCCTTCAAACTAACTCGGTGACTTTCTGATACTTGGCGTCCACTGCATTACTCGGCATCGTCATGCACTCAGTAGAAGTGAAGGCATGGTTCATACTGACCACTCGGTAGGTTTTGAACTCGGTAAATACTGGTGACTCGATAGACATGATGTTACTCGGTTTACACTATCCTGCTCGGTTTGTACTAACTTGCTCGGTTTGCACTATTTTGCTCGGTTTGCACTATTTGCTCGGTTTGCATTGTCTGCTCGGTTTGCACTGTCTGCTCGGTTTGCACTGTCTGCTTGGTTTGCACCCAGAATGCAAATAAGTGTTGTCACTAGTGGCAATTCTACTTTATGCCAACAATAAAATAGTTAATAACTCTAACCTAAATGGACAATAGCTAAGCTAGTAATGCTAGAAAATTCTTGGGTAGTTGGCGTGCAAGTTATAGTGTTTTCTTCAGATCATTGAATGAGTTTTTGAATAAGCAACTTCCTTTATCCCTTTCCCCTCTCAGTGCAACTTGGGTTTTCTTTATTTTCTCATCTATCTATTGTTAGGCTTTATATGTTTTAAAAGTTAGAAATTTTATTGATGTGACATGGTTCTATATATAATAGAAAAAATTAGCATTCTTGTTGCAATAAAACATAATATTAAATAAATAGATAATTAGGTCATAGTAAGTACAAATGGGAGCTTCTAAGACTACATAGGTACTGGTGGACCATTGGGATATATGATCAAGTTAGCACAACTAGTGACGCAAAGCTCTCCCCTATCTAGGCAACTTGGTAAATGGTGAGAGCTTCGGTGTTACTTTGAACCCAAAGTGGGCATAGGAGAGTGCTCTACACTGTTAGAGGATCGAAAAACAAACATACTTCCACTATCCTCACTGGAGGATCCAGTGTCTTCAACCAGCTTGTACTCCCTTGGGCTCTACTAGTGCTCAGTTGATACTTGGTCAACGCTCAGTCAGTGCTCAATGCCTATTTTAACTGAGTGGGCTTGGTAGCTTTACCGAGTAGTTTCCTAATGCTCGATAATGCTTACCGCAAAGTGCCTTACTGAATTTTCTTTCAAATGGGAACCTAAAAATTTGGTAAGGGTATGGAAAGGTTCCATACACAAATAAAATTTCTACTATGGGAGTGATTTCCACACACACTACCGAATTTAGATAACAATTTCAAGATTTTAGACCTTGCTAGACTTGTAGCCTTCCAAGCGAGGTTCTAGGGTTCTAGTTCTAGATTCCTAGAGGAAGCCTATGGAAACAAAGTATATTCAGACCCCCTTTTTGGACTTGTAACAATCCTCCAGATCCTAATCTTAAACAAAAAGAACAACACTTAACAACTCCTAGTCTACTAGTCCTACTAGGGCTAATTGACTCGGTTGATGAAGGAAAACTTTACTAGTTGGTTGTTCAAGGTTAACTAATGATTGCAATGGTGTTAGGAATCCCAAAGAGACCACAATCTATCTTCACTTTTATCCACCCCCAAAGTGCTTCTGTCACTTCACCTCTTCATTTCTTGAACCAAGCACATAGAGATGCTTGGTCTAGAATCTGCAAATAGACTTCTCCAAACAACCCCCCTTCTTCTGTGCTCTTGAGGAACTTAATTATATTTCCCCTACTTGCATTTCCAAACTTCTCATGGGATTCCCACAAAGGAAACACAAGTTAGGGCATTTTTGACCAAAACCCTAGTCCAGGAGGGTTTCCTAAAATCTCAAAAAACTTAATTCCTCTAACTTTCGACTATGATCTTCAAACTGATTCAAACTAAAAGAAATGGAGTCCTAATTCATGGTATGTGTCTGATCGATCAAATTTCTCCTTTTCACTTTCATACAAATTCATACACGCATAGTTTCTAATCTAGAACTTAGAGAAAAACATGGATCTTTTATTGATTGAATGTAAAAATTACATAGAGTTTCCTTATTGTTCAACACCCGCTATCTTCCACCCACTTGAAAGGGCTATATGAAGACTTTCCTCAATTAATCCAACCATTTTTCAAAGGTTGTGACTGTTGGGCGGTTGTTTCACAAGTCGATAGCCACTTTTTAAAGAAGTTGCCAACAACATTTCTTGCATTTTGCAACTTTTACAAAATGTTGCAATCTTTCTCGTAATGAGCCTATAGGCCTAAGCCTTGGATCCTAATGATCCTAAACATTATTGAAACAACTTAAAAGACACCTAGGAAACTTAACATCCTAAATGTGCCTTTGGACCATAGTAAAAAATCCATGGTTTATAACCACATCGAGGGTGACTAGGTCTTACAAGTTGGCTTATTAAAACTTAACCTATTAGTTAAAAAGTTGTGAAGAGTGGGGAGTGCTCCTTGGGTGCTCCTACACCAACTAGGAGTGGCTTTGGTGCTAGTGCTGATAATGAAAAAGTAGAGATGAGTGTGGATAAAAATCTTGAGCATTGTGAAACTGCTCTTGGCTGACCCCAAACATACTTATGAATGTTGTAATTTGGAAATTGAGTGAAAAGTAGCTTCAGATGTAAAATACGTTTAGACCAACCACCTCATATTTTAGCTTGAAAGATGCATAACGAGCATTGAATATAATAGCCTAACATATAACTAGCTAAAGCATAATTCTTATAAATGTAAGGTATTGATGCAAGTCTGATGATACTCTAATACTATTGTCACACTATAAAAAAATAGTTTTGATTTAAAATAAAACATGCTTTTAAGGTTTAGCACGTATAAGACATCAACAAACAAGAATCCTATAATAGAACACATACTAGTTAACACTTTGAAATAGGTCAAGGCTCGTAAATCAAAAGGCAATATATAATACAAATTGAGGTTTATTGAACACTTACTACATAATTCTATCAACTTGATCTACTTAATAAATAAGTATTTGGTATCTAAACAATGACCTTCGGGTTAAGGTAAAATGACATTACATTGGTTTAGAAATGCTTATCCTCCTCATGCATAGATATAAAAGTCTACAATACCCCTAGACAAAATTAGGCTTCACAAATATAATCATACCATTACTAAATTGAACAATGCTTTGATACAGTGTAGCGAGCAGGGACTAATGTGCGATAAAGTGTGTGTGTATATATACAATGATAAAATTTTTCAAAGTATCCGTGCTCTGAAATCAACAAAATAATCAAAATAAATATAAGAATATGGATTGAAACCTATCTTTTACTATTCTCCTTATCAAAATTTGAATAGTTTCAAGGAACACCTATAATTGTTAAGCATGTTAAGATAGTAAATGGCATACATGGCCTCATTTCCTAAACATCATTGAATTATAAGTGCCACTAGACCAAAATTTGATGGAGGTATTCTGTATGAGCACACATCTCATAGATTGGGTTAGAGATCTTTGATCCTATAAATCATATCTTTTGGAACACATTATGTTTTTTTAAAATTATTTTGTATGGTCCCTTTCATTACTGATCAATATTCTTGTAAGGACCCCAAGTCCATCATTATTTGGCTACTATGGTTGAAGATAAGCAAACCATAGTTTCACTATGTCTTATTTTCAATCCTAATTGATTTGCCTAACAAAAAAAGTAGGAGAGGGTTTGTGCAACATACTCTCTCTCTCTCTCTCTCTCTCTCAATGTAATTATTTGTCGCTCTCTTTCTCTGAATGAAATGCAATTATTTATCGCTATCTCTAATTATGTCTTTATGATCATGCATAGCGCATTTGGGTGACCATGCTTCCATCATATTTTTGTTCCTGATAAGATCTTAGTTAGGAGTAATCTTCCTCTTGAAGAACCTTTTAAGTGAGTGGTGTTACAAAACTAGAAGAGCGATGACATGTTTTTCTAAGGGATAGGTGTGAATCTTAATAGCTCTGCATAAATTTGGGGCATCTAATGAGAAGTATAGTAGTACAACAAAAAAAATACACTCATCCTCATGTTACAGTGATAGAAAAAATATGAAGATGACTCAGGAAGTATAATAGATACATACCCAAAAAACTTAATTTAGTGAGAATTTTTAAAGGACTGTTGTGGTAAGGGTTTTGATGTTATATGGAGTGCAAGAAGCTATGGTTTTATATTTGGAACCAACATATGATTCCATAGTGTTTTTGAGAATGTAGAAGGAATTGTTCCAAAGTTGTCAACATGCAAAGAGGCTACATGTTTTAACATATAACTCATTTTAAGCTCAAAATAATAGTTTTTCTTTCAGATTTTTAAAATCAACTCATACCCGTATATAATAAAAGAACAAACAGTAGTGTATAAATGAGTGCTCAACTTTTTGAACATACAAGGAGATAGAAAATTGGCCATACCTACTGTAGACACCTAAAAATCCTTTAGAAAATAAAAGTATTTTTATTTTCTAAAAACCCCTGATGACATCATCATTAATTAATTAATTATTATGCCATTAAATCCCTTTATCTTAATTAAAAATGTTTAATTAAGGAAACCCCTCCCAAAATGTTTAAATCTAATTTAAACATCATTCCCCCCAAAATTTATTAATTATTTGATAAATTGAGCAAAATCCTTTTAATAAATGAAATATTTATTAAAAACCCTCCAAAACCCTAGAATCTTCTAGACTTTCCTAGACTTTCCTAATCTTTCCTAAACTTCCCTAAAACCTTCCTAAACCTATCTAGAAGGTGTTTCCTAACCTTCTTAGCCTAATCCAAGTCTCTTTGACTTTGGGTCAAACCCATCCATTTATGAGTCTTACAGACTCATTAAAGCCTCTTACACCCTCTTTAAGGCTTCTTACAGCCTCATAAAGAGACCTATGTCTCTTCTTCCACACATTTTACCCTTGCACACTTCCCTAGTGTTTCTCACACATGTGTGAGCAACACCTAACCCAAGGTGAACCATACCATACCCCAAACCATACCTCTTACTCTACCCTAGACTCTACCTCTAACTCTAACTCATCCTCCTAATGCAAGCCCTTCCCAAATCCTATAAATACCCTCACTTCTCAAGAGAAAATCACCAATTCACCTTTAATTTCTAAGTAATGTTATAATGCTAGTTTAATTCTAGATCCTAAGCTTTTAGCATATTTTGATAGTTTAACTTATTTTCAAGCTTTCTTAAGACACATAATAGCTTAGATTTAATGGATTAACTTAGTTTGATTGATTTTTTAGCATTGGTTTTCATAGCACAACACCTCATTTGGACTAAAATCAACTTAGAATAAGCATTCATAGCATAATCTACATTTTTAGCTCATTAGGATCCTTAAGGCTTTAGGCGCAAAACAGGTGTTCTATACCCAGTTTTGTGCCACTATGAGGTTCTTATGGTCCCTAATCAATTTGGATACCTCCTAATCATCATTAGGGAATTTATCCAAGTGATTCAAGAGCACACCCACATACCCCTAAACAAGAGCAAATCAAACAGTGCTTGGGTGCACCTGTTTAAGCTCTATTTGAGGTGGCTTACCTTAGAAGTTAATATTTTGAATTGATATGATGCTAGAATAAAAATTAATGTTGAATGTCTACGCCTTTCAAAATAGATACAGATAGCCTAGTCTACATTTTGGCATGCCTGGTGGGACCCCTGTCTTGATCATCTGCTCCAAAATCAACTTTTCTTGGCTATTTTTTAATTTTATTTCAAAAATATGGGTTGTAACATTTCACTCTCGATCACACTTGTGAATTCATTGTCCAAAAACATGCATTTGTGTGAAAAATTGCAAATATGCGCATTTGTTCACCAAAACTACGCATTTGTTGTCTACAAACATGCATTTGTGTGAAAAATTGTAAAATTGCGCATTTGTTCACCAGAATTGCACATTCATTTAATCCTACTGTGCATCCATACCTTCTTGTTGCACATATGTGAAACACAGCTCCACATTTGTTTTTAGTAAAAAACTTACATTTTTAAAGCATTTTTAGCAGAATAGGTATAATTGCGCATACATTCCCTATTTCTGCGCATGTGTGCAAGATTGTAAACTGCACATTTGTCATTGTAACCTGCACATTCATTCTCTGTAACTGCACATTTATACCAGTAAGAGATAATCTGATGTTTTTTAAGTTTTTGAATTTTAATTTTTCTTACAGGTTCTAAACTCTATATTTTGCAGGTACACTCTGGAAGGCATCAAAGTCACTAAAAAACCTAAGACCCTAAGGCTCATCAACTTTCTTGATCAAATAGGAACTTTATATACTTCATTTGGTTGCTTAAAATGAACATTAAACACACTCTTGAGTGCCTAAAATCAAAGAATCTACAAATCTTTTTTCATGTCCCATTTTTAAAACAATTAAAATTAATAAATTTTGCTAAGGCTGGTGGGTCAAAAAGTGAAGTATTGAGAAAAGGGGCTAATATTCAGAAACCAATGGATTAATAAATGTTAAATATTATTAAAAAATGTCTTTTTCACCCCTCTTGGTCATGAGTTAGGGTTATGCCCTCTTTTAAAGGGGTTTGGAGGCATTTTAGGCTCATTCTAGAAGTTGATTTTTGCTCATTGCTTTGTTGTTCTTCAAAGGATGCCAAACCTGTGGAGAAGGAGACCCAAAGATGGGAGTTTGTAGGTTTCTAGGAAGGCTAAGGATGGGAGTTTGAGGCCATTCCATTTGCAAGCTCATGCATAGTTTTCCCTTATGCTGAATAGTGTAGATTTGTGAGTTTTCAGGTGTGTTTCTTGTAAGTGTTTGGTGTTTTCAGTTGAGTTTTTTTATATTAGTTTGGGTTGCTACTATATTGCAACCATTTTTCTATTAAAATAAAGTTTAATATATGCTTGGGTCATGATTCTATAGCTGTGTTAGATTGTTATTGTTTTATGGTGTTTTTGGGCTATTTTGTGTTGTTTTTGGAGCCCGATGAGCATTGTATTTGTTCTCCATTTTGGAGCTATTGTGTAAACTCTTTACAGATCTAGAAATGTCATCTTGTAGGCTGTTATGCTATCAAAATTTTAGTAAAAATGTCTACTTTCATATTTATCAATAATATGTGAAGTTGTGGAGTTTTGGCACTATTTCGGGCATACTGATTTGGGTATTATTGAGAAATTGCATAATCTTTTGAAGTGCTGATTGTTTAATTTAAGAATCTGGTTAGAGGCTTTAAATATAATATAAAATTAGAAATGGGACATTTTAATGGTATCAGAGCTATGATCTTACCAGCCTGAGGGTTTGTAGCAGTTTGCATGCAACCGAGTGAAAGAGAAAAGAGATATTTGCTGCGAGAAAAGAATAAAGAAATTTTGATCAAAACTCTAGTTGGAAATAAAAGTAAAAAATCCAAGGAAGAGACAAGAATGGATGACCTAGATGAGATGGCAAATAAAATCTTCTAGGACATCTAGAATACTCAAAAGAAAATAGTGGATAGTTTGGCATAAACTAGAGAGGCTTTGCGGTTATTGACATAAAAAATTGAAGGAGTTGTATCTACTAATGAGAGAGGGAGCACTTCAGAGGAGACAATAAATTTGAAACCCACACCCTCTAAATCAATAAAAACTATTTTCTTACCTGCAGATGAGCCACTAGTACCAAATCCATCCCTTAATCCTATGGAAGAGGTTACATGCAACTTGATTGCATTAAGGGCTACTTACAATGGCTTAGATGATAAATTTCACAGTTCGGTGCCTTTTAGAGAATATAAGGATATGATGAACACTTTGATTCCCAAGAAAGAGTATAGGAGGGAGTAGGACATAAGTGGAAGAGAACTCAAAAATAAAATAAGCAAGTTTACATCACCTACTTTTGATGGAACAAACAAAATTTTTGCTAGAGCATGGCTACAAAAATTACAGACCTTCTGTTAGAATAACTGAGTGAGAGGGGGGTGAATTAGTTATCCACAGTCCCAAATACAAAATGTAAAACTTCTAAACAATTTTAGTTTAATCTGTAGCTCGGTAAACAATAATACTAAACTGTCTGTGCATTTTACCAATTACCAATTAATTGTTCATAGTGATTACCGACCAAATCAGATATACAATATGTAAAGTATGACAATCAAACAATCACCACAATAAACACATAACACAAGAGATTTAATGTGGAAACCCTGAAAAGGGAAAAACCACCTGGGACTGGTAACCCAAAATATTTTCACTCTTTTGATGTGAGCTCGGTGAAGAGCCAACCCTGTTAAAGGTTACAAAACACACTGTAAGGTGTGACCTTGTTAGAGGATTTAACACTAACAGTTATCATCCAACCAGCATTCCCTATGGGGTTGACAGGATAACATTGTACATTCTATGAATGACATATAAGACTTTCAAGTCTATTGGTTAAGAGATTTTATCTGATTACAATGGTTAAACTGTAACAGCAGGTGATCTGAATACAATACTACTTGAATTTGCAGATGTTTAGATCTATTCTTAAGCTCATAAAATCCTCTGATCAATATTTCTATTCAATTCATCAACATTTAGTAACTTATTGTCCCTCGGTAAAAGCTCTTTGACACTCGGTTAACTCTGTAGTTTGGTTCTCCTTTAACCAGTATGATCAAGCATGCATGAAGCTTGTTCACATGATATATCTTTAGTTATCTTCCTTTGGCATTAGTTTCATTTTGAAACCCTAGTCTCTTAAATAGACAAGTAAATAATTTTCTTTTCATCCATCAAATTTTTCCACTTAATCTCCTCCGTTGATTTTGCCGCTTAAACTTTCCTCGACTGATGTGTCAGTAACACATTTTGATTCCATCCATTAGATCTTCCTTGAATTTTGTTAGCCATAGATCTCAAAACAAACTTTATCTTTTCATTCTGATTACGAGGTACTTTCCAACTCATCAATATTATCAGCTAAACTCATCATTTAGTTCTTTTGTCCATACTCAGTTAACAAAGAGATGCGTCGGTGAACACAAGCTCAGTTTATACTATGCTCAGTATACACTACACTGCTTAGTGTATACTGGAATGCTTCATTAACCGACCACACTACTTTGTAACATATTGCTTCTATCTCCATAGCAGATTAATGTAACATAATCAAGTTAACCATATGAAGTCATAGACTCATCAATAAGTTACCAAGAGTATTCCTTATCCTCATCTGTCATATCCATCTTCCTCAATGTAGATATCTTGGTTATTCATCTTTCTCTTCTCTTCTATAGATGTGTTAGATATTTTTAACTACCATGATAAGTACTATCAAAACTAGTTGACATCAATGACAACATAAAATTGATTCAATTATCTTACATAACACTTTAGTGTTCAGTGATCTCTAATCACTTATAGTTCTTCAATCATGTTCTCAATCAGTTGTAGTTCATCAATCTCTCCCTTTGGCATTGATGAAAACTCAAGCAATATGAAGTATACCATACACATACCAAACATGTATTCTACACCTCTATAAACAAATGCTGTAGCTTGACATAATCTCTCCCTAGCTTAATATGTTTAATCACTATGTTATATTACAACATTGTAAATGCAGACTATCTTCTACAGATACAATCTTTGTAGCTCTCATATTTCTTCTTCTGTTCTCAGCAATTGATCTTCAACACTCTTCCTAACTTTCTTAGATTGTCTCTCCCTTAGATAGATGTTCTAGTATTATCCTTGGTTATCATATTTTTTGTCTCTCCCTTTGACAATAATGCCAAAGAAACAAATAAACATACAACTCTATAGTAGCTATGTAACTCTCTGTTGTTCGGTTCATTTACTATATCTCGGTATATTGATTATGCCACTGGTTTCTCAAGTCTTTCACAACCTTAGATAGAATCCAAACTGTGAACTATGCTACATCAACATGAATGATCTTCTAATAAGATTAGGCTGATGCAAGCTCCAGATCACATTAGTGACCGGTAGACAGGGGATAGACCCCAAGTCTAGTCCTCAAGTATTCAAATGTATCTTTCTGTAGAGGCTTGGTAAATATGTCTACAAGTTGCTCTTTAGATGTAACAAATTATAGCTTCATTTGCTTCTCCTGTACTTGTTCTCTTAAGTAGTGATACTTGATAGATATGTTCTTTGTTCTTGAATGCATCACTGAATTCTTTGAAATATTTATAGCACTAGTGTTATCACAATATATAATCACCGACTTAGTGATTACCTCATTCATTCCTTCCAACACTTGCTTAATATATGAAATATTTGAATAGTTTGTAGTAGTAGCAACATACTCTGCTTTGGCTGTAGATTGGGAAATATAAGTCTTCTTCTTACTTGTCTAGGTAACAAGTCTTTCACTGAAGAAAAATGCTCCTCCGATTGTGCTTTTTCTGTCATCCACATTTCCAGCCCAATCAAGATTGGTGTAGACTCTTAGTTCAAATTTTCCATCCTTAGGATAACATAATCCATAGTCCTCTATTTTCTTTAGGTATCTTAAGATTCTCTTTGTAGAAACCATGTGTGACTCCCTAGGATTTGCAAAAAATCTTGTAACAATCCCCACAACATGTGCAATATTTGGTCTACTATGCACTGCATACATTAATTTACCAATCATAGATCGGTACAATGTCTGGTTCACCTTTTTAGTTTCATCATCTTTAGTCAGTTTGTAGCCTATGACCATTGGTGTTCCAACTAGTTTAGCATCTTCCATGCCAAATGTTCTCAGTACTTCTTTGATATACTTGGATTGTGTGATGAATATCCCATCATTCTACTGAATAACCTGTAGTCCTAGAAAGAACTTAATCTCTCCAAACATAGACATTTTGAATTCTTTTCTCATCTCATCAGCAAATGATTTACATATGTGATCTTTTCCTCCAAAGATAATATGATCCACAAATATTTCAGCAATCAGAATAGTATCATTTGATTCTCCTTTCATATATAGATTGTTGTTCTCACTAGTTCTAACAAATCCAATACTTAACAAATAAGTATGCAACCTTTCATACTAGGCTCTTGGTGCTTGCTTTAAACCATATAAAGCTTTATGTAATCTACATACCATGTCTTTCTTGTTTGGATCTATAAACCCTTCTAGTTGTTCTATGTAGACTTCTTCTTCTTCAAGTATCCCATTCAGAAATGCAGACTTAATGTCCATTTGATAAAATTTAAATTTCTTATGTGTTGCATAGGCCAATAACATTCGAACTCCTTCTAGTCTAGCAAAAAGTGCAAATGTCTCACCATAATCAATTCCTTCCTCTTGTGCATATCCCTTGCAAACTAGTCTAGCTTTATTCCTTGTAACCTCTCCATTTTCATTTAGCTTATTTCTGAAAATCCACTTAGTACTAATAACATTCTTATCCTTAGGTCTAGGTACTAAGGTCCATGTCTTATTTTTATTCATCTGTTCAATCTCCTCAGTCATTGCATTTACCCATTCATCATTCTCAAATGCAACTTTAACATTTTTTGGTTCATATTCATAAACTAAGCATGTACCTTGTCTTGACTTACTTCTCATTTGCATGTCAACTTTCTTGTCACCAATGATTTGGTTCTTAGGATGATGTCTCCTAACAAATCTTGCTAGTACCCAATCTATTCTTTGTTGTTCATCTTGTTTAGGTTCAATTTCTTGCTTGGTAGCCTCTTCCTGCTCGTCGGTGTTCCTTTCCTGATCCTTAACGTTGTTTTCTTGATGCCTAATTGACACAGTCTATGGCTTTGGTTGGTACTCTGGGTGTTCAATGTAAGTGAATCTACTATAATCTTCTAGTTCCCCGATGTTCTCTTCACCATTCTTATCATCAAACTCATCAACCCTGACATTAGTACTTTCAATAATATTATTAGTAACTCTATTTAGACACTTATATGCTTTGCTTTTAGTGGAATATCTAAGAAATATCCCTTCATCACCTTTTGAGTCAAACTTTCCATTTCTTTCATCTTTTAGAATAAAGCATTTACTTCCAAAAATTTTGAAATAACTTACAGTGGGTTTGAGACCAAACCATAACTCATAGGGTGTTTTGTTAGTGTCCTTCTTCAGTTGTACTTAGTTCAGAACATAAATAGCTATGCTAACTGCTTCTTGTATACACCCAAAAATGGTCACCTAGACTATTAGCCCCTTTTGCTGAATCATAAATTACTTATTCTTGATCAAATCCTAGTTCTATCATTTATTCGATTATTTTCTATGGGCTAACCATCTTATCCTAAGTCTTTATTTATTAAAAGGAATATTTCCTCTCCTTTTAATAAATAAAAAGCCTCCACTTTTCCTCTTATCCTAAGTTGCACAAATAAAGCATTATTCTTATTTTATAAAAAGGGAAAAAACACTTTTTGTCTCATATGGACACAAAAGTCAACTCTTATTTTCTATTGGAGGATACTTGTGCACATGGATTTCTCCTCTTTTAAGCTCCACCGTTGATTAAATCTTTTGCCTCTTAATCTCCATGGTCCATTCCTTCTCATTTCCTTTAAAAAGAGAGCTCTTTTCTTCATTCTAGATCCCCAACTTTTTATGCTAATATTATGCTGCAGGTTTTTTAGGTACACTTTGGAGTTTTGAAGATTTGGAGCATTCTTAGCATCTACATCTCATTCTTGCATTCTTAGCTTAGCTTCATATTTATGCTTTCTTAGATTAGCTTCATTTCTATGCTTTAGATTAGCTCACATAGATTAATTAGCTTGGGTTGTAACACTTGCATATTTCCTTTCATAGCTTAGCTTGCATTTCCATTTCTAGTATAGTTGCATTTCATTTTCATTCTTGATTCTTGAAGATATTGGCATTCTTGCCCTTGTCTTCATTGAATCTCCCATTGCATGGTTTACTAGCAAGGTTATAGGCTAAATAGCTCTAGCTGAGAGCATTCTTAAAACCCTTGCACTCCATGCCTAGGGAGCTATGGATCAATTTGTGAGGGCTCATTCTTGATTTTCCTTACATGTAATGATCCATAGAAGTGTGACACAATTATAGCACACATTTTTGGCACCCACCGTGGGGCAGAGTAGACTAGCTTTGTCCCTTCTTTTTCTGCATTTCTATCATTTTTCATCAATTTTTCGGCAAGTTTTCAGCTTAATTTTTCATCTCTATTTTTTTTGTCTCAGATTGTCGTGTGATACTTTCCAGAAGTATCGCGCGATATACCTCTGTATGCACACGCGATACTTCACCTATCAGAAGTATCGCCTGGCTATAGTAGAGAATATCGCCTGGTCTCGGGTGAAATATCACCTGGTGTCGGGCGAAATATCGCGCGGACTGATAAGTATCGCTTGGTGTCGAGCGAAGCATCACGTGATACTGTGTCTGTACTTGGCAGTGACCTATTTTTGAGTTATTTTATCCATCTTGCAAGTTTCAGGTTCTTAGCTATTTTTTTGAAATTTTTTGAAATTTCCAGTGTTTTCAAATCTGTGCCTCTGGAAAATGGGTGCCCATTTTTTTTTTTTGAAATTTTGCAAATGGTATCAAAAGTTTAAGTGTGATATATCATTAGAAAGGTCTTTCCAAGCCTAATCCAACCATGATGGTTTCATTTTCAGATTTTATCATTTGATCAATTATTTTTTGCACATTATCTGATTTTTTTATGTACTAATCATTGTTAGATTTTGGATTTTGATTCTCCTAACTCTTGTTTGTCTAACAAGTTGTGGTTGTAGGTGCTTCTTGCTTGAAATTTGCTAAAATCACATGTCAAACAGGGCTATTAATGGTTTTTGCAGGGCTGCCCTAAGCATAAAAACCAAATCAAGTGCTTGTTTAATTGCTTTCTTTATTAAGTGTGGCATATACTAGTTGTTTCCTTTCATAGGCACTTAATACCTTGTTGTAGAAATTTTGAGGTGGTAGGAGAGTATGCTCTTCACCCTTGTGGTGAAATAGAAATCTTGACCCATCTTGGGATTTTGAAAGCAAGGGGGTAATTGAATCTTTGCTTGGTGTGTTTGGGAGAGATTCTTGAGATAGGGGAGTATGCTCTTCACCCTTGTGGTGAACCAAAAACTTTGAACCTCAAGAATTAATCTACTCTTTGTTTAGCTTAGGATCCTTTAGCGGGCCTGCTCTTGAGCAATCAAGAGAAACGACCCAAGTGGGGACAACCTTGTCATCATTTTCCTTGGTGGCGAGTGATTCCAACTCACTATAATCTCAAGGCTATCGAGGACACAAAACCTTGGTAGACATAGTACTTATCTTCGCTTGATGTGAGTAACTTGTGGGATTGTGACCATGAGGAAAGCATTAAGCAAGAATGCTTAAGGTACTCTTGAGGCCGCGAGGTCCTAGTCCTTTATGAGGAGCAAGAGGGGTGCTATGAATGGAAATCCTTACTATGAACCATTAGATAGAGGCCACCCTATTTTAGCCGCTTAGCTTCTTGGTGCAAGGATTGATCCAAGTGGACTTACCCGGATCACCCCAAGACACTCACCATATGTGTTCCTTTGGTTGTGTTTTTGACACTTCCATGACAACGCCAATATCTCTTGTGGGCAACCACTTGGTGTGAGGCAAGGGAGCATCAAGTTGTGGGCCGCGTTGCTAAGTAATGAGCCTTGTCCTTCTAGGTAGTAATTGCTTGAATTGTCTTCGATTGTGCTATACCAATGTAAACGTTTTCAACATTCAAACAAACGGTAGCATTCATAAGGTTTTCTATTTTGATATCACAAGTGCTTGTCTTGGCAAGGTTGCTTTTGCCCTTGTTTCAAGTGTTCTATGACATGTTTGATCACCTACCATTTGCAAACCTATCTTTTATCTACTATTACTGCTTGTCAAACTGAGAAATTGCACTATCCAACCTTTGAACTTGATCAAAATGCTTTAAAACTGAGAATTTTATGTTCACTGGTCAAAAAGTCATATGAATCTGCAATAGTATCACACGCCTTATTGAGAAATATCACGCGATAGTTCGTGCCCTGCTATTTTATCACGTGCTTTGCTGAGGTATATCACGCAATAGTTCGTGCCTTTTGGACTATCACCCTGCTAGCCTGGAGTCTATCGCCCAACCATACTGCAGTCTATCGCCTGGTTTAAAGTGAAGTATCACCCGAACTGAGAAGTATCACCCTGTCTGCCTGGAAAGTATCGCTCAGAATCTTTTTTCTATCCTGTCATTGCTGCAATTTGGAGTGGCTAAAATTGCACTTTAACCTGTCATAGAGTGTCTTTTTCTGTTCTTACCTGAAACTGGTTTGTTACCTACATGCTTAGATTTGTTCTAGACTGAAACAAATGAGCTAAAACTATTGGGTTTGAGTTTAACGAATGCTACTCTTGATCACTTGTCGCATCACGGTTACCTCTCTAGCTACTTGCTTATTGAGCTTCTTGCTCGTTGCTCAGCTTTAGTCAATTGATTGCTATTAGTGCTTGAGAGCTTTTGACGAGCCATCTCTCTATTGTTCTACTTTGACAAGTGATCTTTATTAGCTTTTCTTATCTCAAATCTAAGAAACTTTGTCTCATTCTATTAGTCAACCAACATCTCTTTTCATGCCGGTTACAACTCGGTCTCAATTTGAGCAGGAGAGTCATCCTCCGTTCAATTATACACAGTTACCTTCTCCAACTAGATGTTCAAAAGCACCCATTAGCAACAATAGTTCTAGTTCTGACCAATCTGAGAATTCTAAGGCTACACCATGGTATAAAGGAGGTTTCCTCTTTTCCGCATTCAAGACCCCCAAAAACACAGACAGTGTCTCACTCACTTTGACTGAACAAGAAAAGTTTCAACTCTTGCAAGAACACTTTGAGCGTAAGGATAATCAAGCACGCTTAGACAAAGAACACAATCAACAAAGGATGGATGCTACTAGGTGCATGGCTTATAGAGGGACATTTCATGAGCAACCTGAGACTAGTAATCATGAGCATAGACCTCTTTTTAACAATGGCAACAATGACAACAACACGCCACCAAGATCTCCTCCAAGGCCAACTTTTGCTATGCCTTCTTCACCACCTAGACCTCATCCCTCTCAACATGAGGCAGAGGCTAATGATGATATTTCTAGTGAGGATCTTATGAGATGTGAACAAGATGTGGATTTCCAACGAATGATGCATAAGCTTTTAGAGCGTAATGGTGATCAATATTTTCAATATATGACTTCTAGAGGATACAAGCTTCCTCCTGGTTATGATGTCAGACAAATTGTCCAACAAAGAGTACAAACTGAATTGGAAGTCCTTCAAGAAGAATTACGTCAGAAAAATCAACGCCTTACCCAAGTGGCATTAGAAAGAGAGCCTCCAAAGGTCTCTTTTGTAGAAGCAATTTGTGCTCTTCCTTTTGATTAAGATCTATACATGGTCCCGTTTCCTAAGGATATTGAGGTTCCTAAATATGACAAGTATGATGGAAATGGTGACCCTCATGACCATGTGCATCATTTTTATGCTCTTAGTATGGACTTTCTTCATGAAGACACATATCTTCTATGCTTATTCCCTCAAAGTTTAAGAGGCCAAGCTTTGGAATGGTTTGCAAAATTGACACCACCGCTTAAGAATTTTGATGAGTTAGCTCAGCGATTTACCCAGCAGTACTCTTACAACATCCAACAACCTATCACTGTGATAGATCTCGGTAGTATAAGACAACATCAAGGTGAGCCATTTGAAACTTACTTACAATGTTGGAGGTCATTGTATTCTTGATATCCTCGTTAGCTACCCGAAAGAGAAAAGATTGACATTTTCATCAACACACTTGTGCCTGAGCTATTTTATGATCTAAGGAAGCAACTGTTCTCCTCCTTCCATGACATGGTTTGAAAGTGCATATTGGATTGAGGATGTAGCTATAAGAAAAGGGGATATTGTTATTAATAAAGATGCTAAAGGCAATGGTAAAGACAAGAACAAACCTTGGAATAAGAACAAGTATGTTGTTAATGATGGGGTTGTTGATGCTCCTAAAGTTAAAGAGCCTGCTTTCAATCTCTCCAACGCTATCTATGCAGCAAAACAATAAGAAGCTAGCAACACTCACAATGCTCCTAAACCTCAATATGTAGATAAGCCTAAGAAGTCATTTCGAAAGCGAGTCTATACCAAGTTGGCAGAACCTTACGATGTGATCCTTAAGACTTTGGTTGACAATGGATATCGTACGCTTCCTGATAAACCTGGTAACTAGGATCCAATAAATAAGCCTGATTGGTGGAGAGAGGATCATTACTGCCATTATCACAGAAACAAGGGACATCCAACAGATAATTGTTTTAGGCTTAAGGATGATATTCAGGATCTTATTGAGAATGGCGCAATCTCCACTGATGGCTTAACTAAAAATTTTGATCACACAGCTTTCAAAGATCCTCTACCTAAGCATGATAAGGGGGAAACCTCTCAAACACATAAGAAGAATCATGATGCAAAGATCAATTACATGTATCCTTCTAATACGCTTGTGATTAACATGGTAGAGCCCATTGAGAGTGTTCTAATGATGAGGTCTCAAGATGATAATAACACCAATCATGGTAAGCCAAAGTTAGTCTTGCAAACACGTGGTAGTTCATCTTCCCAAAGTGAGACACTGAATGCTGTTACTAGGGGGCAAGCCAAGATTGTCCTTAAAACTGCACAAGATCCCAAGCAAGCTTTGCCTTCCAAACAAGTGGCTCCTTTAGCCACCCCTAGCTATGATCTTGTCCAACATTTGCAAAAGACACCAGCACAGATATCTATCCTTGAGTTGCTTCGGTTATCCTCTTCACATAGAGAGATTCTTGATGAGGCTCTACGTACAACACATGTTCCCAATGACATTGATCTAGATCAATTTCAGGCTATGGTCAACCACATTTCATCTCCGCTATCTCTCTCCTTTTCTACAGAAGATGACATATCTATTGCTCACCCTCATAATCTAGCTTTACACATTGAAGTTCTAGTCTACAATACCCGAGTCTGCCAAGTCCTGATAGACAATGCTGCAAGGTTAAATATTGTTTCTTTCAATGTCATACAATAGTTGGGTTTGTCAGAATTTGCTGTGGATTCTAAGAAGAAGATTACTATAAAAGCTTATGATGAAGTGGAAAGATCTTCCAAAGGTCTTGTCACGCTGCCTGTCTGAGTGGGCCCTATAATGAAAGATATTAGCTTCCAAGTATTGGACATCCCACTCGCATATAACATTCTTTTGGGTCATCCTTGGATCCATGACATGCAGGCTGTTCCTTCCACTTATCATTAGTGCGTCAAATTTCCGTACAATGGCATTGAAGTTGTGATTCCTAGAGACCATACTATTGCTATTAATGCTCTCGTTGCTGCTAAAAAATTTGTTCCTCACAATGAACCTTCTGTTGATCCTAGTATGTCTCTAGTTGCTGCTGAGAAAACACTTAAGATGATGAGCCTTGGTATGGGTGAATATACACTGGATTCCTTTTCTTCTATACCTATTTCTCCTAGGTCATATGGGAGACCTTCTGATCACATGAAGCCTTCCACTTCTGCTATGGTGATCTTTGATACTTTTGTTCCTTCATCCATTCCTTTAGAAGCAGAAAGAGAAGAACAAGCTATTCAAGAGTGGATCTATAGAGAGGATTCTAGAAATACTCCCATGCTCAGTAATTCAGACACAGATACAGATGAGTCACCGCTACACACTATGGCTCAAATGGGAGATGATCTTCCTTCTACTTCACTCCTTTGGTGAGAAGAATGTATATCTACTGATGATATGGCTGAGGTCTCTATGTCTAGAACCTATGTGCCTAAAGAATCATTGCAGTATGATAGACAACATCACAACATTGCACGGTTACTATAAAGAGGTGATCTATCACATAATGACATGATTATCTCTACTTCTCGGCATCTTAAGCCTCTTCCAGAAGGTTCTTCCATGACAGATATGGATGTTGATGTAGTTCATACCTCTTGTAACCCACTTGACGTAGTTGATGAGTCTCATGTCGGGTCTGATGAGTTTGTTCCACGTATTGCTTTAGTGGATCACGCTAGTCCTTCTATGACAAGTCTAGATCTTAATGCTTTTGGAGCTTACCCTATAGGCTTGACCTCTCTTGTCACTAGAGATGATATCCTTCACATAAATGCTATTGAACTAGTCACTTCATTTCATCTCACATCAACACCTGTTACTTCTTCCACCAAAGAACTAGCAACAAAAAAGATTGAATCAGCAATCACACATCATGGTCATCAAGTCAAAAGAAAAGAGCAATGGTTGGATGGTGAAAACCACATTGTGGTGGTATCCGCACCTAAGAAAAGTAAAAATAAAAATTTGCTCAAAAATAATGATTCTCAAATAAAAGATGACAAGCTGGTTCTCTACAAAAAAATGATGCACTACCTCAACCATGATCTCATATCTATTATACTTCAGCCCATTCCTAGAGCTAAGAACAAAGTTGGTAATGCCTTGGTTACTTCAACATCCATCTTACAAATGAAAAAGCATAAATTTCGCTTCAAGTTCCTGGTGGATGAATTATGCTATCATGCTTACAAATCTTACAATCCTACCATCTTTTCATATCTTCCACCTCATATTCCTCTTGCAAATCCACCATGCCATTCCTTCCACCATCCCTTACACTTTGCCTTTGTCTCTGGTGACTTGTATAGGAAGGGTCTAGACGGAACTCTCCTTAAGTGTCTAGAAATAGAGTCAGAAAAAGTGCTAACTAAAATCCACGATGGCATATGTGGATCACATTCTAATGATCCTTCGCTAGCTCAGACATTGCTTAGGGCTGGTTATTATTGGTTGAACTGGTTGAGACCTCCTATCATCACAGTTGCAGCATTTGGGCCTGGGGCCTATCAGTTCTCTACATCAGAGGAAGTAGATTCTTGATGCCCATTTCTATCTAGGGCATCCTTTGTACATATCTTATTGATCCTGAAAAAATTCCAAAAAAAAATTCATATATGATGCTGAAAAAATCCTAAAAAGCATAAAAAGTACTGAAAAAATGAGCATCCTAGTGAAAGCCTTGCAATAGGCACTTTGATGTCTCACCAAAAAAATCAAAAATTTAAAAAATCAAAAAAATTGAAAAAGTGCCTTGGTGAAAACCTGGAAACAGGTGCCTTGGTAGCAAAAATACAAAAAAAATTATAAAAAGTCCTGAAAAAATCTATCAAGTGGTGAAAACCTGGAAATAGGCGCTGCTTGAGACCCTCTACACCTATGTCTATTAGTCTTGCGTGGCACTCCTTTGCTCCACTTCTTGCTTTGCCTCTCCTAGCCTGGAATTGATTCTTGTCTTAATCTAGGGGGCATACATTGTTTTGAGCTTATCTTGGGTCTCTTTGTGCATCAGGGTTTCTTAGGCAACTTGGTTCCAATGGTGTTTTTCAACACCACCCAAACTGTGTTTTTCAACACTACCCTAGCGTCGAGTGTTTCTTAACACTTATTAGATGTCCTACCCTATAGTCTAGTATGATATGATATTTCTCATTTGCAGATGTGATACTCAAAGTTTGACTCTTTATGACCTACACACACGCACTTGACTTGCTGAGATTTGTTTGACTTTATTTCTTTGTGTGCTGTCTATGCTGATTTCTTTGCTAAGTGGTCTCTCCCTGAGAAGTTTTCGATGATGCATAGCTAGAAGACTGAGGGTATGAGAACATGTTTTATTTCTTTATCTGCTTGTGGGTATATTTTGTTGGTCCTACCTGTCATTAAGCATTTATGCTTGTTCCACTTGACATTGGGATCTACAAGGTATTATCCTTGACTATTTTGCGAGTGCATGCTTATAGTCATCTTGACTTTCTTATGTCTTGATGCGAGCATAATCTTGCTATATCAAACTTAGGTAATCTCATTGCACTAGTCATCTTGACCTACATGTCTTTGATGCCTAAGTGAGATTTCCACATTTCTATCTGATATAGATCATATTCAGATCCACATAGTTATGCTAGTGTGTATTGTATTATCTTTTGATGCTACCAATAATGCTTGATGATGAATATTAGATGTCTATTGGCTTTGTGACCTTGCAAGTAAACCACTTTTCATGTAGCTTGCATTCTTAAGTTCATGTTAGTTAGTTTTGCATCTTGCATATGGAGAGAGCTCTCTTTTCATCTTTCATGGACTTGTTAATCAACTGCGTTCACCTTTCGCTTCTTCCCGATCATGTCTTTCACTTCTTGTCTTTCATATCCCATCATTTTCCTTTCATTTCAGGATTGAAACTGAAATCCGAGTTCACCTTGATCATCCAACTCATCTTTTTCCTTCTTCCATGCAGTTGGTTAACCTTTTGAGGCCTGATCCTTCGATCTTTGCTGGGGCATTCTTTACCTCTTCATCCCCATCTCTTTCAAACTTCCAATCTTTGATTCACTTTCAATCCCAAGTTCCAATTCTTCCCCTCCATGGTGTTTTCAGGTTGAGGGACCGCTTGGTTCATGCCCCGTGTCCAATGTGTGGGGCATATCTTCACGGCTTGATGGTTATTTTGTTCTCTTTCTTCGATTCTAATTTCTAGTGATTTGATCATGTCTCTCTTGCTTCTGCATTCCCTCTACTTGATTTTACTTTCAATCCCGAGGAGGCAGACACATCATATCTTATTGGCTATCTCTTTCCTAAGTGTTCAGTACTGTCGCTACAAGGCTGACCAGGCAGGATTTGCTATTTTTCTGCACTTCATTCTTTGGAGTCAGAACGCTATTGCTTGCCTTCTTGGCCATCTCTTTCTTTCTTGGCTAATCTGAGTTGCTTTGTGATCCCAAATCGATCTCACATTTCAACTTCATTCTTTGACTACATGTTTTCCCAAATTGATCACACATTAGTCAAAGAGGGGCAAATGTATACACCCAAAAATGGTCACCTAGACTATTAGCCCCTTTTGCTGAATCATAAATTGCTTATTCTTGATCAAATCCTAGTTCTATCATTTATTCGATTATTTTCTATGGGCTAACCATCTTATCCTAAGTATTTATTTATTAAAAGGAATATTTCCTCCCCTTTTAATAAATAAAAAGCCTCCACTTTTCCTCTTATCCTAAGTTGCACAAATAAATCATTATTCTTATTTTATAAAAAGGGAAAAAGCACTTTTTGTCTCATATGGACACAAAAGTCAACTCTTATTTTCCTATTGGAGGATACTTGTGCACATGGATTGCTCCTCTTTTAAGCTCCACCGTTGATTAAATCTTTTGCCTCTTAATCTCCATGGTCCATTCCTTCTCATTTCCTTTAAAAAGAGAGCTGTCTTCTTCATTCTAGATCCCCAACTTTTTATGCTAATATTATGCTGCAGGTTTTTTAGGTACACTTTGGAGTTTTGAAGATTTGGAGAATTCTTAGCATCTACATCTCATTCTTGCATTCTTAGCTTAGCTTCATATTTATGCTTTCTTAGATTAGCTTCATTTCTATGCTCTAGATTAGCTCACATAGATTAATTAGCTTGGGTTGTAACACTTGCATATTTCCTTTCATAGCTTAGCTTGCATTTCCATTTTTAGTATAGTTGCATTGCATTTTCATTCTTGATTCTTGAAGATATTGGCATTCTTGCCCTTGTCTTCATTGAATCTCCCATTGCATAGTTTACTAGCAAGGTTATAGGCTAAATAGCTCTAGCTGAGAGCATTCTTAAAAGCCCTTGCAATCCATGCCTAGGGAGCTATGGATCAATTTGTGAGGGCTCATTCTTGAGTTTCCTTGCATGTAATGATCCATAGAAGTGTGACACATTTATAGCACACACTTCTCTCCAGTATATCTGAGCTACATTCTTCTCTATCACGAGTGTCCTTGCACAATCAACAATTGATCTATTCCTCCTTTCAGTAATGCCATTTTGCTGAGGTGTTCTTGGTGCATAAACCTGTCTTTTAATACCATGCTCATTACAATAGTTAGTAAATTCATCAAAAATAAATTCACCACCTCTATCAGATCTTAAGCATTTCAGTTCCTTACCGGTTTCTTTCTCTACTTTTTCTTTATACCATTTAAACATTTTAAATGCCTTTGATTTTTCTCTTAAGAACATCATAGTCATCAATCTTGTATAATCATCAACAAACAAAATGAAGTATCTATCTCCATAATAGCTTTGTGTTCTCATGGGACCACCTAGGTTGGTGTGAACTAGCTCCAAAATTTTCTTTGTTGAGTAATCTTTTCTCTTAAAACTAGATCTTGTCATCTTACCTTTCTGACATTGATGACACATTACATGATTTGGATTTGTTAGGCTAGGCCGACCCCTAAACTTTTTCTTTTTACTTATTTTGATCAAGTTGCCAAAGTTTACATGGCATAACCTTTTATGCCACAACCATGCATCCTCATATTTCATCATTAAAAAAGAAGACTTATCATTATCAAGATAAAATAAGTTACCTTTCATTTGTGCTCCTATTCCAACAAGTTTTCCTCTTTCATCAAATATCTTAACCTTTTTGCTCTCAAAAGCTACTCAGTGGCCTGAATTGTTAAGCTGTGCCACACTTAAAAAATTATAATTTAGTCCTTCTACCCAATAATCATTATCACATTTAATTTTATCATTTATCAGTAAGGATCCCTTTCCTCTAACTATACAAGGTGTATCATTGCCCATTTTTATAGATCCTCCATTATATTGCTCAAGATGATCAAATTTTTTTTCATCACCAGTCATGTGATGGGTACATCCACTATCAATGATCCATGTATCATTTTTATTAACCTTAGAGATAAGAGCTATCTCTACATACCTTTTTTCTTCCTCAGAATCATCCTTCATTGCAACAAACACTACTTCCACATCATCATCTGTGTCGGTATCAGTATCATTCTCTTCAGCAATGTAACATACCTTCTTGGCTTTATCATTTTTGTCTCGATTGTCTCTATTGTAGTGTCAGTAACTCTTGTTGTTTCTTCTCCCATAGCTTCCTTCACCAGATTGATCCTTTTTTCTATCATCTTCTTTCCTGTTTGGACATCTAGTAGCAATATGACTAACTTCTTTGTAGTTAAAACATGCTAAAGGTAATTTACGTCTATATCTACCTTTTCCTTTAGGTAACCTCCTAGCCATAAGAGCTTCAAGCTCATCAAGCTCATCATCACTATTATTGTCATTATCATCATTATTGCTTATACTACTAGATTTACCAATCTTCAGAGAAGTCATGAAAGTAGACTCAACAGACGGTACAACACTATTATCAAAGTTATCAAGTTCAAAAGTTGTAAGCTTACCAATTAGACTATCAAGAGTGAGAGTATTGCAAGGTGTAGATCTCATTTCATGTATTGTAGATATTCTGATAGCATAAATAGGCAATAGGGTTCTCAAAATTTTGCTTACCACCATTTTTTCAGAAATGACACCACTAGATCCTTTGATAGCATTAACTACTTCCTTTATTCGGTTTGTGTACTACACTATATTCTATCCTTCTTTCATTTTCATATCATCGAATCTTCCTCTTAAACTTTCAGCTCTAACTCTTCTGACATTTGCATCACCACTGTAAACTAGAGTAAGTTTATCCCACATGTCCTTTGAGGTAGCACAATCCTTGACATCTTCAAATTCGACATCTGTAAGAGTAGCAACAATCTCCATCATGCTAAAATTGTGCTCATGTCTATCTCTTAACAAGTCAGGAGTCAAAGGTCCTATAGGCGGTGCTAATTAGCCATTCTCCAATACAGTGAGGGCATAATTCCTAATTCTAGATATATGTAGTTTCATTTGGCTTTGCCATATTATGAAATTATCCTTGTTCAACTTTGGCACTTACCTCTTATACATTTTGTGATCTTTCTGCTGAAGTCCTTAAAACTCTATTCCAAGCAACCAATGCTTTGATACCAATTTTTAGAATAATTGAGAGGGGGGTGAATCAGTTATCCACAGTCCCAAATACAAAATATAAAACTTCTAAACAATTTTAGCTTAATCTACAGCTTGGTAAACAATAATACTAAACTATTTGTGCATTTTACTGATTACCAGTTAATTGTTCATAGTGATTACTGACCAAATTAGATATGCAATATGTAAAGTATGACAATCAAACAATCACCACAATAAACACATAAGAGATTTAACAAAAGAGATTTAACGTGGAAACCCTACAAAGGGAAAAACCACTGGGACCGGTAACCCAAAATATTTTTACTCTTCTAAAGTGAGCTCAGTGAAGAGCCAACCCTGTTAAAGGTTACAAAACACACTGTAAGGTGTGACCTTGTTAGAGGATTTAACACTAACACTTATCATCCAACCAACATTCACTATGGGGTTGATAGGATAACAATGTACATTATATGAATGACATATAAGACTTTCAAGTCTACTCAGTTAAGAGATTTTATCTGATTACAATCATTAAACTGTAACAATAGGTGATCTAAATACAATACAACTTGAATTTGCAGATGTTTAGATCTATTCTTAAGTTCATAAAATCCTCTGATCAATATTTCTATTCAATTCATCAACATTCAGTAACTTACTATCCCTCGGTAAAAGCTCTCTGACACTTGGTTAACTCTATAGTTCAGTTCTGCTTTAACCAGTATGATTAGGCATGCATGAAGCTTGTTCATGTGATATCTCTGCAGTTATCTTCCTTCGGCATTATTTTCATTGTGAAACCTTAGTCTCTTAAATAAACAAGTAAACCATTTTCTTTTCATCCATCAAATTTTAAAGCTTAATCTCCTTCGTTGATTTTGCCGCTTAAACCTTCCTCGGCTAATGTGTCAATAACATGTTTTGATTCCATCCATTAGATCTTCCTTGAATTTTGTTAGCCATAGATCTCACAACAAAATTTATCTTTTCATTCTGATTATGAAGTACTTTCCAGATCATCAATATTATCGACTAAACTCATCATTTAGTTCTTTTGTCCATACTTGGTTAACAAAGAAGAGATGCATCAGTGAACACAAACTCAGTTTATACTATGCTCGGTATACACTACACTGCTTGGTGTATACTGGAATGCTTCATTAACTAACCACACTGCTTTGTAACATATTGCTTCTATCTCCATAACAGATTACTATAACATAATCAAGTCAACCATATGAAGTTACAGACTCATCAATAAGTTACCAAGAGTATTCCTTATCCTCATATGTCCATCTTCCTCAATGTAGATATCTCGGTTCTTCATCTTTCTCTTCTCTTCTATAGATGTGTTATATATTTGCAACTACCATGATAAGTACTGTCAAAACTAGTTGACATCAATGACAACATAAAACTAATTCAATTATCTTACATAACACTTTAGTGTTCAGTGATCTCTAATCACTTTTAGTTCTTCAATCATGTTCTCAATCCATTGTAGTTCATCACCTTCTTCACACTTAATCCCATGAAGGAGAATGACGTTGTTCAATTCTCAAGTCTACACTTGGAAGATGTAGCCTATGATTGGTGGTATCATGGAATGACTACTCAAGGTTATGATCAAGTAACTACATTTGATGATTTTAGTCAAAGAGTGATAGATAGATTTGATCTCGAAGATGATGAAGAGTATTTTAAAGAATTGTCAAAGTTGAGACAAGCCAAATCAGTTAATGAGTATGTAGAAGAATTTAAAAAAGTGGCTGTTATGGTACCTGATATGAGTGAAAAGAGGATTATTTATCTTTTCTTGATGGTTTGGAAGATTTTGTTAAGGGCTTGGTTAAGGCTTTCTCACCCTCAACCTTACAGGAAGCTATCAAAAGAAGTTTGTAGCTTGAAACTTGTGTGCCTATGAAACTAGTCGCTAATAAAAAACCCCAAATCTTTGGCAACATAAGGGAAATTTTTAGAAAAAGACTTTTCTAGCACCACCACCAAAGAATGTGACAAATGCAGCAAAAAATAAGGTAGATGAAGAGACTAGGAGTGAACTATGAAGGAAAAAGCTTTGTTTCACTTGTAGAGAGCCATGGGTTCCAGGACACAGATGTATGGGGAAAGGTTAAGTGCACTATATTGAGGTTGCTTTAGAATTTGATTCAGATGAGCATGAGGAATTTCATGACACTAAGGAGGAGGAAGGAGAAGAGAAAGAAAAAGAAATCAGCAAGGGTGGCACTTTGGCAGCATTATCAGGAGTCCCAAGATACCATCCCTTTCAAATTCAAGGGGTACTAGTAGGGCAAAGGTTGATAGTTCTTATTGATAGTGGGGCAAATCACAACTTTATTGATGAGGGATTTGTCATGAAAAGAGGGCTTAAAGAAAAAGATTTTGAGGGATTCAATGTTACTATAGCTGATGGATTCACTATGCCCTGCACATGGGTGGTGAAACAACTCAGGATGACTTTAGGAGATTATGAGCTATGTGATGACTTCTATGTTGTTGGCATTGGGGAAACATATCTTGTATTGGGTGTTCAATGGTTGCACTCTATTGGAGGCTATTACACGAACCATCAAACTATGGAGTTCAAATTTCACTCCAATGGGAAATAAGTCTTATTGAGAGGCTTATTGAATGGAGCATCTAGGGTGATCACTGCAAAGAGGATGGAGAGGTCTTTTCAAAGAGGACAAGTAGCATGGGTAGTAGGAGTCATAATCCACCCAACAATTTCTTCAAAGAATCAAGGTAATTTCCATTTTAAAATTCAGAATATCCTTGATAAGCGTAGTATAGTTTTCAATGATTTGCCTACAAGATTACTGCCAGATAGAGGTTTTGAGCATGTTATAGAGTTAGAATAGGGTGCCAAACTAGTTATAACCACTCCATACCACCATCCAAGAGGTTACAAGGAAGAAATAGAAAAAACTATTAAGGAACTCTTGGACATGGGATTCATAAGGCCTAGCTCTAGTCCATTTGCATCATCTGTGGTACTTGTCAAGAAAAAGGATGGTATAATGAGAATGTGTATATACTACAGGGCTCTGAATAAGAAGACCATAAAAATAGGTATCCCATACCATGCATAGATGAACTCATTGATGAGTTACATGATGTTGTATACTTCTCAAAAATTAACTTAAGATCAGGTTACCATCAAATCTACATGAGGAGAGAAGATGTCGAAAAGACTGCTTTCAGATGTCACTATGGGCACTTTCAATTTCTTTTTATGCCATTTGGCCTCACTAATGCACCAGCAACATTCCAATCTTGTATGAATAAGGTATTCAACAAGCATATCAAAAAATTTGTTTTGGTATTCTTTGATGATATCTTGATTTACAGTAAAACATGGAAAGAACATCTAGAGCACATAGACACTATTTTGGGAATCTTGGAGCAGTAATCCTTCTATGTTAATTTATCTAAATGTGAGTTTGGTTTGACTGAGATCCTATATTTGGGACATATTATAAGTTCTAAAGGGGTACAGGTTGGTCAACAAAAAATTTAGGCAATTTTGGATTGGCCTCGACCTACTAATCTTACACAGTTGAGGGGTTTCTTCAGGTTGTGTAGCTACTATAGGAGGTTTGTCAAGGGATTTTCTTAGCTTGCTGCCACCTTGACTGATTTGATAAAGAAAGGAACCTTTATTTGGACAGAAGAGGCACAAAAAACATTTGATAAGCTTAAGAAGGTAATGAGTTCATGCACTGTGCTTGCAATTCCAGATTTCTCTTTACCTTTTGTTGTTGAATGTGATGCTTTTGGAGAAGGTATAGGGGCTGTACTAACTCAAAGGGGACATCCAATAGCATTTGAGAGCAGAAAATTAAATCAATCAGAAAGAGGTTATTCCATCTATGATAAGGAAATGTTGGCAATCATGCATGTACTTTATAAGTTTAGACAATATTTGGTATGTGGAAGATTCATTGTAAAGACAAACCATAATAGCCTTAAGTTCTTCTTGAACCAAAGGGACTTGAATTATCATCAACTAAAATGGGTAAGAAAATTGCAAGCTTATGATTTTGATATTGAATATGTGAAAGGAAAGAATAATGTGGTTGTTGATGCTCTCTCAAGGAAGCCCACCTTAAGTTCCTTAACATCTATCTCTGCTGATTGGAAAGTCTCCATAATTTTAGAATATGCTAAAGATTCCTTTGCAACAAAGATTTTGGATAAGTTAGTGGATGATAATAGGTAAAAGGTTGTTGATGAGCTAATTTATTACAAGAACAGGATGTTCTTAGTGCCAGGATCAAAGACTAAGGAAAGGATATTGAGGGCTTTTCATGAAATACCTTTGGCTGGTCATCAATGATACTTTAAGACATACATGCAACTTCAAGAGTGGTTTTCATGGAAGGGTATGAAGAAGGATGTCCTTAAACAAATTAAGGAATGCATGGTATGCCAACAAAACAAGAGTGATAAATTTTTTCTTGTAGGGTTGTTGCAGCCACTTCCTGTTCCTAAACAAAAATGGGAAAGTATTTACATGGACTTCATCACTAGGTTGCCCAAGGTTCAAGGTAAGGATTGTATATATGTGATGGTAGATAGACTAACTAAGCATGCACATTTCTTTCCCATCACATCTGATGTCAAGGCATCACAAGTGGTAGAATTGTTCTTCAAGGAAATTTTAAGGTTATATGGCTTGCCTAGAAACATTATCAGTGATTGAGATAGTAGATTCCTTAGCTCTTTTTGGAAGGATCTCTTTCATTTGGTAGGAACTAATCTCACTCCTAGTACTATCTATCAGCCTCAAACATATGGACAAACATAGATAGTTAATAAATGGATAGAGGGATATTTGAGGAACTATGTTTCAAATCAACAACATGCTTGGGTGAAATGGTTGCACCTAGGGGAGTATTGTTATAATACATCTCATCACATGTATATTGGTATGCCTCCTTTTCATGCTCTCTATGGTTATGATTCCCTTTCCTTTGTTGATCTAGCACTTTCAGATAGTAGAGTACCTGCAACAAGTGATTTCATTAAGCAAAGCCAAGACATATTAAGGTCCCTCAAGGATAATCTACAACATCCACAAAACCAACAAAACTTGTATGCTGATAGGAAAAGGAATGAAAGATCTTTTGAGGTGGGATAATTGGTATTTTTTAGGTTGTATCCATATAAGAAAATTTCCTTGAAGAGGAGTGGGATAGAGAAGCTCAAGCCAAGGTTTTATGAGCCTTATAAGATCACCAAGAAGATTTGAGAGGTAGCTTATGAATTGGAGCTCCCATCAAACAACAAAATACATAATGTTTTCCATGTCTCTTTCCTAAATAATTTTATAGGCCAATAAAACATAGTATCTATAGAAATACCACCTCTTGATGATGAAGGAAAATTAGTCTTAATACTAGAAGAGGTTTTGGATACAAGAGAAAAAAGATTTAAAAATAGGAGCATCACAGAGCATTTGGTCAAATGGAAAGTATTACCATTGGAGGATGCAACTTGGGAAGGAAAACATATTATTGATAATATCAACCTTCATTTCTTGAGGACAAGCAATATTTGGGAGGGAGGACTTGTCATGTCCCCTTTTCAAAACAATTAAAATTAATAATTTTTGCTAAGGCTGGCGGGTCAAAAAGTGAAGTTTCGGGAAAAGGGGATAATATTTGGAAACCAATGGATTAATAAACATTAAATATTATTAAAATATGTATTATTGACCCTTCTTGGTCGTGAGTTAGGGTTATGCCCTCTTTTAAAGGGGTTTGGAGGCATTTCGGGCTCATTCTAGAACTTGATTTTTGCTCATTGCTTTGTTGTTTTTCAGAGGTTGCCATTTTTGTGGAGAAGGGGACCCAAAGATAGGAGTTTGCAGGTTTCTAGGAAGGCTAAGGATAGGAGTTTGAGGCCATTCCATGTGCAAGCTCATGCATAGTTTTCCCTTGTGTTGAACATTGCAGATTTGTGAGTTTTCAGGTGTGTTTCTTGTAAGAGTTTGGTGTTTTCGGTTGAGTTTTTTATATCAGTTTGGGTTGCTGCTCCATTGCAGCCATTTTTCTATTAAAATAAATTTTAATATATGCCTTGGGTCATGATTCTACATTTGTGTTATATTTTTAGTGTTTTATGGTGTTTCCGAGCTATTTTGTGTTGTTTTTGGAGCCCGATGAGCATTGTATTTGTTCTCCATTTTGGAGCTTTTGTGTAAAATATTTGCAGATCTAGAAATTTCATGTTGTAGTCCATTATTCTAGAAAAATTTTAGTAAAAATGTCTACTTTCATATTTATCAATAATATGTGAAGTTTTGGAGTTTTGACACTATTTTAGGCATACCCGATTTGGGTATTATTGAGAAATTGCATAATCTTTTGAAGTGCTAATTGTTTTATTAAGAATATGATTAGAGGCTTTAAATATGATATAAAATTATAAAGGGGACATTTCATCTTTCCTACTTATTCCTAATCAGTCCTAATCAACTTAAAACTTTCCTAAATGGTCCTAATAGCAATCAACATCATCCCTAAAGTCTTTTAGTTTGCTAAAATGAACATCAAAATCATGAAAAATTAGGGCTTTAGAAAGCATTCATGCAAAATAGGAACACTTCTTGTTTTGGAAGCTTAAAATGAACTTCAAAGTTGCATCTCAAATCTAATTGGTTTCAAATCAGTCCCAAATGCATGCAAATGTTCCCAAAATCAAACTCAAGTGCATCAATTAGAGCTAAAAATAACTTCACTTGCAATATCTCAAAGTTTCGTCAAAGAATCTCACGCAAACTAGGAAGAAAATCAACCAAATTTGGGCTAAATATTTCCTAATTAGTTCCTAAACATTCCTAAAAGTTCCTAAACTTTCCTAAATCAGTCCTAAAGCTTTGTTATTGATATGAACAAGTCTCTTGGTGCAAAATATTGAAATGTTTCCTAAGTTTTCATGCATCAAATCAATCTAGGAATCTCATTTTTGGGTATAAAACATACAAACTAACACACAAAGTCTTGAATGCAAAACCAAAAGTCCAAAGAAGTCATTTTTACATTGAGTCCAAATCAAACACACTCTTGAGTGATTTAAAAGTGGATGAAAAGAATCTCTATTCCTTCCTCTTTTGAATTCAGTTCAAACAAAACTCAATCTTGAATGACTTAAAATAAAAACAAAGCTCATTTTCAAAGTTCTTAAAAGCAACACACAAATCAAATATTGAATGCCCAAACAAAGAACTTGCAATTGCTTAAAGTTTTACTTTTTGAAAAGAGAAAGAACAAATCAAAGCTTAAGTCACATATGTTTTCAACACACTTAAATCAATTTGGGAAAAGAATCTTCATGATGTGCATCTAGGAGTTTCCCATTTTCTGCAACTCCTTGTTAATCTAAGTAACATAAAACATTTGAACTTAGACAAGTTCACCTATTTTACTTTTAGAGAGGCCTGTCTAGGGAGAAAAATACTTCCTCTCTGGAGAATGACCTCAAATTGGTACCTTCCCCAACCAGTATAGAAATAAAGTGCTGAGAAAACTCTCACTTACATCCCCTCAAGCTCAGGTGATGCATGTTGATGGTAGCCCAGGGTAGGTGAATAATCCCTATGATTCCAGCATGGTCAACTAGGCTCTTAAGTGAGTCACACATGTACAAACTAATTGGGAGGACTCCACAAAACAACTACAAACCTATTAAAATAGAATGTACCCTATCTATATCATAAGGTATCAGAATCCTTGTGCAAGGACCAATCCAAGGGGTTTACCAGATCACCTTAAGATACTCACCATATGTATCCCCTTTCAGGGGGTATCAAGCTATGGGCAAGGATTTTGATACTCACCTCCCTTAGATAGATCTTCTTGAAGTGATTTGCACAGTCAAAATCTCAGTGAAAACATTTGTTGGAATATACACCTTTCAAAATCTTTTTTAGATTTAGGAGTTTGTTATCTTGCTTTTATCCCACAAGGTTGCTTTGTCCCTTGTCTGGATTATTTTTAGAAAGTCTTTATCAAGTCTATCCTTTGCCATTGGAAACATCAAACTGATCTACAACTTGATTCAAGTTATTCTAAAAACCTTGCAGAAGAATCCTTCAAAATTAGATACCCAAAGCTTTGCCTCAATCCAATTATCAAAAACTCCCCAAGTTATGTTTGGTTTGACCAAACACCCAAAGGTTAAACTTCCCAAATCCCAAGCCTATCAAGAGAAGAAAGTTGTAGAGAGAAATCTTAAAAGCCATCAATCTTTTGTGCAAGAAACCCAAACTGAAGAAAAGTACCAAGAAAAGCTTGATAACATGGCCTATAATGTGAGAGTCAAGAAATTTGCTTACTGATTCCAAGTAAACTATTGCTATGTCAATCTTGAAAGAGAAGATTAGCTGGATCCATCGAGTATCCATTCTACCTTCGAGACCAAATCCTATCTCGATAGTCCTTCATCCTAGCTCATCCTAGTCTCATCCTTGCATCACCACCAAACCTTAGTTGCATCTTAAAATCATTATTAGTTGCATTCATCATCATCTTCCTAGTTGCATCATAGGTCATCTATTTCAGTTGCATCTGGGTCACTCTCTTAGTAAAAACATCATTCCATCATCCTTCACCATCATTCCATCTATAATCAACAAATCAAAATCCCAAATCCTTGATCCAAATCTAGTATCCATCTATCCAAGTCAACCTCACCATCCTTGCACCAAATCTAATGATCCAAATCCAAACACTTAGTGTTCAAAACCTTTGAGTTATTTTCAATCCTTATCCTAAATAAAAAATCATCCCCTTTGATTGAGCATTGTCTAAAGGAAATCCAACTTGTCCTTGGATAGCCTCATCATCCCGAGGAAGAGATTGGCTTGCATTGATAAGAATCTAGTTGACCAAAGATAATTAGTCTATCCTAGGTTGACCAAATCCTACCACTGATCCTCCATCGGGAAAAAAATAGCTCATTTGTTGACACTTAGTAATCTTCCACCAACATCCCACCAATCATTCACCAAATCTTGATCCAAATCAAAGCATCCCACCAAGTCCCCATCATCATCAGGCATTTCACCAATCTTTTCCCACCAATCTTCTACCATCCTTGATCCAAATCCAAGCATCCCACCAAACCTTGCATTATAGTATAGAAATCCACCATCCTTAGAAGTTTCTTAGGCTTGCATCCATCATTCTTTAGAGTCTTTTAGGAACATATTGCATCTATCTAGCATCTACATCTTTAGATCTCCACTCCGTGCCTATCAAAACAAGATCTAGAAAATGAAGGAACATGGATCCTTATCGAGTCCCCAACATGTTTGATCCCAAAATTTCTACCAGTGTGATGGTAGCTTACGATCCCCAAATCCAACAAACTGGTAATGCATGGGATGATCCCAATATCCCCCTGACTTCCTTTGCAATAGAAACAATCATGAATCATCTGGGGAATGCACACGTGGTTAGTGCACTCACTACTCAAAATCAGCAAAACATGTTGGCTCACTTCACGCAAGAGGGTACTCCCATTCCACCATATCTCCAACCTCATATTTCCATAAACAACATCTGAATCCCAACAAAAGTATACACCCCCATCATCCAACAGATCCCTAATCCACTTTTTCACATATCACAAGTAGCTTCGCCCATCCCTCCTCTTTTTGCAAAATAGTTTCGCAAGCCCTACAACACAAGCAACACAATCTACTCCATTTCCTCTCATAGGTGCACCATCATCCTCCATAAAAGCTCAATCCATCATTCCTACCCAAATCTTTTCACAAAACCAAACACCACCTCCCATGCAAGCCTTTGCACAAATAATTCCTCCAACTTCGATGGGCTAAGCAACACCATTATTTTTGGGGGAAACACAATTGTTTCCCTCATTTTCCTAGCAAGCCTATACTTCAATACCACCCTTTATAGGGGAAACACAATCATCCTTCCCCTTCACTCCACAAGCTTCTACACCCACACCATCATTTCTGGGGGTAATGCAATCATTTTCCTCCTTCTCCCAACAAGTTTCCACATCAACACCACCTTTCTCATGGGAAACACAAGCATCTTTGTTCACACCCCAATAAACATCTACCCAAGCACAAGCCCAAAAAACTACATTCACAATAGGTATGCCTTCCATGGGGTTTTCAAATCCCCCATTCATGTCCCAAACTCCCCTCACATCTACCTTTCCAGCATCCTCTGCATCACTGTTCCCACTATGCACTGATTCTTGATGGGGCCTCACTAAAGAAGAAATATGAGCCTTAGGAATACCAACCCACTTCACCACATCCATGCCAGAAAACCAACACTCCATCTTCTCCCAAGAAACACAACAACAACCATCTCAACCTCCACCAGCTTCATCCTTTCCCCTATTCACAAACCATCTATTCACACCACCCAATGCTTCTTAGCAAGTTCCACCACCTCAATAGTAGAGTTCATCTCATCTTGCAAGTTACCTTACCCAACCACCTCCCATTTTTGGCTTCCCTACATCAGTTCCACCCTTAAGTAATGCGAGAATGCATCCATCCTACATCAACCAAGCTCAAAGCCAAGTACAACAAGGGCCATCTTACGAGAAAGTTGCACCATTCCACCAACCTTCTCTGCAACAACAATACTTCCAATCATAGCAACAAACCCCTATCATTCCCCAACAACAACAAGCTTCCTCCTACTAATCACAACAACAACATCCCATCATCCCCCAACATCAAGCAGTTCCATATCCTCCACTGCAATACACCCCTACACCTCAACAACAATATCCTCCCTAGCAATCATCACCCCAAAATCCATTCCAATCTGCTTATCTTGCTAGGCAATCTCCATATCCCACTCCACAATATCCACCTCAAAATCACCCTTATTCACCAGCATCACTAGATCCTTTCCAAATGGGAGTACCCGCTCCAATGCTAATTAGTGCCAAGTGGGAAGGAATGAAGAATGCTCTCAAAGAGCTCCAAGCGGACATAGAAAATAAGGCCTTCAAGTTTGAAGAGGTGTGTCCCTATCTGTTTGATTGATCAATCATAGATGTTCCCTTCCCTAAGCACTTTGAGACACCCAAGTTTGAAAAATATTGAGGGAAAGGAGACCTAGTAAATCACATCAAAGAGTTCTATATGGCATGCCAAGAAGTGGCTTACAATGATAATTACCTTTTGTGTCTATTCTGCAAAAGATTGGGAGGAACTTCTATTGAGTGGTTTTATAAGATACCCTATGGGACCATCACAACTTTTGTCGAGCTCTTTGAGAAATTCATTGCTCAATATGCCCATAATGTCGAGAATGAGTTGACCTTGCTAGACCTTTGTAACTCAAAATAGAAAGATAGAGAAAGCCTAATAGAATACTTGCAATGATGATAGAATCTCACTACTAGGTTATCATATCAACCACCTAAAAAGAATCTAATGAAGATCTTCATCAATAACCTACATCCCAAATTGTCCCACTTCATGAGGATGAACTACATCCAAACATATCAAGATATCAAAAGCAAAGGGATAGATATCGAAAGAGGTCTCTTAGATGAAGGCATAACCGTCATTACAAAAATGATTCCCAAAGTAAACCCAACAATGATAAACCCCGTTATTGGAATCATAATAAAAACAAAATCACTGATGGAGCTATGGATACCAAGCATGTCCAAATCATTGTGGCTGGTCCTACACCTATTCCTACATATCAACAACAACCTCAAACTCATCAACAACCTATGCAGCAATATCACCTCAAAATAATCAGCAGAACTATCAACAACAAGCATATCAAACCCATCAAGGCAATCTGACCAATCAAGATAATGCCATCACTACTACTCCCGATCAGAATAGGCCCAGAGCCCAGACTTATTCGAAGAGAATCTTTACACCGCTCGGTGAACCTTTGGATGTTATCTTTCACTGAATGGCCAAGGCCAACTTGATCACGTACCCACCAATCGAACAGTTTGATGATGCAACTCCCAAGCCTAATTGGTATAAAGATCATGAGTACTGTGATTATCATCATGTCAAAGGACATACTACCCTAAGGTGCATGAAGCTAAAACACTACATCCAAGATCTCATCGACTGAAAGGAGATCCAAGTGGACACACCAGGCCAAGCCTCACCTAATGCTAATTTGAAAATCTATCAAAATGTGTTCCCTCAACACAATGCTGGGAAAAATTAAGCTAATGCTAATCCTCCTAATCAAAACCAAGGAAAAGGAAAACAAGGAGATCATGCTGATCGCAAATACTACACTACTACTTATATCAATTACGACAAGTTTGTTGGATGTATAACCCAAGTCAAACCCACATTCAATGTCATCCATGTCAAAGGAGTAGATAGTCAATGTGTTGTTACCACCCATAGGGGCTGGATAATTGTCGCCAGTGTGCATCCAAGACTAGCACACAATGCACAATATAACCTTATAGAACATCTTGGGAATACACCAGCCCAAATCTCCATCCTTGACCTTCTCTGCACTTCACCCCTCCATTAAGAAATCCTTGACCGAGCCCTTCATGAAGGACATGTCCCCACAGACATTAAAACCATCCAATTTGAGAACCTAGTGGGACATCTATCCACATCCTATGCTCTATCTTTCAAGCCATCTGACATACCATCTGTTGATCCTAACCACAATCTCCCTCTCCACATCGCTGTTATGGTCGGAGACTTTTCCATAAAAAGGGTCATGATAGATAATGGCTCAGCCCTAAACTTGTGTACTCTAAAATTAATTTAGTAGATTGTGTTAACAGAGGATGACATATAACATGAAGTCATCACCATCAAGGCATACAACAACTTGGAATGTACCTCTAAAGGTACCATTCTTTTGCCTATCCAGCTAGGCCTAGCAATGCAAGACACCATTTGCCATGTTGTTGATCTTGATTTACCATTCAACATCCTCCTTGATCGACCATGGATCCATTCCATCAAGGCTATACCATCCACTTACCATCAGTGCATCAAATTCTTGCATCAAGGCACTGAGGTCACCATCCATGCTGACCCCCAACCCTTCATGTACTATCGTACGATGGAAGCATCATCCCCTCATTCCACTCATTATCTGGGAACCAACATTGGCACTTCTATCACTAGTTCTTCATGATCCCATTATGATCTAGAGACCATCCTCACCTCCACACTCTCTTCCATCAAGATCAACAACCTACATGATGCATTTGTAGTAGGGGCCCTCCCACTTGATCCCCATACACAAGGGCGCCCAAATCACCAAAGAAAACCCATTGAAGAAAATCATGAAATCAAGCAAATGGGACCTATGAATTTTGTCTCCCATGCCAACATAAATAGTAAAGAGATGGATCTTGACATCAATAGCTGGTTGTATAGAGATCCCCCACCACCTGACACTCAACTCCTAAGCTACTTCAAAGACAAGTATCCCCAATCATACAAGTATGCCACTGAGCAATGAAAATATCAAGGTGGTGGTCTAGGACCACAAGAAGGTGGAAGAAAAGACCCTATAAAAACATCAAAGAATCCACAACACCAAGGTCTTGGCTTTAATACCCCTCACCTATGTATACAAGAGCCCAATACTACAACTGGGGGCACTAACATGACCAACATTCCCTTCTTGAATAGCCAGGATGATCTCATAGAGATCGAAGACATCCCTGAAGAGGAAGAAAATAAATCATATGATGACATCTTTGATGATGATACCCTTCTGGGCACTTCTATCCTCCAATAACTCACCATTAACCTCATAAAACTTCCCCTCATCCACCCCAAACTCATAGACTCGGACCAACCAAGTGTCACACATATTGATGAGCTCCAAAGCACGGAAGCACTCCTAGAGTTTATGGGGGCATCAGGGCCACAATCAGATCAAGATTCAGAGTTAACTCACATCTATAAGCTTGACCCTAAAGGATATTTTGGGGAAGAGGCAAGCTTTAGCAGAAAAAGTGAAATAGAAAAAGAAAAGCATGAGTTCTTATGTGAAAACCCCTCTGGGGCACATTCTGATTCCAAAAAAGTAAAAATAAAGGGCATATCTTCTAGTGAAAACTTGGCAATTCAAGCGCTAGAAGATGAAGACTTGCCTCTTCCTCCCATCCAAGATTACAGACTTGAGTAGTCACCTATCATCATTGAGGAAACCAAACCAGTCAACTTGGGCATAGAAGAATGTCCAAGAATCACCTACATTGTAGCATCTTTAATAGAGGGTGAAGAAACAACTCTCATTGTGCTTCTATGAGAATCCATTATAAACTTTGCATGGTCATATGTGCATATGCCTGGGCTTGATCCAAATCTCATAGTACACAATCTTGCAGTGGATCCCAATGTCAATCCAGTAAAGCAGAAGCTAAGAAAAATGCATCCAAAAGTGGCCTTGTTAGTAAAAGCAGAGCTCGAAAAGCTTCTCCAAGCAAAGATCATCAGAGCCATTGATTACTTAGATTGGATCTCCAACATGGTACTAGTCACAAAGCCTTTAGGTGACATCAAAATTTGCACAGATTTTAGGGACTTAAATAAAGCGTGTCTAAAGGATGATTTCCCACTGCCCAACATAGACATGATCGTAGATCTTACAGTGGGTCATGAGATGTTGTCACTCATGGATGGCTTCTTAGGCTACCATCAGATCTAAATAGCAGAAGTAGATCAACATAAAATGACATTTACCACTCCATGGGGTACCTTCTATTACAACATGATGCCATTTGTTCTGAAGAACACAAGAGCTACATATCAAAGAGCGATGACAACCATCTTCCATGATATGATCCACAAGATTGTGGAAGACTATATGGATGACATTCTTGCAAAATCTAAAACATGGGGTGAACACTTGAGCATTCTTGAGAGTGTGTTTGATCGCTTGCATCATTATGGCTTGAAGCTCAATCCAAGGAAATATGTCTTTGGTGTAACATCTGGAAAGATTCTAGGCTTTATAGTATCATGACATGGCATAGAGATCGACCCCAAGAAGGTCAAAGATATTAAAAAAATGCCTCCACCAAGAACACTTAGGTAGCTCAAAAGTCTATAAGGAAAACTCCAATCAGTGTGTTGCTTTATCTCACAGCTGGCAGACAAGTGCCAACCTTTCACACATCTGCTCCACAAGGACACAAGCTTCAAATGGGATCCCATCTGTTAGAAAATCTTTGACAATCTCAAGGAATATCTAGCTGACTCTTCCATCCTTGTACCACCAATTTTAGGATGTCCTCTCATACTCTACATCTTGACAACCACTACCACATTGGGGGCACTCTTAGCACAACATGATGATGACAACAAAGAGAGAGCCATCTACTATATCATCCAAACTCTTGTCGGCTACGAGCTTAACTATTCACCCATGGAGAAAGCATGCCTCATAGTGGTATTTTCCACTCAAAAGCTTAAACAATACATGCTCAACCACACAATTAGGTTCATTTCAAAGGTAGACCCCCTCAAGTATCTATTATCAAGGACAACTTGTTAATCTCTATTGAGCATTCAAGGTTGCCATTAGTATCAAAGGATAGTAAACAGGTCGGTCGGTTACTTATATTAAGTCGGTTAGTAACCTAAAGCAAGACAGAGTAGTCGGTAAAGCCTTTACACCGAGCATCACATAGTTAACCGAACACCAACGACACCGATATCGATGGTCAGTAAACACCAAGCATCACAGTATACACCGAGAAGATTATATAGTGTTTACCAATGATCACAAAAAATGGCATAGTAATCTGGAATGAAACATTCTTCTATGCAAACAGCTACAACAGATCATAAAATGATTTACCAAGATTGAGGAGTATTTATTGTAAATAGATACTCATTAAATGTAATGTTTATCTTTTTGTAATAGTTGATCTAGGTTATTTTTGCACTGTAGATCTTATGGTTATGATTATCTTTGTAACCTAATTTTTGCTAAGGTGGAAAAATAGAACACTATATATTTTGTTTGTTCGCATCATTTTAAAGAGGTTGGGTGAACTAATATATATGAATCATAGAGCACTTGAAGAAATTTCCTATCTTCAAGACAACTAGTTTATCGAGCATAATAGAGCACAGAGGATATCAGATTGGGTAGAATCAGAGAAGTTAACCGAGCTAAATAGAGTAGAGAATCATCACAGATAAGGTGATATTTTGATGAGCACTTATAGATCTGTTTCAGACAATTGAGTTGTCAACTAGCAGATATTTACCTATTACTTTCTGACAATTGTGATAGAGTTTTTTGGTGAAATCTCTTAACCGAGTAGACTTAACAGTCTTTGTATAAATATCTTAACCAAGTACACACTTCATTTAGTGTTGTTAAATCCTATAACTAGGTAGATCTAGTTGATCTAATATGTTACTCCTAACAGTGTAAGATCACCAGAAGTGATCAAAACTTGTAGCCTTAACAAGAAAACCTTTTCTATCTACAATAGTGAAGAATTTGTGGGTGTCATCCCCACCATAGTTTTTACCTTCTTACAAGGGTTTCTACATTACCAAAATACTTGTGTTATGTGATTGTCATATTTATTTCATGCTGTTTACTTTCTTAAGTTAACTAGATGATTGATTTATACAATTGTATTCAAGTTATTTTGATCGGTTATCACAATATTCAGTTATAGATCAGAAAGGTTTTTACAAGAAAATTTTTGTGGGCATTGATTCAACCCTCCCCTCTCAGTATCTATCTCTCCTAATTCCAACAATTGGTATCAGAGCATAGTTCTCTTGTTGAACGGTCTAACCATTGAAGGGTAAAGATCTAAGTCATGGAGAGATACAAACTTAAGAAGACAATTGAGAATCAGAAGATACAAATACAGATGTTTGTGGAACAGTATAAACAAGCCAAGGAAGAACTGAAGAAATTACTGGTTGAAAGAAAGAACCTTGCAATTCAGCTGAATGAAATTAGTTATCATGAAGAACCTATTGATGAAATATTTGATCATATTGGATCAAGCTCTGGAAGCATCTCTAATGGATTCGAAAGCATAATCTCTAAATTATTTGAAAAGAATCAACATCTATCTGAGCAAGTGAAAGCACTTCAAATCGGTCATGAATCTCAAATGGTGAGAATGGTGGAAATCATGAACAATGCTAGACAAGCTGAACAAGATTGGAATCTGGCTATTGAAGACCGAAGACTGATGACTGAACAACTTTAAGCAAAAGAAAGTGAAATACAGAGACTCACTGATCATCACTTCCAAGTATCAAATCAGATGATGACAGTCAGTCAAGAAATGAATTGAGTAAATGGAGAATTATCAAGAAGACTTGAAGATGTTGCAATACTCAGAGAAGATAATGAAAAACTAAGAAATGAAATAAAGACACAAAAGCAACACAATGAAATGATGAAGATAGCTGAGGACAGTTCTAAAAAGATTGATGATTTCCTAACTAATCAGAGGAGATTCAGAAGTAGAGCTGGTATAGGCTACACTAGTGAAGGAGAATCATCACAATAAGATGAAAAAGTCAACAATAATCAAACTCAGAAACCTAAAGTGATGACATGTTACCATTGTGGAAAACCAAGACATACATCTAATGTGTGCAGAAGCAAAGCACAAGATAAACCTCCTATCATTCCTAAGTTCAATGGATATTGTTATTATTATGGTAAGTTTGGACATCCAACTTATGAATGCAGAGCTAAGAAGAATGACATTGCTAATAATACTACTGAGGAGAAAATATGCTATACTTGTAATAAGCATGGACACACTGCAAGGTGAAAATGAAACAAGTCTGGACACCTAAAGAGAAACTACAATGAAAACCATATCAACCGAAGAGACAAGGTAACTCATATGTTTGGGATTATAATACATGGACTAATTGTACTGTATGTGGTTGATATGGACATATTGTAGAAAATTATTACATAAAGAGTCGGATTGGACAATCAAGAAACTAGACAAATGCAGGAATGGCATGTATGCACTGTCACAAGGTTAGTCATGTAAGCAAGAACTACAGAGACCGAGCACCAGATGAAAACCTTATATTTGAAAGTGGATATAACATTACAGAAATTATGAAGTTAAGGAACACAATGTGGAAGAAGGCATCTAATGAGAATGCTGAGTCAAGTAACACTGTCGGTGAAACCTCATCCACTAGATTGGGTGACATCGGTATCTCCACTTAAGATGACAAAGGTATGTATGGAACTGACATTTTAAATGATCACATTTTACATACAGTTCCTTATATATGATGTACAAATACTAAATCTACATGAATAAAGATGCACCATGGTTTAAGTATTATAAGTTTACAAATATCATATAGTCGGTAAAAGAAGAAATGTGAGCTGGTTACCCATCGGTAATCACTACACAAGGTTAACTAACAACAATGCAAACTGATGAAGAAATTCTATGTTAATCAAGCAAAAGAAATTATAGACATAACCGAGCTGACAACTGTTTGGTATCAAAAGTTAGGTCAGGCATTTAATGCATCAAAGTTTGAGTGGGAACATCAAAAAGTCTATATATACGCAGAAACAGAGTTCATTGTTACATTGTGACTTTGAAGAATAGAGATTTTTCAGAGAAGAGTTCAAGCTAAAGATTTTTAGAATAGATTCAAGGTTATTGTAGATCAAACCGATGATAATTCTTCGACGATAATGAGTAAGTTCATCTGCCTACCTAACATTGGTTATCTATTATTTTCTAAAACCCTAGAAACAATTTATGGCATTGACATCGACTGCAAGCAAATTGTAGAACATTGAGGAGGAAGTAGAATTAAATGTTAAGGCACACTTTGCCAAGGATAAATTCAAACCTCATCCCAAGGTCGTAGCACAAATAGATGATATGGGCACATTTTTGAGTATTCTAGATAGGGTTTTGTTGACAAAAGATGTTAGGGCCTATATTCACTGCAAAATTGATGAAGTGTGTGATTTTGAGACTACTGCTACTTATTAGCAAGTCTGTGGACTGGATGGTAAGATTAAATCTAAATACAAGAAGATTGAGGAGTCAGGGTTATAGTGTTTTACATACTTCCCACAATCATTCCATAATGACTGGATAAGAATTGTGCTAAGCATATTTCATGATGGCAAATTTTGGCTAGATAAACCTATTGAGGTCACGAAGAAGATTATTAGTAGGGTTACTGGGTACCCTACAATTGACAAAGCCAAAGCCTTTCAAAGTTCATCTTGTCCTAACATAGAAAAGAACACTGGAGCTCAATGGGATGGTAGGGCATTGGGGATATCAACTATCAAAGATCCAGTGATAAAATTCATAGCTCATGTCATTGAGTACAAGATATTCCAATCTAGTAGACCAAATAGTGTACCCTGCAGCGCTGTGGACATGGCTTACAAAATTGTGAAGAAAGATCACCAAGTTGATCTTGTAGAATTGCTACTACACAAACTGCATAATAATATGAAGACAATAAAGGAAAAGAAGTCCAATACATGTAAGTACAGATCACTACTTGTATGTACATTTCTCTATCTACAAAAATATGTACCGGGTATTGGTAAAGTAAACTAGCAATCAGACAAACCGATAACTGCTCAAATCGGTGAAATGAAGATGATATATGCTTTGTAGTCAGCACAAACCACTCAATGATAAAGGCAGTAGAATTGAGAACAAAATGGCTAGCACCAATGGGATATGAAATGAATCATGATTTCACTTTGAAATCTATCAATGCATTGCTGGCATTACTGATAGACATCACTACCAATAGGTTTGGTGTATATGAGGAAGCTAAGTCTAGAATCACAAAAGACATAGAGATCGAAAAAATGTCAAGAAGAGTGAAGAAAATGAAAAAGATCTCACAACAAAATATGGAAATGCATCTGACTCACCTAAGGAGTCACCGGTTAAAGAAGCAACTGAAGGTCAGTTACAGTTGGCTAACAAGCCCTATGATATCAAGGAAATCAAGTCAGACAAAGAAAAGGATCACACATCGATTCCTCCCACCAATGATGAACAAGATATGTAGCTACCAAAACCTGAAGGAATGAAGACACGTTCATCAACTGCTACACAATCCACCGAGCAAGTAGAAGTAGTAAAAGTAGCAAAAAGAAGAGCAGCTACACCGACTATGAAATATGTTAAGAGAAAGAACAAGAAAGTAGCTGAGACACTGAAGAAAAAGAGGAAATATATAAGAAATAAGGAAGATCTAGAGGATACAAAAACTGAAAATGATCCTGATCAATTCAAGTTAGTTCATAATAGGGAAAGTACTATAGAAGAAATAATTAAAGATATAATTGAGAATGGAAATCTTAATGATCTAGGCATAGAAAAATTTAACATGTCAATTGAGGACAAGACAAAGATAAAACATGCTATCGTCTAAATGATGATTAAATTCAAGAGAGTACTAATGGAATTCGCATGTCAATTGCCAAAAGAACTTGATGACAAAATAAGTGAGAAATGGGCTATTGTACTAGATATAGAGAAAAGGAAAAGAGAACGGTCACTAAGCCATGTAGCCTCACACTTTAGCTATGCTGTGGTAAGTGAATACATGACAAAGTATCAAGCTAAATTTCTAGTGAAGAATAGAGCTATGCAGATCATGGATGAGAATGTGGATGATATGGATGTCATATGTGATTCTCTATGGACATCAATTCTGAAAGCAAAAGAGAAAGTTGAACAAGAAGCATTCCTGAAACTATCTAAGAAGAGACACAGTTCAAAAGATAAAGGTATTTTCATTGATGATAATAAAGGTAAGAAAATAGAAGACACCGGTATATTAGTTACTGAGGTAATTGATATCACCGAACAAAAGGAAGAAATCAAAATTTCACAGGATGCACCGGATCAAGTCAAGATCCACTTACAAAAGAAAACCGATGATGATGCACTCATTGAGGACATCACTAATAGTGATCCTGATGATGAGGATGATGAAGATGTGACAATTGCACCTTGCAAAGATGAAGCATTAAACACTGATAGTGTGCTCACATCTCTATCGGGAGAACTACCTATACTTGCAGAGGTAGTTGAAATAATTTCACAAGTACAACCTGACGTGTCTCATCCTAAGCCAAATAAAGATACAATTGAGATTCAAGCACCCAAGAAACCTACAGATACAAATGAGCCTAAAAAACCAGAGGCACAATCTACAGAAACAAAGGAACTAGAAGAAACAAAGTCAATCGAGACTCCTACACAATCTACCGAGGAGCCAAAGAAGAAGAAGAAGAAGAAAGCCAAAGGGCCGGTCACCATTGATGAAGTTATCATTATACCAGAATGTGACTTGAGAACCCTAAGCCCTGAGGAACTAAGTAGATATGGGGAATTGTGTTCAAGGAAAGTGGCACAAGAGAAGTTAAGGCAAGAACACAAATGTAAAGAAGTGTTAAATGATGTGAGGGGTATTCTACAACAAATAGTACCGGAAACAAATATTGATGAGAATAATCCCATCTTAGATCAACTTGCCACACTCGCTGAAAAAATCAATGCCCCTGATACAGATGCAGACAAAAGAATAGAAGAAAGGGCAGAATCAAAGATTTAGAACAAATTGGCAAAAAGGATTAGCACAGAAGTGGCACTAAACAAGGTAAAATTATTTGCGGTCATTACCGAGGTAAAATCTATCACCTAGATAATCTATCAACTTGTAATCAAGCTGTGTACTTCAGACACCTTCATTGTAGCAGTCAATGAAAAGATAAAAGTTTAGAAGAAGAGATAAAGTTGAGTACACAAGTAGCTATCGCTGAGACAACTGCTTTCTTAAAGCATATTAACCAAGTTCAGGAACTCTGGTGGCTGATAGTAGATTTAAGGAAACAATAAGCGCACATCACTGATCAAGTTATAGAGTTATAGAAAGAACTCACTCCTTACCTAAAAATTTTCAAAGCACACGTTGTCAAAGCTAAACAACTTGTGGCAACACCAGAGATCTCAGTGTTGGATAATATCTTTGACATGCATGCCCAAGTCGGTCTTGAGCATATTGCTCTTGCCAACTTGATAGAGGAATGGGACAACCTCTTAGAGTCTGTAAAGAAAACCCATCCACACATTTTTGATAAGATGTAAGTATACATTACATACTTTTTGGGTATTAGGAATTATTATCAAAAAGGGGGAAAACATGTATATACCAAATAGTATATTTTTGATATGTATATTACATACTACCGGGAGCATGCACTGAGGGGGAGTACTTTGTACTTAGAATTTTTTGTTGTGGATATGTATATAGTGGAGACATAAGGAATATATAGAAACATTTTGTCTATATACATTTGAAGTTTTGATACTAATGCCAAAGGGGGAGATTGTTAATCTCTATTGAGCATTCAAGGTTGTCATTAGTATCAAAGGATAGTAAACAGGTCGGTCGGTTACTTATATTAAGTCGATTAGTAACCTGAAGCAAGACAGAGCAGTCGGTAAAGCCTTTACACCGAGCATCACATAGTTAACCAAGCACCAGCGACACCGACACTGATGGTCAATAAACATTGAGCATCATAGTATACATCGAGTAGATTATATAGTGTTTACCGATGATCATAGAAAATGGCATAGTAATCTAGAATGGCACATTCTTCTATGCAAATGGTTACAATAGATCGTAAAAGGGTTTACCAAGATTGAGGAGCATTTATTGTAAATATATACTCATTAAATGTAATGTTTATCTTTTTGTAATAGTTGATTTAGGTTATTTTTGCACCGTAGATCTTAGGGTTATGATTATCTTTGTAACCTAATTTTTGCTAAGGCGGCAAAATAGAACACTATATATTTTGTTTGTTCACACCATTTTAAAGAGGTTGGGTGAACTAATATATATGAATCACGGAGCACTTGAAGAAATTCCCTATCTTCAAGACAACCAGTTTATTGAGCAGAACAGAGCACAAAGGATATTAGATTGGGCAGAATCAGAGAAGGTAACTGAGTAGAACAGAGCAGAGAATCATCATAGATAAGGTGATATTTTGATGAGCACTTATAGATCTGTTTTAGACAATTAAGTTGTTAACTAGCAGATATTTACCTATTACTTTTTGACAATTGTGATAGAGTTTTTTGGTGAAATCTCTTAACCGAGTAGACTTAACAGTCTTTGTATAAATATATTAACCGAGTACACACTTCATTTAGTGTTGTTAAATCCTATAACTAGGTAGATCTAGCTGATCTAATATGTTACTCCTAACAGGGTAAGATCACCAAAAGTGATCAAAACTTTTAGCCTTAACAGGCAAACCTTTTCTATCTGCAATAGTGAAGAATTTGTGGGTGTCATCCCCACTATAGTTTTTACCTTCTTACAAGGGTTTTTGCGTTACCAAAATACTTGTGTTATGTGATTGTCATATTGATTTCATGTTGTTTACTTTCTTAAGTTAACTAGATGATTGATTTATACAATTGTATTCAAGTTATTTTGATCGGTTATCATAGTATTCAGTTATAGATCAGAAAGGTTTTTACAAGAAAAGTTTTGTGGGCACTGATTCACCCCTACCCTCTTAGTACCTATCTCTCCTAATTCCAACATAACTCTCACAGGCTGTATGGAAAAATGGGTCATGTTACTTAGCAAATTTGACATTTAGTACATAGATCGGAAAGCAATCAAAGGGCAAGTAATTGTCGATCAGCTAGCGGAAGCACCACTAGTGGATGCCTATCCACTAATCATGGAATTCCCTAATGAGCACCTATGTATGATCAAAGAATAATCTATATGGAAGCTATAATTTGATGGCTCCTACACATCGCATGGATTAGGCACATGAATCCTATTCATCACACCTCAAGGTGACTACATTCCAAAATTATTCAAATCAAGATTCCCATGTACTAATAACATTGCAGAATATGAGGCACTCATCTCAGGTCTCAAAACATCCATTCAATGGAACATCATAGAACTGCAAGTTTTTGGAGATTCACAGCTGATTATCAAGCAAGTCCTAGATGAATATCAGACAAAGGATAACAAGTTGCTACCCTAAAAAGAACTGGTGGATAAACTGAAAGAGCATTTCCTGAATCTACAGCTCATGTAGATACCAAGGCTTTAGAACAAAGTGGCTGACACAATGGAAACCATCAAATCTTTATTAGAAATATCACATGATTCATCACAATACAAATTCTTAGTCGAGCAACTACACATGCCTACTTATGAGAACACCAATACAGAAATGGTGTGTGTCTTGGTTGGTCCTCAGTCCCCATGGTACCATCCATGCATATCTAAAAGATGGTATCATATCTCCCCATCTCACCAATAACCAATGCCAAAACCTGATTCGAAGAGCTTCCTACTACACTCTTGTAGCCAACACCCTTTATCATTGAGGATATCACAATATCCTCTCTAGGTGTTTAGATTCAAACAAGGCTATCTTGGCTTTACAAGAGGTCCACACTAGAATTTGTGGTGCCCACACAAGTGGCATGGTTCTAGAAAAGTAGTTTCTTTGAGTTGGGTATTATTGGCCAACCATGGAACATGATGCTTGTGAGTTCATCAGGAAATGTCTCCCATGTCAGCTGCATGCAAATCTAATTCATGCACCAACACAAGACTTGCAGCCCATTGCGCTACCTTGGGCCATTTTCATGTTGGGGCTTTGACCTCGTCGGCTTAATCACTCCCCTCTCCTCAAATGGACATAAGTACATAATAACTACCATAGAGTACTTCACAAAATGGGTCGAAGTGATTCTGCTCACCCTTACTACTAGCATCCAAATATCCAAGTTCATCCTTTACCACATCATCTGCCATTTAGACATACCATCTACCATCTTCGTAGACCATCACACACCTTTTGAAAACTAACATGTGGATGATCTGTGTGCTAGAATCCACATCCATCATCATTTCTCTCGTCCATACTTCCCCCAAGGAAATGGCCAAGCTAAGGCAACCAACAAAACAATCCTCAAAATCCTCAAGAAGGTTGTCAATGATTTTGGTCATGATTGGCACCTCCAAATAAATCCCACCCTCTGGGCCTATCACACTTCTTATCACACTCCCATAGACACCACTCCATATTCCCTTGTATATGGTGCTGAAGTTGTTCTACCAATCAAGGTCAAGCTCCCATCATTGTGGGTCTTCATGAAGAACTATACCACCGATGAAGACTATCATGTGGCATGTCTCACACAGCTAGATCTGCTAGATGAAAAGAGACATCAATCATATGATCACCTAGTTGCATACCAGAATCAACTCAAAAGGAGTTATAACAAGAAGGTCCATCCTAGGAAATTCCAAGTTAGGGACATGGTCCTAAAAGAAAATCAGAAAGTCCAAGCACACAGAGAAAAGAAAGAAAAGTTTGAGCCTAATTGGTTAGGCCCCTATGTTGTCACAACATGCTTTGGTGCTGGAGCCTATTAGCTATCTACACCAGAAGGTGAGCCTTTGAATGATCCAATCAACATCATACATCTGAAGAGGTTCTATGCCTGAACCAGATCCTACATATTTAGAAAATCCATAAAAATTGAAAAAGAAGAAAAATACAAAAAAAAAACAATCAAAAAAGAAAAAAAGCAAAGAAAAATAATCATCCAATGGTGAAAACTTGGCAATTCAAGCACCTTGGACAAGTATGTTGGTGAAAACCTGGCAAATAGGTGCCATACATAGTGGACGGAGTCATTATCTATCAAACTCCTATCCTCCCCATCCAACCCAATCCTTTTTCTACCATTCCCATCCCCACCACCATCCCCTAACATTCCTCTTTTTTAATCCTCAAGCAAATCCACAATCCCTCCTGCACATACCTTGTATCATATCTTGCACCATATCTTGTATAGCGCAGTCCTTCCTATATATATCCTATATAGCAAGATCTTCCTATCCCCAATCCTGAGCTTTTGTACATATTCATTGTAAACCTTTCCCTGTCTATTGTACATATCCTCACATCTTGTTGTACATATCATTGTCAGTCTTGCAACAACATTTGATCAGAAATCTTGTCCCACTCAGCCTTGTACTTCAAAAACATCAATTGTTGACTATTCTTGATCACAATGATTATTCTTGAACTTCATCATTTGCTAGTGAACAAAAACACTCATTCTCTCATCAATTAGTAGGTCCTTGAGGATGTATCCTTCCTCCTATTAGACCTAATCTTCCACCGACCACACTAGGTCCCTATTGATGTCTCCTTCCACATGTTTAGACCAATCTTCTCACCATCAATCACATCAAATCTCTCTCCTTGGAAAAGGATGTATTTTGGGAGTTATCATTTTTGGTCTTGGATTTTGTCCTATGGATTTTGTTAATCTTTTAAGGCTTCTTATTGTTTTCTCTCCTCAAGGTCACCATGATCCTTTATATGATGATGCACTATAAATGAGGGCAATCTGGGGAAAGGTCTTTTGATCTTTCACTTCTACCTATGAGTCAGTCCGACATGACCCTTGCACGGTTCACATGTGATCTTCTCGGTTACATGGTGTACTTGGGAAATGTTGTTGTTTGTGGTTTCTCCAGCATCATTTCTACCATGCTTCTTCTTGGATTCATGTGTGATGTTGGGGCAACCCTGCGTGTCTTTTTCATGTTAGTCCTATGCAACGCTGGTGATGAAGCCTTGTGTTCTTTCGTAACCTTGGCTAGTCTCTAGCATTGCAAAATCTGTAAATGAAATAAACTAAGCTAACCAGGTGATTTAATGCCTTCTAGTAGGTGCGAGTATGGTATTCCTAGATTCAAACCGAGATCAGTGAAAATGCAACACCTAAATGAAGGATTTAAATGATTGAAAGCAATGAAATATGGATGCCAATTAATTTTTTTTCTTTTGGATTTTGTATACAATACGATGAAAAACTGATATGAAACTAGTCTAGAATGGATTGAAATGATATGCAAATTGAATTCATTCTAACAATGCTATGATATGAAAATGGATGAATTGAAAACAAAGATCTCACAAATCTCCTGTTTCGCTAAAGCTTGATTCTTCAGATGCAAATTCACCTGAGTTCAAGTATGCAAATTCACGGGGGGGGGGGGGGGTGTAAGATGAAGGACTAAGCCTCAATTATATAAAAATCCATGGCTTGAGGATGCATTGAGAAAAGCCATAAATCACTCTTGATAAACTCAGGTTGATTTTTGAGTTAACAAGAAATCAAGAAAAGTTCAACTCACAAAATCATGCAAAAGCAGCTTTTAACTTGAAATAGAGTTTAGTTCACTTTTTCAAATCACAATCACATGTTTGAGTTTAGAAAGTTATAAAATTGAAATTGATAATTGATTTAAAGTTGACTGCTTTTCTGATTGTGCATGATTTAATATGAATTAATTTAAAAATAAAGTGATTTATTCTCAACTTAACTGGTTTTGAATTAAAACAATTGATTTATGGGTTAATCAATTATTAAATCAAACTTTTATTCCAAACTATATTATTAAATATTGATAACTGGATTTAATTAATTAAATAAGAATTTAATCAATTATTCGTAGGATTTTTGATTTATTGTCAAAATTAAATAATATAAATTAGGAATAAATGTAATTAAATCTAATTAAATAATTAAGTGGCAGAATTAAATCTAATTAATTAAATATTTAAAATATTCAATTAATCAAATTTAGGATAAATATAATTTATCGCTAAATAATATTCAATTAGGATAATTAGTTAAATTAGGAATATTCAAGGAGTATTCCCCGATGTAGAATTAGGATAAATCAATTACGTTTTTGATAAACTGATGTGCAGATGTGCCTTAGGTTAGGACTTTGATGTTGATTTTGTTCGATTTGTTGATGTAGGAGGTTAATGAACCTATAGCCCATTTTTGGGGTATTACATTTTGCCCCTCTTTGAATTACTGTGTGAAGTGCAGTGGTTCAAAGATTAATATGTTTTTGATGATGATGTGGACTCAGTTATGTGGTGGAGAAACTGATTTTGAGAGATTAATCAATTCTGAGATAGAAACCAATTGATAGATTTGAAGATGTTGGTGATTCAGGTCTTGGTTGACCAAAGAATCAATATGATGCTAACTATATCAACAATGAATCAATGATTACAAAGAAGTGTCAAAACACTGATTCTGAATCTATGATTACGAAGAAGTGACTGTCTTGACTCCAGACTTGATTGTCCAAACGAATTGAAAGGATGCCAAATCTAAACCCTTCAATTACGAAGAACCAAGGAAATAACACAACTGAACCGATGGTTACGAATAGGTGATACAGTTCGCAAGAGTGATTAGGATACTAGATTGATATGGATCTTGATGAACCTGATATGCCCCAAGCGATGTGCCCCAAGCGATGAGGTCTTTTGATGAATCAACAACTAGACGTAGTTGTTGTCTTGATTACTGAGAGAAAGATGTGATTTACAGATTTGATCGATGTGCAATACCATGCCCCTTCGGGATGAAAAGTGAAATATGACAAGAAAAGTTAGCATTAAATAGTTTAGAAGCATGTTAATTGATTGTGCACATTCGGAGATGAGTTTTGCATCATTTGGAGGTCTAGAAGACCAAGTTTGACTAGGTTTGACCATGAGTTGACCATGGTTGACCAAGTCAAAATTTTGATAGTTTGATATAAGATAATCCGTTAAGTTGAAAATTGGATTTCTATGATGATTAGAAGGTTGATTATGCAAGTAGTCGGCTGTCCTGGGTCCAAAAATTTTAAATCACGATTTTGACAATGTAAACAATATCAAATATCGATTTTGATCTCGAAAATGGGTTCAGAACGTCAAAATTAGCCAGGGGTGCAATTTTCACATAAAACAAAGCACTTTGAAAAATGAGGTGAAAACCTATATAAGGGCCAAAATGGTCATTTTCAAATCATTTCAACCTTTTGTCTTTTGTGAACTTTGTGGAGCCCTCTAAGAGAAAAATGGACATGGCAATTCCAATATTCTCACATCAATTCGAGTGCAATCAGTGGTTCCAGTGACCTCCCTAGTATGGGAACTCGATAAGTGGACCTCTGTGCCTCTCTATGAATTCAAAATTTCAATGTTTTTAGCATTTTAGGATTTTTTTTGTATGCTTTTAGGTTTTTGAATTTTTGCACCATGGAAACTTGTACGACAATCTGCTTGAACTCGTATGAGTTTTTAGCTTCCTGTAGAGTGTCATCCCTGTTAGTATTGTAAGTTGTATGAGAGGGACCCATCTGTCGTACAATATTTCATCAGGTGCCTCAAGTCTTGTATGGGAACTTGTAAATTATCATGTAGACATGAAATGTCATGCGGGAACCTATAGAAACTCATATGAGTTTCGGTACTAGTTTGAAAACTCGTATGGAAAACAATGAGTGTTTTTCTCATCCTTAGGTCAATTTTTTGATTTGTTTGATTTCATAGGCTGATTCCTTAGCATTTAATGCACCTTCTGAAGTATTCAACTTTTCAATTTCTGTGCTTATAGCCTGATTTTTGACCAAGTTAATGATAGGGTACCTTGTTTCTGTGTTGTGTAGGTCATCTATCCTGATGTAAATGTGCGCATTTCACATCCTGCCACACAGAGACTCTACGTGTCACTGCTCGACCCTCTCAGAGTGCACCTAGCTACCTGCGGATTTGAGTATTTGATATGTTTGCCTGACATTTGGGTGAACCATGGTTTGATTACTGTGTTGATCAAGAGATTCCATTATGAGATCCAAACATTCCACTTGCCCACTGGAGAGATCACCATTACTCTAGAGGATGTTTATTGGATTCTGTGTATACCTTTTCATGGTCCTTGTCTTGACTATATCAGTGCGGGGAATGCTGGGCTTCATGCTTTTTAGACTCTATTTTGTGATGATGATTAGTTGGTTCAGTCTATCTCCTAGGAAGCTCTGATACAGAGATATGGGAAGACCCATAGACTAGAGTGTATCATAGCAGGGATGATCGGTGGGATCATCATGTCTGACCATTAGTAGAACGGTCTTCTAATGGGATGGGCCTTGATAGTAGCACACCTGATGGCTACACCTGCTGAGCTAGGATGGGGTCAGTGCTTACTTGATCATATGTTCTCAGATATGCACAAGATATTGTATCACAAGGGAAAATATTTTGCTTCTGGTGCACTAGTTCTATAGATTTGGGCATGGGAGCACATCCTGATATGTTGGCTGGTATGCGGCGAGGACAGACAGCCACACGAGCCTCTCATTTATAGATATTTAGGATATGTCACATAGGTTCAGATGGGCATTATAGAGTACTAGAGGCATGTCCTTGATGACATGACCTTTGTTATTTGGAGACCGTACTTACAGGTGGAGGCATGCCCTACTAATCGGGCCCAGTTTGGATACTTTTGTCAGAGTCAGGTGTTGATAGGTTGTTCCACTACTATCCTTGAGTGTTTCATCATTACATGTGTCTGGAGATAGTATGGCATCATACAAGATGCACCACAAGACTATGCTACTTATGCACATTTTGTTTGAGAGCTGGGACTAGGATGGACAACTCAATTATCTTATGCTCTGTCTAGTCACAAGTATACCAGATATGTTGCTCAAGATTGGGACTATAGGCCACAAGTTTCCAATGTTGGGGTCATTGATGCTTTTATTGATTAGTTGGTGGAGCACCCTATGAGGAGATTCTCTGATCATACAGAGCTGATTTTGACCATAGAGGAGGCTGTAGATGTTAGAGGTGCACCGATGGGTAGGGGTCAGAGGTGATGAGATGTATAGATTCCTATTGTACATCCCACACCACCTAGGCCTAGAGTAGTTGTTAATCCATAGAGAGGAGCAGGATAGATGAGACCACCTTGCCCTCTGAGTTCTATAATAGGTAGACCTGGAGTTCTTCAGAGGACACACACTAGAGGAGAGAGTGGTATACTAGGTAGCGTTGGTAGTGCAGATGATTTGTTAGGTGCCCATCAGTATGTAGGAGGTGGTGAGGACACATAGGCTGATCTAGATTTTGATTTAGGTGCTGAGGTTTGAAGACAAAAGACATGTCGAGCAGAGGTTGCTGATTAACCAATGGAGGATACATATATGCCAGTAGCTAAGATAGATACTAGATTGAGGTAGACTCCTCAGGATATTATCAAGCAACTTAGGTTGCAGATTAGAGACTTGAGATTGTAGAGCACTACATTTGAGATACAGCTAAAGGAGTCTGAGAGGAAACATTTGGAGTGGGAGGTAGATGTTAGATGGCTGTAGGCTGAGGTCATCCATCAGACTACATGGGCTTCTTAATATGTCTTGACATATTATGCAGCTGTACCTGCTGTGCAGAGAGTGCCCACATACTCTCAATGCATGGTTGCTTCTGAGGGAGCTAGAGCACTGTAGGCTGATCCACTGCCAGATGCACCTGCCCCACCACCACTAGATGCAGAGGAGAAATCAAACAACTGATCTACCTTAGTATTTTGATCATTTTTGTCATTTTGTCCATACACATTGATTTGATCTGATAGCTCACATGAGCTAATTCTTTTGTATACTATGCCATTAGTGCACCCCTGACTATTATGAGGTTTTATGATATATATGAGATCAATTTTTGGGTTATGACTTCATGTGTACTTGTCATTGTGTTTATGATGATATCATGTGATGCAAATGTTTTAAATGCTTTGATTAGTGTAGAATATATGGAATATGTAATGCAATGGTTTCTTTCAAATGTATGGATTATGAAATGCAGTTGATTATGGATTATGGAAATGTATGATTTATTTATGCTTTATGGATGTATATGTATGTAATGCAATGGATGTAATGGAATGATTATGATATGTAATGTAAATACAACAATACACATGATATATTTTGCAGGTATTGATGAAGACAAGTACTTGGTCATTTGTGGAAAAGGATGGTTAACCCAGGATGGTGACTGCTTGCTCATTTGTGAAGAGACCTTTGTGTGAGACTCAGTCCTTGTGTCATGTTTAGCATTAAAGAATCATTTAAGCATCAAGTTGATTCGGCAATCATGAGATAAATGCAATCATGAAAAGTGCAAAGTGACATGCATAATGAAATGCAAACCTAGGACCTAGGACTTAGTCACTGATCATGTGTCGATCATTTTCATCACTGAATATTTTATTATGTAACTGGATAAATTAGTACAATATCCACTAGTTAGACAACCATAGACGTATAAATATTGATTGTTATTTTGAAATGTCAGATTAGATATAAGTACCAAGGCAAAAAAGCTAGGATGACCTGAATATCATGTCCATTTTGATATAGCAATTTGTATAAGCATCGGAACATAAACATTGTGATGACCTGAATATGCCTTGCAAACAAACACACCAAGTAGTCAAGAGATCATTCTAAATTCATTGTGAATTACCCACAATGATCCTTTATCATTCACATCCTTGGGTAAGATCAAGTTTCATAGTAGGAGTAAGAACTCACTCAAAAAGACAATAGTATGATCAAAACTCCTTGAAGCATCTGGATATCGATGGTCAAGGTACACATGGCCATCCAATACATGATGGAGGCACTTATAGTGGACACCAATTCAATCCAGAATTTCCAAAGTTGTTAGATTTTCACTCAAAGCCAAAAACAAAGAAAAGATTATGCCCCCAGTCATCACTCTCTAAATCCTATGAAGGACATCATCAAAGAGCTCAAGGGTACATAATATGCAAAAATCTCAATGCGAATCAGTAAGCATACAAGGAGATAAAAGAAATGAAGTAGAGGTTGTTTTCAGTTTGATGTTGATGTTTGTTTGTGTTTGATTGCAAAATCCTTTCTAGTAAGGAGACAAAAACATTGACTTGGATATAGCGTCAAAGGACTCTGACTGGATATGACTTGTCTGAGGTATACTAGAGACCATAGGATATGATGGGGACACTTTTGCCGATTGGTGCAAAAACCAACTTTATTGAAAATAGGATGCGGAAACAAATCGGGAAATATGTACAAGCTAAAGCAAGACTGAAAGCTAGGAAAGACCAAGATTGCACTGATAGATGGAGCATTTTTGAACAGTGGTGCCTGTTTGCTGGGTTTCAACCATCTTGGCAGAGATTCTATTTTTGCTACCAAGGTGCCTGTTTCCAAGTTTTCACCAAGGCACTTTTTCTATTTCTTCTTTTTTTTGTTTTTTATCTTTTCAATTTTTTTTGTACTTTTTCATTTTTTAAAATTTTTTTGTGATACATCAAGGCACCTATTGCTAGGTTTTCACCAAGATATTCATTTTTTTCAAGACTTTTGTCTCATTTTTATGATTTTTTTTAGGACATTTTTGAATATTGAATGCCTTAGACATAGAATTTCTTTAGATGGAGAATGTTGATTGGTTCTTGGAGCTATTCTCCTTTAGTCATTGAGATTTGATAGGCTTCAGAGCCAAAAGTAGCAGTGACAACAAAGGGACCCAGACAGTTGGGTTCAAACTTCCCCTTGTGTTCTCTATGTGATTGATTTTTAGGATTCTCTCTGAAGACTAGATCACCAACCTAAAATTCTCTATGTCTGAATTTCTTGTTGTAACCTCTAGACATTCTTTTCTGATATACTCTGAGATGATCATATGCTACTTGTCTGCACTCATCTAGTAGTTCAAGTTCTTGCAACCTAGACACTCTATAGTCATCATTAGTTTCTAGACCATGCATTCTAATTCTTAGTGATGGGATTTGAACCTCAATAGGTAGTACTGCTTCAGACCCATAAACTAAAGTGAATGGTGTAGCCCTAGTGGGTGTTTTGATACTTTTTCTATAGGTCCATAGAGCTAGATTGATCATGAGATGCTAGTCTCTTCTTGTTTTATTAACTGTTTGATGCAAGATTTTCAACAGATTCTTGTTTGATGCCTCTGCTTGTCCATTCTCCTAAAGATAGTATATGGATGACCAATGTTGTGTTATCTTGAATTTTGAGCATAAGGAATCTAGGTCCTTGTTTTTGAATTGGCCACCATTATCTCTGACTATAGAATGTGGAATACCATACCGACATATGATGTAGTTTAGAATGAACATAGAGATTTGCTTGCTAGTTTCTTGAGTTAAAGGAACTACTTCTACCCATTTTGTAAAGTAATCTATAGCCGTAATGATATGGGTATGTCCATTAGAATAATGTGGATAAATAGCACCTATTAGATCAAATGCCCATTATTGGAAAGGCCATTGTGTAGTAAAGGGAATAAGATCTCTCCCTGGTGCATGAATCAAGTTTCCATGTACTTGACATTTTTGATAGTTCTTAGCACACTTGATAGCATCCTTTTCCATTTTAGGCCAATAGTACCTAGCCCTAATAAGTTTTCAAGCTAGTGTTAAATCGTTGGAATGTGATCCACATATACTATCATGGACTTCCTCTAATGCACATTAAGACTCTTCATGTTCTAAACATGTAAGAAGTGTACCATCTAGACTCCATTTGTACAGATCATTACCAATGATGACATACCATGATATGTTTTAGATAAGGTATTATTTCTCATGGTGGTTGAAGGTATTAGGAATTATTTTGTCTTTTAGGTAGGAGTATAGGTTTTTGTATCTAGAAGAATCATGAACAACAATAGTGCAGATCATGTGAGTTTTGGGGGAATCATATGCAGGAAATGAAAATGCTTCCGCCAGGAACTCATAACATAGCTCATGTTCAGGCTACTGTAGTAGGGATGATAGTGTTTCCATAGCATCAACAACCTTGTTCTCCATTCTAGGAATCTACTAAAATGTGATAGATATGAAATATTTCTTTAAGTCATCTACCATGTGTTTGTATGGAACAAGTTTCTCATCTTTTTTTTGGTACACATTATTGACTTAGTGTATGAATAGCTATGAGTCTCCATGAATGTGCAACTTTGTTACTCACCACTCAATTGCTATCTTCATGCCATTAAGTAGTGCTTCATATTCAACAATATTGTTTGTGCAAGGAAATTTTATTCTGAAAGCTTTAAGTATTGAGTAACCTTGTGGTGTTATGAATAATATGCCTACTCCAGATCCATTTTGTGTGTAAGATCCATCTAAGAAAAGATGCCAAGTCCTATAGGATATGTGCATGATGGATGAATAAGGAAATTCCATCTGTAATGGTGTATCATCAAACAATGGTGCTTCAGCCAATTGATCTACAATGACTTGACCTTTAATAGCTTTCCTTTCAACATATTCTATGTCAAATTCACTCAATAGCATCACCCATTTAGCTAATCTACCTGTGAGGGAAGATTTTCTTAGTAGGTACTTTAGTGGATCAATCTTAGCTATTAGTTGTGTTGTATGAGCTAACATGTAGTGTCTCAGTTTTTGTGATGCAAAGATCACAGCTAGACAAGCTTTCTCAATCATTGAATAGTTCTTCTCATAAGCCACCAGTGGTCTACTGATGTAGTATATGGCTCTTTCCTTCTTATTGTCATCATGTTGTGCTAGTAATGCCCCTAGTGATGTATCCATGGTGAAGGCATATATAATCAATGGCTTCCCCTGAATAGGAGGATTTGATAGACATTGCTTGATGTGGTTGAAATTATTTTCACATTCCTCGTTCCATGTAAAAGTCACACCTTTATGTAATGTCTTTGTAAAAGGCTGTGATATGTCTGCTAACTGAGATATGAAACATCTGATTGATTGCACCCTTCCTTGTAAGGCTCTCATTTGACTAATATTTTTAGGAGGTTGCATCTCCATGATAGCTTTGACTTTAGCAGGATCTACTTCAATACCCTTCTTTGAAATAATATAGCCTAGGAGCTTTCTAGAAGTGACACCAAAAGCACACTTTTTCTAGTTTAGTCTGAGACTAAAATTCTCCATTCTATCTAGTATTTTGCTCAAGTCATTCAAATGTTTTGATCTTATCATAGACTTAGCTAAAGTGTCATCAACATAGTATTTCATGGTTTGATGCAACATGTCATGAAAGATAGATGTCATAGCCCGCTGATATGTAGCACTGACATTCTTAAGACCAAATGGCATGAAATTCCAACAAAAAGTACCCCATGCACATGTAAAAGCTATTTTCTCTTGATCTTCTAGAGAAATTTTAATTTGGTTGTATCCTGAGAAACCATCCATTAAAGAATACATTTCAAAGCCTGCAATCATATCCACTATCATATCGATGTTTGGTAATGGAAAGTCATCCTTAGGGCATAATTTGTTTACATCTCTAAAGTCCATGCATACTCTAATAGATTTGTCTAGTTTTGATACTGGAAAAATGTTGGAGATCCATTCAGCATAATCAATGACTCATAGTAACTTTTCTAGTTCAGCTTTGACTAGGAGTGTAACATGTGGATGCATCTTTCACAATTTCTGTTTAATAGGTTAGAATCTTGGAGCTATAGAAATATGATGCATTATCAGATTTGGATCTAACCCTAGCATATTTGAATACTTCCATGCAAAGTTGATCTTTTTTTTCTATCAGGAAAGTAGTGAATGTTTGTTTCTCTTCCTTTTATAGGGATTGTGCTACATGAATCAATTGTGGTTCCTCTGCTATACCCAAGTTGATAGATTGAGTGGGCTTTATAAATACTGGAGATCAATTCTGTAAATGACTTGGAAGGACATCAAATATCTCATCCTTAGGTGCCTCAGAGAGGTTTTCACCTTTGGATACGTCTTTTATTTTTACTATTTTAGGTTCTGAGACTGCCACAAAGTGGTTTTCACCCTTATAACTCTTTTTCTTTTTACTCTTATTTTTTTGACTGAGATATTTGATATCCAATTGTGTCATGCAAAATGCTTGGTTCACTGATGGAAGTTGTCATAGGTTTAATTGCATTAAGGTAGTAGGCAAGAGCATAGTCATTTCGAAAGGTATGGATAACTTAGCTAGGATCAGTAGACATTTGGTCAATAAGCTTTGGGTGTTGGATAGTCAATGTAGGGGAGGATTGGGAAATGGTGTTTATGCATATGGTTTTGTCATCATTGGTCCTAACCTGACTCTCAAATTCAAAGGTGATATTACTACTCAGAATGTTCAGTTCACAAATAGTTTCAGTGTCATTATTGGATTCCACTTCAGCAGTAGGTGGATCAGACTCGTTAAGTTCATCGATTCACTCTAGAATTACATTAGATTTAGGTGAATATTGGTGATTGACATCAATGTGTTTCTCAGTGATAAGTTCATCTTCTTCTAGAACAACTTCCCATTCATAGTCATTTAATTCATCTTCTGATCTTTCATCTAGACCTTTGGGAAAATCAAGAACATGTGTGAAGTTAGGATGAATCCCCCAAGAAAGATTACCTTCAAATTTTGAGTGAAATTTATACTTATGGGAGTCTGTTTCAGAATCACTATTGTATCCTAAGTTTTTAGCTGCTGTGAGAGTTTTACCTTCTTCTTTCTTAGTAGTAGGTTTTTGTGTATCTACCACATTGATATTCTCCTTGGATTTTTTTCATCTTTAAGAAGATCTAGTATTTCTTGAGGTAAGCATTCATAAGGAATAAGATTAGTGGTGTCTGAATCATCACTATCTGATTGGGGTGTTTCTTCCTTTAGCTGAGTTTTTGTTGATGGTTCGATCTGTACTAAGACATGTGGAGAATTTTTGCTGAGATGAAAAGGCTTCTTTTGATATCCTAGGCCTGTAGTATCTTTAGTCATCCTTCCATAATGTTCAACTAGTTTTACAATGCCTTTGCCTCTTGTTCCTAGAGGTCCTTTTCCAGTGTATCCCATTTTAGACATGAGTTTATGACCTGGTCCATAAGATTTGATAGGGATTTTAGGCATTTTAGAGTCACACTTTTGAACTACTTGGGATTGAGACTCATCTTTGTATAGCCATGATAATATAACTTCTTCCTCATCAGATTCTTGCTTGGACACTTTTTCTATGATAAAAATTCCATTAAATATGACTTGGGATTCTTTAGCTGTAGGCTTTACCTTGTTTGAAGGTTGTCCATAAGACTTTGGGGACAATGGGAGAGATGTGACAGATAAGACTAGCTCCATTGTGTATTGTCCCATACCTATGTCTTTAATTTTGACTTCTTTGGCAATGTCTTCCATCTTGGATGTAGATGTGATATCTATTTGCTTAGTGAAAGATTCTCTATTATGTGGAACACGTTTATCAACACTTTCTTTCAAGGCATTGCAAGAGGTGGATATGTCAGTTGGAATCGTCACCTCTACTCCATCATAAGGAAACTTCACACATTGATGGTATGTTGATGGAATAGCTTGCATATCATGTATCCAAGGTCTCCCTAGAAGAATGTTGTAAGCCAATGGAAGATCTAGAACTTGAAAAGTGATGTCTTTGATAACTGGTCCTATTCTGATAGGTAGGACAATTGTTCCTTTGGAAGATCTTTCTTACTCATCATATGCTTATGGTTATCTTCTTTTTAGGATTAATAGAATCTTCTGATAATCCCAGTTGTGTGATCAATTTGTAGGAACAAATAGTTAGACTAGCACCTCCATCTATCAACACATGTTTGACATGATGGTTTTGGATTAAGACTTCAATGTGCAAGGGCTGGTTATGTAGATGACTCAACAAATTATCATCTTCCTCTGAAAAGGAGATATATTGTGGTCACGTCAAATGATCAACCATAGTCTGGAATCTATCTAGATCAAGATTGTCAGGAACATTGGAATCGAGCAGAGCTTTATCCAGAATAGCTCTATGAGCAGGAGATATTCGAAGCAACTCAAACATGGATATTTTTGCGTTGGTATGCTGGAATTGTTGGACAATACTATATGATGTAGGTCTTGTCTCTTTAGGAGTTGATTTTGAGGTAGCCCTTTATTTAGAAGAATATGAAAGATTGAAAGGCATCTTAGGGGCATTTGATGAGCCTGAGTTTTGTCCTTGTAAATGTACCTGAGCTTGTGATTGAGTTACTGCATTTGCTGATTGATTATCTCTATCCTTTCTTACAATTGTGATGACATTGAAATGTTCAGATAGGCATGGTTCAACCATATTTATGACAACATTGTTTCCAGAATAGGCATAATTGACTTTAGCACCCATGTTAGGTTGAGAAGATGAATCTCCTTTGGTATGCTTCAGAAATGGTTCCATGAATGCTATATGATCATTGTTGGTTTTGTGATTGTCAATTATAATTTCTCCTTCATCAATTTTGTCTTGAATGAGATGTTTCAAACACATGCAGTTATTGGTTTTATGACCTTTGTTTCGATGGAAGTCATAGAAATCGGTCTCTTTCCACCATTTAGGTTTAACTTCAGGATCATATGGTTTTATCTTAGATAATGTAATGATTTTGTTTGCCAATAGAGTTTTCATGGTGGATTCTAAGGACTCACCCAAAGGAGTGAACTCCCACTTTGGTGTTGTAACCCAAGGTTTATAGTCTTTAGACTTTTTAGAATTCTCAGATGCCTTTTGTTCAGAAGCTTTTATGGCTTGAGTTCCCATGGTGAGATTGAATGCAGGTGCCTTTGATGGAGCAGTGATGTGATCAACAACACCATCTATCACAACATTCTTATTCTTGTTCTAGAATTTGACTTTGTCTTTGTTGTTGGAACTAGAACTAGATTCATACTTGCTATCTTTGTTAATCAATATGTCTCCCTTACGAGAAACCACATTTTCAATTTTTATGGAATTTTCCACCATTTTCTCAAAAGAAGTATGATTTTTCATTTGTAGATGATAATTGAGTTTCGAAATCAGATTGTTGATGAAGATTTTGAGTTTTTCATTTTCTAGAATGGATCTAGCATAGAGTGAAAAATTCTTCCTCCATCATTTGAGGAAAGTTAGGAAGGGTTCTCCTGTCTTTTGTTTTAGATTGTAGATATCGATCATGGTGATTGGATGTTGAATATTATAGGAGTATTCTTGGTAAAATAGTTTGATCAACTCCTCAAAAGTTTTGATTGTTGGAGGAATTTTAGAGAACCAATGAATGGATGACCCTCCCAGAGATCGAGGGAAAAGATGCATTAAGTAGGTTGGTTCATGCATAAACTCCATGGACTGAGTGCATAATTCTCTGAAATGATCTCAAGGATCAGAGTTTCCATCATAATTATCATATTTTAGTATCTCCACTCTTTTTGGGAATGGTGGCATGTACAAGTATTTGTCAAATGGAAAGGGACATAGAGCCTCCATAGAAAATTCTTTGGGTTCTTTCTCTTTTTCCATCTTGTTTAACTTGACTTGCATAGCATGCATCTATTTCATCATCACTGTGATAGGAGTTTCTTCCTCTTGAGTGATGATATCTTCAATATTAAAGTTTGGAGGAAGTTTGGCTCCTTGTCGAGCTAGTTCCAAGAAGTAGGTTTCTTTCTCTTCTTGTAAAAAATGTTTCATCATTTTGCAAAAATAATCATCATTTCTATACCACTCAATTTCAGATGGTGTTCATTCTGGATCTCCACCATGATTAGACTGATGACCTTGAGAACATTGGTTTCCTCCCTCTTAAGATATTGTGTTGTTGTGAGGACTACCAAGGATTGATTGATATGGAGTTTGTTGATTACCTTCGTGAACTAATATAGGAGGGGTGACATAACCTCCTTTCAAGTAAATGTTGCCAAGAGCATCTTCTCCAAATAGATTTGTGTCATAGGGTTGATGAAAGGTTTGAGCAATCACAAAAGATGCTGCTAAAGAGAATCTGGGTTGTTCTCCTTGTTTTCTTTGTGAGGAAGCTCTAGTTTCCACCATTAACCTCAAGTGAAGCAAAAGACAAAGATTAAGACAACTAAAGAATGACTTGTTTCAAAAGAAGATTGAATGACACAACCTTGTCAAGATTGGATTGATTGAAGATTAATTTGGATGTAAATGAAGGATACTATACCCTAGATGTATGGGTAGATGCACAAAAGATGGTGGACACAAGCTCACAACACTTAGCCATTTTGAGGATTGATTCTGAAGATGATGTTGACAAGGTTTTGACACAAGATGAACGTGATTCAAATCGATAGATCAGAAGGTTGGATCAAACTCAAGAGACCACTTTTGGAAAATTGATTGGATGCTTCTAGTTTTCTGCTCTGTTCTTGACACAGTGAATTTTCTGACAAAATCTAGAAGTTGGCTGTAAAAATTGGATTTCTGAAATTTTTTGAAGGTTTCTGGCAACTTTGATAAAAAATTGATATGATTTTCTCTAGGCTCATACGTGTCTAGGTTTGCTCTGGCATGACAATTGACAACACTCGTATGACAATTGACACCAAGTTTTAATTTTGCTTGGTTTTTGTGACAACACTCATAAGAAAGTATATAGTCTCTCGTATGACAATCTAGGGGTTCTAGTATGATAGTTGGGAAAAATCGTATGACTTTTGCAATTTCAAGATGACTTTTGACACCAGAAAGGATTTTTACTTCAGATTTTGCAATTTTTCAATTTTTAGTATCAGGTTGTTTGCAAAAATTTCTATCCAAGTTTGAAGATCCATGTAGGAGTTTGTCTCGGGTTTGTTTGTTTTTAATAACCAAGTAGATATTAGGCAAGCAGAACAACAATCAAGGGAGCAAGAAATCATCTTCAAATAATGAGCAAGGGACAAAGCAACCTTGCACATGAACAAGAGTAGTGACTTATTATTCTAATCCCTAAGAATGCTACTTGTGTATGTTCTCAAAATGTTTTGCAAGCATGCACATAGTCCTAGAAAATAAAAATTTGGTCACACTAGGGTTCTTAGTAATGGTTTGACTCTGCAACTTTTGTAATCTCAAGAGGGAGAAATCTAATCTAGATGCATCAGGGTTTTGACACAGTCTAAGAATTTAATCAATCAAGAGCTACTGAGGAGATCTGAGAGCCCAACAAGAGACTACACTTGTGGAGATTTCTTCCACAAGGACATTTATATAGTGGTTGCTACTACCACAACAAAAATGGCTATTACCGCTTGAGGTTCCATCCACGTGGTTGACCCAATAAAGGGAATGTCCACTATGGTTAACCCTCTCTATAAGGAGATGCACAAAAAGGACCACATGGGGACTTAGTTTAGATTCAAGGATCTGAGTTTCTTTTACTACCCAAAAAGGGAGTAGAGAATAATCCTCTAGCCTCTTCACTTCACCAAAACATAGCAAACAGATGCTTTGACACACTAAGATTGAAACCACCTCACCAAGGTTCGTGATGTCAACAAAAATGTCTATCGAGCTCTCTAAGGGGGACCAAGAGAGAACATACCGATCAAAGTTGAGGACTAAACCAAGTAGAATGTGAGATAATAATAGTATCCTCCCTACCTACAAGGGGATCTATCTTCGAGAAGAGCTTCACATGCAAAATAAGCAAATGAAGCCCACTCTCTCAAGAACTCCACAAATAGTGTTCATAGGGCCTAATTACTATGTGTAACAGATATGCAGGAAAGAAAATCTATGTTCATTTAAAATCCCAAAATGGAAGTGTGATTTATGAAAGCAAAAAATGTTAGGAATGGGAACACTGAGAGGGGGGGGGGTGAACCAGTGTTCACTATAATTTAACTTTTTACTTTAATCTTTATGCTAAAATTAAATGCTTAAGTACTGAATTTAAACATTCACATAAACATGAAATATAAAATCAACACATGACACCAATATGGTTACGGGGAAACCCAAATAGGTAAAAACCCCAGTGGGACTTGATACCCACTAATATTCTACACTAGTGTTTTGTGATCCTTGTTAGAAGATCCTTTACCCTGTTAGGAGTAGCTTTACAATTCCTTAAGTACAATAGACCTTGTTAAGGGTAGGACCCTGTTAGGATACTTTTACAATGATCCCTATAAGGGGAGTGGACTCATTGTCCTGGAGCTCACTACTCAAATGGTGAAGGCTAAAACCTTCTAATTTTAGATACACACTATATCTGCTGGTGAACTATCATTGTGACATTGCTTGTCTGATCAGTTCCTTTGGTGTACTAATGCTTTGACCTCTAGCAAAGCTCTAATACATCTTATGCTATCTTCACATACCTCTACTCTACTTATCACAACTCTTTTACAACTTCCATGCCAAGTACAATGGGCACATCTTATATTTATATGCTCATACAAAAAAAACAAATAGGTCAGACCTATAACTAATTACAAACAATGCTTCCAAATGAATTGGCTTAAGCATGCTTACAATTATACATATAAACATGTTGGCAACCTAAATACAATGGGTGCATGGCCTTTACAACATTAAATTATAATCGCAAACCAAAAATGCTAACTGTCAGCTCCATGCTCTATTCTCTACTGGCATACACTGGCTGTGCAACTTCAACTGACTGTAACTTTCACATCTTTGAATATCTACTTATGCACTCATAGATTAAGCATAATTATACTTTAAAAAAATTAACTTCTAGGGCACATACCATAATTCATCTGTACACACATGCACTGATGCTCTGAGCTATAGGAAATCTGTACACTGTCTAGTCTTTAACACTTAACTGAATTATGATCTTTACACTAAGTGTGCTGACTCCAAACTGCTATATGACTTTGTTTCCATAATGAAAAAACTATATAAAGTCATATACTTTAGTATAGACAACTTGCTAAGGATCTCCCCCTTTGTCATTGATGGCAACAAAGGAATATGGCCCAGTTTCTATCTATCCCTTAACACAACAAATTTTTGTCTACTTTTGTCTTTTATACATTTTTATACGTAATGTTATATCTCCCTATACATATATATACTCCATATTCTATACACAACTCCCCTTTTGACATTAATGAAAAAGGTGCATAAAAAAAACTGTATTTATACATACTCACTGAGGGAAAACATCTGGATATGCAATCTTGAGGTCCTGGATCTCCTTCTTCCAAAAGGTTATCAGAGAGTTAACTATTTGGAGATGGGTGCATAATGCATATTGAAGCTTCTCCATCTTCTCCAAGTCACTAATGGGACCATGATCATAGGTTACCATGGTGGTATCAATCTCCTTTATATTCCGATTGAGGATGTCTAAAGAGGGTGCAAGACCATTCCTCAACTGAGTCTTTCTGGACCTTATCCTTGTTATCTCTATTTCTTCCTTCTCAATCTTGTCTAACTATCCTTGGTAGACATTTTTGCACATGTTCACATTAGTGGATGTGTCTGACATTGAATTATTTACCTACTCAATCATTGCTTCTGCCTCTTTGATCTTCTTGAAGTGGGCATTAGTGAGCTTGTCTTGCTCCATGCATGTTGCAATGATCCTTCTTCCTTCATCAGCAAATTCTTTCAAGGATGCTTGACCAGACTTAAGGGAATTCAAGTCTAGTGCAAAGTTTCTCATCAACTCATTTAGTCTCTTCTTTAAATACTTCTCTTCTACTACTATGGACACAGATTCTTCTAGGCTAGAAAAATTGCTTTTGAACTGTGAGAGGACTGAACTCACATCATCAACTGAATGTACTTTTAACACTTTCTTATCCTCTGGCAGAAAACTGTTCAAAATATTCATTAATTCTATTAGGAGAGGATTCCTCATAACTTGTTTCTCCTTTTCCTTCTCCATAGCTAGGACACTGAACTTAATCAGGTCTTCTTCTTTCCAAGAGTCCAAACTTCTTGTGTTAGGTGTCAAACTTGACAACAATGCTGAGGAGGGAGTGATGGGAGTGCTGTCCATCACTTCTTGTTTTACCTTTGCAAGATCAACAAAAGTATCTTTTTCTTTCTTTTCTACCTCTTCTTCTTCTTTCTTATTAGATACATCTTCTATGAGTGCTTCTTCTTGTTGAGTTGGAGGTGTATTGCTACATAAGATTTCAGCTTCTTCAGTACTAACAAATGCTTCCTCAAACTTTTCCAAATCCTTATCAGTAGCCACCATGGCTATCTCCACATTATCTATGATAATGGTGTTGCCTTCATGTGACTCTGTGATGGGTGTAGACTTTTCTACCTCTATTTGAGTTTCTTCTATGGGCACTGAGTCTTGAGGACCTTTCACTGGTACATTAAAGGTCTCTACTTCTTTGTCTTGCTTACTAGGTGCATGAGTGATGGGCGCAGTAGGTGGTTTTATCTGTTGTTCTAATAACACCTTTTCAAAGGCCTTCTCTATTTCCTTTGTTATCAGCTCATAGTCTTTGTTCATAATGTGAAGAGTTCTCATCTTTGTCCTTAAGTGCGGCTTCACCAGATTTAATATTAGTGCCACTTCTTCTTTAGAACATAGTGGTAGGGTATCTTCTAATACTTTTTCTCTGATCCTTAGATCCTCTTCATTTTCTTGTCTCTTTAGGTTTTCTAAAATATCTCATACTTTATCTGGAATAGAGGTTTTCAAATCAAGGACTTTCTTCTTGAACTTGAGCATATGTTTGACAATCATACTATGTATTTCTGATTTGTCAATCTCACTATATGTGTCATAATACTTCTCCACTTGATCAATTTTTCCCTCATCAACAATTCTTGCATTCAAAACTTTAAGGCTTGGTCTTAATCCTACCTTAGGAGGTGCTTGAATGTTTTTCTTACTCCTTAGTGCTCATGAGGATGGATGACTAGTGCTAGCTTCTTTCTTCCTCTTGACTATAGGCTTATACTCTGGAGGAGTGGTAAGATCAATAGTATCTATGGGCACAAAAGGAGTATTATCTTCTTTACCCTTCTGACTGTCATCTGATTTAGTTTTCATCTTCTTCAACTTGGGATCTTCTTGTTCTTCCTATGCTGATGCTCCTTTCAATTCTAAGGCAATATTTTCAGCCCTTGCTTTATCAAGGTTTTCTTGAGACACACCATGTATTCTCAAGATCTCAGAAGTGACCTTAGCAACTTTTCTTTTAGTTGTAGCACTGTTAAGTTTTGCATCAAATTCTCTGGTCTTTTCCTTATAGGTTCCCCACCTAGGTTCATTAGGATCTTTGGGGGATGTCAGAAGTACCTATGCATAAGCTTCAAGAAATTGTTCCTCTACCTCATACCCAAGTGGATGAATCCACTTAGTTCTAGGCTCAACAACTTCCATACATGTAGTATCAGTCTCCACCATAAAGCATATTGTATCCTTATATTTCTTTATAATGCTTTCTGGAATCCTATACCTCATCTGCATCTTAGCTTGAAAGGTCTTCAATTCTAATGTAATGTAGTCTCTTAGTGTGCTTTCTGTGGATGCTTTTTTGGATATTTGAGGCATTGTTGGAATGGACTTGTCCAAATACAAATCTGAAACTCTTCCAACTATATGAAGGTACATATAGATGATTAGGTACCCAAACTTGAATATCTTTGTTTTGTCATGTTTGATAGCTTTGATGTTATCTATCAACTTTGTGCGCAAGATCTCACACAAGTTGAATTCTCCATCTTTCTTTACTAGTTTGATGGCAGCTAGAATAGTGCCCGCAGATACACTATTCACCCTGCTAGTGTGATGAAATCTGTAACCCAGTATCATTGACATCAATTTGATGTCTGCTTTCTCAATCAAATCAATAGTCATGCCACACCTATCGCTCCTTGACTTACATACTTGTTCTACCATTTTCTTGACATTCTTGCCCCTTGGAAGGATGACACCTATCCTATAAAGGCCTATCATCTCATGTAAAAGATCACTTGTGATTCTTACTGGAACATCTCCAATCCAAAATAGATCATCATGGATTCTACTCAATAAGATCTTTATCCATTCTGTCTCATAGAATTCATATGCCATAGCATACTCAACAATAGGGTGATCATTCCATTTGGCGTATTAATCCATGAATGTTTTATCCTATTTCAACATGGTATCCATGTGTACCCTTAACCTATTTAGTCCAACAGGTTCTTTCTTACAGTAGATGTAAGCCCTTATGTCTTCCACATGCATGGCACCCATAGGCGTGCGGGAGAAAGATCTCTCTAAATCATCTAGGGTGGATTTAAATGGGTGCCTCTTGAAAACATATCTTTTCTTCTCAGTGATATCATAAAAAATGGGAGTGGCCATGACTTACTTGTTAATCACTAACTAAACTTAGAGATAATCAGATGGCTTCCAAATCGGTGCAATGAGCTAGGGTTTCTGCAATTGATCAAATGCACTGATAACTGTAAGAAATATCTGATGGATCAATCTCCAATACTTCACAACAATTTCCAAGGCTCTTTCTTCTCTCCTATCGCTCTGAATTTGAATGTAATGAGTAATCAAATGACTTCTGTGTACTTTAAAGTGAAAAATCCACCATTAATGCATGTTGTGTAAACTAGGCTGTCACTTCAAAATTTCAAACTTGAGTTCCACTAACAATCAACATGTGCACTCTTGCATGAAGGTTCCTATACACTCCAAAAGCTTAAGTCCAAAGGCTCATACTCTGAGGATGAGTATGTTAGAAATAGGGAATACTGAGAGGGGGGGTGAATCAGTATTCTACAAACTTTATCTTTTGCCCAAATATGGATATAACAGATTATCTTTACACATGCATAACATAAGAAGCTAAAAAACATACATAGCAATAAAACTAAAGAACTCATAACACATGATATGTTCTCGAGGAAACCCTGGCCAAGGGAAAACCCCGGTGGGGATGGTACCCACAAAGATCCACTAATCAAAAGTATCTTGTTAAGGATATTGACCCTGTTAGGAGTCTATTACAAGCATATAGTATAACAGTCTTGATTAAGGGACTATAGGCCTTGTTAGAAGCCTCAACCTTGTTAGGAGTTGTCAATACAAAATCTGATTACCAGATGAGCCCACTACCCAAACAAGTAATGTACAATGTATAATGATTACAAAAATGGATTAAGGTACATAACCTTATGCTTCTTGCATCAATATCTTTTCATCACTCTTACATTCACATCATATCACTTTATCATATCATTACAATATTACCACATCCTCTTTTTCTTCTTTTTTTCTTCTTCTTACAATTTACAATTACATATATACAAGTTATTAAGGCTAATAAATTTACATGGTTGACTTCCATATATCTTTATCTAAGGGTTAACATCTAGGATGTCATCCCTTTATATTGTTAAGACATTATTTTGATAAACAAAATAATCCCTTAACTCTTTACCAATTCTGTCTTCAAAACTGTCCTGTCGGCTTAACACTGTCTTCGGTAAAACTATCATAACTAATTCTGTACATGCCATATTGACTTTCACTCTAAGATGGGTCATCATTAGACATCATAGAGTCTATGTTCAAGTGTGCAAGCATTGAACTTACTCCAGTCAATGTCACAAATAAAAACTATGTTCGGGTACACTGGTGAAAATGTTGTCTCACACTTAGACAAATTTGCAATGCGCTTTGCTATACTTGCTCTCTGACCTTTTCACTCTTCATGTGGATCATATGTTTCCATAATGACAACATCTATGTACTTAGCTCAGCCAAATTTCCAACAATCTCCCCCTTTGTCATTGGTGGCAACATATGAGAAAATTGGCTGTGTACAACTCAAAATCTCAAAATTGTCTCAAAATTGTGGCCATAGTATAACATATACATATACTATCCTTATAACTCCTCAAAATATAATTTCTAATACAATAATCCTCCTAAGAGTATCAATCCATATCATATACAATAATTTTCTGCTCTATATCTCTCCCCCTTTGACAACAATGACAAAATAAAGTAGGGAGGGCTACAAAATTGTGTCACAAAAAAGATTATACGTTAGTTCCTTATTGCAAAGCCAGTAGGCTTGCAACACAATCTACAAAATCAACTTTCATTGCTTCTATCTCCTTCTCCAATGATTTCTTAATGGAATCTACCACATTGAATAAAGTGCTCAGTCCATAAGCTGCTATTTGACATGCTTGAAGGTTTTCAAACTTAAACTTCTGAAAAGATGTGTTTGCTGAAAGACATTCTTCCAACTATTCTTCAATAATGCATAACTTCATAGAAGTATGCTCTCTCAAAAGAGTAAATCTTCTCATTTTTCTATTCCTTTCATCTTTCAAAACTCTAATTTCATCATAAAGCTTCCTAACTTTCTTCTCAATATCTAATACCTTCATATTGGGGCTAGAAAGAAGGTTACATTCATTCTAAATTTTTGCTTCTTTCAACTTCATCTTCTGATCTTCTTCTACTGATAAGGTCTCTGATTTTGTACACTGTATGTACAAAGATTTTCCTATTTCCAAATGCTTCTTCAAGTCCTTGATATAGATATCAAGATTGTTAATGTCATTCTTGATATTTTGGCTAATATTCAAAAGCATTTCAGCTTCATAAGTTGCTTGAGCTCTCACTTTTGCAATATTAGATAGATTAGGGAATTCATTATCAAAAGTGCTCATTACCTTCTTAGCTTTCTCCAAAGGGTCTACCTCTATAATTTGTGTAGTTACAATGCTTTGTAACTTCTCAGTTAGTTCCTTTAGACTCCTTTCAAGATTCTTCACTTTCTTGTTCTTGCTAATAATCTTATTCAAAGAAGTGATCAGTTCCAACTGATCATTATCATCAACTTCTTTTCTTAAATCCTCAAATAAAGATCCAATTTCCTTCTTCTTTCTAGTCTTAGGAGTAAGACTGACGTCTTCTTTGATAGGAATAGGTGCTTGAATCTCTATTGCTTTAGGTTCTTCAACAGTGGTTTGTGTCTGCTCTGCTTCTATATCTGGTTCATCAAGAGCCGAATTGTCAACAATGTTTCCTAAATTCTTGAATACATTGTCATCAGTATCCAAGGTGACCTTTGTACCTTCTACATTTATTGATTCATCTTCAATGCTAATAGCTAGAGGAAAGGGAATATCCTCTTGTTCTACTTCACCTGCTTGATCTGCTGCAATTGATGGTTCTCCAACAATTTCTGCGATAACTGTAATACCCCCAAAATGGGCTATATGTTCATTAACCTCCTACATCGACAAATCAAACAAAATCAACATCAAAGTCCTAACCTAAGGCACATCTGAACATCATCAAATCTAATTGATTATCTTAAATTCTGCATCAGGGAATATTCCTAGTAATATTCCTAATTATCTTAATTATCTTTAATTTAATGATTATTTGGTGATAAATCACATTTATCCTAAAATTTGATTAATTAAATGTTTTGCATATTTAATTAATTAGATTTAATATTTGCCACTTAATTGTTTAATTAAATTTAATTCTATCTATTATTAATTGTATTATTTAATTTTGACAATAAATCAAATTTCCTATGAATAATTGATTAAATTCTTATTTAATTAATTAAAGCATGTTGTCATTATTTAATAATATAATTTTTAATAAAAGTTTGGTAAAATAGTTAATTAACCCATAAATTAATTATTTTATTTCAAAAAGCAGTTAAGTTGAGAATAAATCACTTTATTTATTTATTAAATCATAATTATCCATGTGCACATTCAAGGACCAGTTAAACTCAAATTGGAAAATCAATGCAAGTTGTTAGCTTTTTGAAACTCAACATCTTTTTGAGTTTTAAAATTGATCTAAACTTCTAATTCCAGTTGAACTGTGCTTTTGCATGATTTTTGTGACTTAATTATCTTTATTTAAAAATAACTCAAAAATCAACCTGAGTTATTTGAGTGATTTATGGTTTTTTTCCCATGCACCTCCAAAGCCCTGGATTTCTATAAAAACAAGGCTCATCTCTTCATAATTCATCTCGCAAATTGCAAACTTACTCTACAGGAATCATAGCATATCAGATTTGGAGAATTTGCACAATTGGAGATTGAAAGATAAATTTGAGGATTCGAAGCTTTGTGAGATCAATTTCAAATTCATAGCTTTCATATTATTGTTAGAATCTTCATTCTCATATCATATCATTTCTAGATTAGCATTGCATATCAATTTTTATATTAGCATAGATTCATATCAATTTTTATCATTCTTATTGCATAGAAAAATCCAAAAAATAGATTAATTGCATTCAATTCATATCTAGATCAATTGCATTCAAATCCTTCATTTAGGTGTCGTCTAGGTCACTGATCTTGATAACAATCTGAGAACATTAATCTCGCACCTACTAGAAGGTAGTAAATCACTTGGTTAAATTAGATTTCAATTTTGCATGATTTCGATTATAGCTAACCTCTAATGTTTTACTGAAGTGTTGTGTCTATAGATCAAGTACAATTTTCACACACACATTTCTAGCACCCACCGTGGGGCTCTGAAACGGGTTTCCAATTCAATTCTATCAATTTCTATCTTTTTCTTCTCAGGATCTGTGCAAAAAATTGATTTTTAATTTTTGTCCATACATCTGTCGTATGAGTTTCTGACAAATGTCATATGGGAGCATACCCACTGTCGTATGATACTGGGCCCACTGTCATATGACAGTCTATCAGATCGAGACTCATTTCATTACATACCCACTGTCGTTTTGGAGCTCAACTGTCGTATGGTAGCATACCCAGTGTCGTACGAGTTTCTGGACTATCATCTGGGAGCATACCCACTGTCGTACGAGTTTTGGTACCAGATTTCAATTGTCGTTTCATTTTTGCAGACAGTTTGTCAGATTTGATTTTTGGATTTTGACTGATAGCTAACCCTAACAATTGAAATTTACTATTTCTGATTGATTTTTGCTGATTTTGATTGGGAAAAGCGCAAGAATTGCTAAAAATTAGGTAAAATCTACTAAGCACGTTGCAAGGATCATGAGTATTCTCCTTGTTCTGAAATTTTTTTGATTTGGACTTAAAATAAATCTCTCACGTGTCAAGCTTGTGTGCATCTTTTCATGCTTTTGATCTATTTCTACACACTTGCATAATTTGATACTAGGTTGTGATCCCTTAAGGATTCATTAAGTAGTCTTAGAATACTTGTGATTGATCTTGATTGCTATCTTGGGTTATTGGACTCGCTAATCCGCTGGCCCCTCATTTCCACCCCGTGGTTGCAATCTCAGTGCCATAAAGGGGAGGGGTCAACAGGACAGAAGCGTTAAGTGTTCCACTTGGCAACCCTTTTGTGCTTTTAGGAACTCACTTGTTTTCTAAGTTGGGGACTCATTTTTAGCTTGTGTGAGGTGTTAAGTGTTCCACCTTGTGGACTCATCTCATATTCACCTTAAGCGTTAAGTGTTCCTCTTTCTTCTTTTTGGGTACTTTTGGTAGATTTGCTTTCAGGAATATATCTGTGCTCACATAGTAATTAGGCCCTATGAACACTATTCGTGATTCTTGAGAGATGGATTCCTAGCGAAATCCTTCCTTGACGATGGAATCCTTGTAGGTAGGGAGGATACTTAGTGCATTTCACATTCAACTTGGTTAGTGCGTCTTCTCTTATTGATCGATACATTCTCTCTCCGGAGAGGTTGATAGATCACGTAGGGTTGATATCATGAGCTTTGGTGAATCAAAATTGGTTAGTGCATCTTCTCTTATTGATTGATACATTCTCTCCTTGGAGAGGTTGATAGATCACATGGAGTTGATATCATAGACCTTGGTCAAAAAAACTTTATCTTAGCGTGTCGGATTCATCTGCTTGCTTTGTTTGGGTTAAAAGTGAAGAGGTGTCAAAACCTTGAATCTGGAGCCAAGTCCCCTTGTGGTATAAATCTGTGAGTCACCTTTAGAGAGGGTTAACTGTAGCGGAAGATCCCTTCACAGGGAAAATTGCGTTGACGGAACCTCAAGCGGTAATAGCCATTTTCACCATGGTAGTGATAGCCGCTATATAAATGTCCTTGTGGAAGAAATCTCCACGGGTATGGTTCATTGTTGGGTTGTCAGATCTCCCTAGTAGCTCTTGAAGATTAAGTTCTCAGACTGTGTCAAAACCCTGGTGCACCAGGATTGGAGTTCACCCCTTTGAATCATAAAAGTTGCAGAGTCAAACCATTACTAAACACCCTAGAGAGGCCAATTTTTCATTCTTAGGTATATGTGTGTTATTGCAAAACTTTTCAGAACATACACAATTAGTACTCTCAGGGATTAGCACAATTTGGTCACTTGATTGTTCATGCGCAAGGTTTCTTTTTCCCTTGTTCATTGTTTTCAGACGTGCTTGGAATCACTTGCTTGTTGCTCTGTGTGCTTGTTTATCTGCTTGGCTATTAAAAATGATCAAATCTGGTATAACCTTTAAAATCTAGACAGTACAATTTGCAAACAATCCAAAACTGAAAACCTTAAGTTTTGCAAAATTTGACGTAAAATTCTTTCTGGAGTCAAAAGTCATTTCAAGAAGTCAAATTCATACAAGTTTTGTCAAGTGTCATTTTAGTATTGCCCATCTGTCGTATGATTAAGAACCCAGTGTCGTACGAGTTTTCAAACCAGCAAATTCAAGAAAGTCAAAACCCTGTTAGCAACTGTCGTACGAGTTTTGTCAACTGTTGTTTCATTTCTACCCAAGTGTCGTACGAGTTTAGCAACTGTCATTTCATAGACTACCTAGTGTCGTATGAGTCTATAGAGTGTCATTTGGAAAAATTTGAGAGAGTTGTCAGAAATTGTCAAATTGCAAGATATCCAATGTTTCCAGCCTAGTTCCAGAATCTGTCAAAAAAATCATTGTGTCAGGAACAGAGCAGTAGCTATTAAGCATTCTACCATTTTTTGAGATTGATCTTTTGAATCTGATCTAGCCTTCTGTTTGATCAATTTGAGTCCTTTTTATCTCATGTCAAAACCTTGTCATAACTATCAATCTTCAAAAATAGACTAAGTGTTGGGAACTCATGTCCGCTATCTTTTGGGTGATCTATCCCATACATCTAGGGCACAGTTTCCTTCACCCACATCTCATCAGATGTTCAAAACAATCATAATCTTGACAAGGTTGCGTCATCCGATTTTCTCAAATCAAATAGATCTTTAGTTGTCTTCGTCCTTTTCTTCTATTTCATTCAAAGTTAATGGTGGAGACTAGAGCTTCTTCACACAAGAAATCAGAAGAAACATCTCAGAACTTACTTTTACCCAATACCCCGGGTCTAACTCTTGAACAAATCATCAAGTCCAGTATCTACGAAGATGACGGTCTTGATAACTTTCAATTAAAAACTAGTTACCTACCTCCTCTATCAACTCACAGAGGTAATCAGCAAACTCCTCCTCAATCTATTCCAGAGAGTCCAAAAACCCCTATCATGTCTCAAGCAGGGACAAACCATGGTTCTCTAGGAGGAGGATCCCAAGGACCCCATTCTCAACATAATGCTGACCAAGAACCTACACCCTCTGAAATCCATCGATGTCAGAATGATGATGAATTCAAAAGAATGATGAGGCATTTCTTGAAAGTGGATAGAGAGGCATACTTTTTACAATTAGCCCAGGAAGGAGCTAAACTTCCTCCTCACTTCAATGTCGAAGATATCATCACACATGAGGAAGAAACTCCACTCACAGCTATGATAAGATAGATGCATGCTATTCAAGTTGAACTTAACAATCTTAAGAAAGAGAAGGAACCTAAAGAGCTCTCCATGGAGGCCCTATGTCCTTTTCCGTTTGACAGAAACTTGTATATGCCACCATTTCCAAAGAAAGTGGAGATACCAAAGTATGACAAATATGATGGACACTCTGATCTTCAAGATCATGTCAGAGAGTTCTATACGCACTCCATGGAATTCATGCATGAACTGACCTATCTGATGCACCTTTTTCCTAGATCCTTGGGAGGAGCATCCATTCAATGGTTTTTGAGATTACCTTCTACGATTAAAACTTTTGAGGAATTGATTAAATTGTTTTATCAACAATATTCCTACAATATTCAACATCTGATTACCATGATCGATATCTGTAACCTCAAGCAATATCCAGGGGAATCATTCCTAAATTTTCTCAAGAGGTGGAAAAAGAAGTTTTCTCTATATGCTAGACCAATTCCTGAAATGGAGAAACTTGAAATCTTTATCAATAACCTTGTTCTAGAGCTCAACTATCCATTACAAATGCAAGATCATGTATCTTTTGATAAAATGGTGGATAATGCAATCAAGATTGAGAAAGTACTTGTCGAGAAAGGAGAAATCACACTTCAAAAGGACAAGTCTGAATCTAGATCTAGCTCAAAAGATAAAAATAAGAGCTGGAATAGAAACAAAGGTATCATCTCTAATGGTGTTGTTGACACTATCCGCACCCCATCAAAGGCATCGGCCTACAATCTCACCCTTGGCACCAAAGCCATTAAAGCTTCAGAGAAAAAATCTGCTGAACCATCTCCAAAGAAGCCATTCAAAGGATGGGATAATAAATGAAAGTTTACTCCCCTGGGAGAATCTTTGGAATCTGCCCTGAGAACCCTGATAGCTAATAACATGATCTCTTTACCACCAATCCAAAACCCTGATCTGGATCCAAAACCATATTGGTGGAAAGATAATGAATTATGTGCTTTCCATCGGACTAAAGGCCACAAAACTAATGGATGGTTCCACTTGAAGCATACCATTCAAGACTTGATAGATCAAGGGGACATCATGATCGATAATCCTACCAATAATAATGATCACATAGCATTTACAGAACCATTTCCACAACATGGCAAGGGAGTTTCCACTTCTCAGCCTAACATGGGGGCAAAAGTCAACTATGCCTACCCTGGAAACAATGCTGTCATCAATATGGTTGAACCATGTCTCTCTAAGAGCTGCAATGTCATCACGATTATATGAAGAGACAAAAATCATTCCTCAGCTAATGCGGTTACCAGATCACAAGCTCAGGCTCATCTGAAAGGACAAACACCAAGTTCATCTAATGTCCCTAAGATACCTTTCAATCTCACATCTACTTCTAAACAGAAGGCTACCTCGAAATCTTCCAATCCAAAGGATACAAGACCTACATCTTACAGCATCATCCAACAACTCTAGCATACCAATGCCAAAATCTCTATGTTTGAGTTACTTTGAATATCCCTAGCTCACAAAGATGTCCTAGACAAAGCTTTGCTCGGCTCTAATGTTCTAGACAACCTAGATCTAGACAGGTTCCAGACTATGGTTGGTCATCTAACATCTCCATAATATATCTCCTTTTTAGAGGAAGATGACAACTCTTTGAGTCACCCACATAATCAGCCCTTGCACATACAAGTCTTGATCCAGAGCCGTCGAGTCAAACGTGTGTTGATAGATGGGGGCGCAGGCCTCAACATTTGTTCTTACAGCTTAATCACATAGATGGGATTCTCAGAGATGGCTATTGATCCTCAAAAGAAGATCACCATAAAAGCCTATGATGAACAAGAAAGAGCTTCTAAAGGCACCATTATCTTACCCATCCGAGTGGGTCTGGTCATCAAAGATACCACATGTCAGGTGCTTGATCTACCATTGGCTTACAATATCCTTCTAGGGAGACCCTGGATCCATGAAATGCAAGCCATTCCTTCTATGTACCATCAATGCTTGAAATTTCCCTATGAAGAAGTGGAGGTTACTATCCTAGCAGATCTAAGTACAACTTGCAATACATTGAAGGAAAGTGCCGATAAGCTTGTTCCCAATAATAGAGAATCTTCCATCAAGCAGCTAAATGTTGCTTCCACATCTAAGATGGATGACATTACTAAAGAGATCAATATCAAAGAAAATGGGATGGGAGAATACACTATAGAGCCAGTCTTGTCTTTGACATCTCTCCCTATCTCGCCTAAGTCTTATGGGAAATCTTTGAAACAATCCAAGCCCAAACCTCAGGAACCTCTTGAGGCCTATAAAAGGAATTTTGTAGTAGAACAAGTATCCAAGCAAGAATTTGAAGAGGATGAAGCTGTGTTATCATGGCTGTACAAAGATAAATCTGAATCTCAAGTTGTTCAAACTGGTAACTCTACTATATCCAAACTCCCTTCCAAGTCATATGGTCCAAGAGGTAAATTAATAGCTAAGATGGGATAGTCAGGTCAAGGACCTCTAGGAATTAGAGGAAAAGGTCTTGAGGCACCTCTCCCACATACCGGTAGAGAAAATAAAAATAAAATTGGCTTAGGATTTAAGAAGAAACCCTATCATCTCAAAGGTAATTGCTTGCATGTCATAGAGCAGATCACACCAGGGGAACCTCCTCTTAAGAAAGAAGAAACAGAACCATCAGATAGTGATTCAGATAGTTTAGAACTCATCCCCTATGAAAAATTTCCTAAAGAGATCAAAGATCTTCTTGATGATAAAGATGATCCTATCAAAAGAATCAATGTAGTGGAAACACAAGAACCTACTGTAGCACAAGAGATGGTTGCACCACAAGAACTAGCCAATCTCAAAGGTGATCAAACTGATCCAGAAGTAGAGAGTAGTTATTCTAACATTGATTCCCATGAATATGAATTCAAGTCAGAAACTAAGGGTAATCCTTCTTGGGGTATTCATCCTGACTTCACACATTTTCTTAGATTTCCTAGAGAACCTGAATCAGAAACTGAATCAAATGACCATGAATGGGGAGCCATTTCAGAACTAGATGAGCTTATCATAGAGAAACATGTTGATGTTATTCACCAATATGCACATCAACCCAACATAAGTCTAGAGTGAAATGATGAACCTATTGAGTCTGATCCACCTATGGCTGAATTGGACTCCCACGATGACATTGAGCCTATTCATGAATTGGATGTCTTAACTTGTAGTATCACCTTTGAACTCACACATCAAGTTAGGACCAATGATGACATATCCACATCCGTGAACACCATATCCCAAGCCTTTCCCGCTTTAACTATCCAACACCCTGATCTTATTGATCAAACTTCCATGAACCCGAGCCATGATATCTACACCTTTCCAAATGACTATGCCCTTGCTTGCTACCTAAATGTAGTTGATCCTATGATGAATTCCATTAGTGAATCGAGCGTCAGCATGACTGAGTCGGATATCAAATATCTTAGTCAAAAAAAGAAAAAGAAAAAGAAAAAGAGTTCTGAGGGTCAAAACCACTTTGTGGCAGTCTCAGATCCTACAAAAGTAAAAAGAAAAGATGTATCTGAAGGTGAAAACCTCTCTGAGGTGCCTAAGGATGAGATATTTGATGTCCTTCTGAGTCATTTATAGGATAGATCTCTAGTTCTGATTGAGCCAACTCAATCCATCAATTTGGGTACAAAAGAGGAACCACAATTGGTACATGTAGCACAATCCTTATCAGAAGAAGAGAAACATAAATTTAATACATTCTTGATAGAAAAAAAGATCAACTTTGCATGGAAGTATTTAGATATGCCAGAGTTGGATCCAAATCTTATCATGCACCATCTATCCATTGCTCCTGGAGTAAAACCGGTCAAGCAAAAATTGAGAAAAATGCATCCTCATGTTGCACTTTTAGTCAAAGCTGAATTAGAGAAACTCCTAAAAGCTGGATTCATCTACGTCATAGACTATGTTGAGTGGATCTCCAACATTGTACCTATTTCTAAACCAGATGGTTCAATCAGAGTGTGCAAAGACTTTAGAGATGTGAACAGAGCATGCCCTAAGGATGATTTTCCACTACCTAACATTGATATGATAGTGGACATGACTGCGGGCTATGAGATGTATTCCTTAATGGATGGATTTTCTAGATACAACCAAATCAAAATTGCTCCAAAAGACCAAGAGAAAACTACTTTCACATGTGCATGGGGAACCTTCTGTTGGAATGTTATGCCATTTGGACTCAAAAATGCTGGAGCTACATATCAAAGAGCAATGACATATATTTTTCATGATATGATGCATAGAATAATGGAGGACTATGTTGATGATACCTTGGCAAAATCAATGATCAGAACTGAACATCTAACTGACTTGAGCATGATCCTCGACAGAATGGAAAAGTTTAGTCTCCAACTAAATCCTAAGAAGTGTGCTTTTGGTGTCACTTCTAGAAAGCTCTTAGGATACATAGTTTCAAAGAAAGGCATTGAAGTTGATCCGGCTAAAGTCAAGGCTATAATAGAGATGCAACCTCCCACAAATATCAGTCAAATGAGGATGTTGCAAGGTAGAGTTCAATCTATTAGAAGATTCATATCACAGCTAGCGGACATATCACAACCTTTTACAAAAATATTACATAAAGGTGTGACCTTTGCATGGAATGAAGAATGCGAGAACAACTTTAACCATATCAAGAAGTATCTATCAAATCCACCTATCTTGATGCCTCCTATTCATGGGAAGCCATTGATCTTGTATGTCTCTGCAATAGCCACATCACTGGGGGCATTGCTAGCACAACATGATGAAGACAAAAAGGAAAGAGCCATCTACTATATAAGCAGAACATTGGTGGCGTATGAAAAGAACTATTCTATGATTGAGAAAGCTTGTCTCGCTGTGATCTTTGCATCATAGAAACTGAGACACTATATGTTAGCTCATACCATGCATCTAGTAGCAAAAATTGATCCACTGAAATACCTACTAAGCAAGGCTGCCCTCACCGGTAGACTAGCTAAATGGGTCATGCTTCTAAGAGAATTTGACATTGAATATGTTGAAAGAAAAGCTATAAAAGGTCAAGTTATTGCTGATCAACTAGCAGATGCACCCATGTTTGATGACACACTAATGCAAATGGAATTTCCAGACTCATCTATTATGCACCTATCTTCTAGAGAATGGCAATTATTCTTTGATGGCTCCTATACACAGAATGGATCTGGAGTAGGCATATTGTTCCTAACTCCCCAAGGATACTCAATCCCCAAAGCATTCCAATTAAAGTTTCCTTGCACAAACAATAGTGTGGAATATGAAGCCCTTTTGAATGGTATGAAAATAGCAATTGAATGGAGAGTAACAGAGCTACACATTCATGGAGACTCTCAACTTGTTATTCATCAAGTCAATGATGTGTACCAAACTAAAGATGAAAAGCTCATTCCTTACAAAAGAATGGTCGATGATCTTAAGAAATATTTCATCTCTATCACATTTGAGAAAATTCCTAGAATAGAGAACAAGGCTGCCGATGCAATGGCAACACTATCTACTTTATTACAGCAGCCTGAACATGAGCTACGCTATGAGTTCCTGGTGGAAGCACTCTCTTATCCTGCATATGACTGCCCTGAAACTCACATGATTTGCACTATTGTAGGTCATGATTCATTCCAATATAAAAACCTATTTTCCTATCTCCAAGACCAAATCATTCCCGATACCTTCAACCATCACGAAAAGAGATACCTTATCCGTAATGCCTCCCGATATGTCATCAATGGTAATGATCTATACAAATGAGGTCTAGATGGTACGCTACTTAGATGTTTAGAATGGGAAGATTCTCAATGTGCATTAAAGGAAGTCCATGATGGTATTTGTGGGTCACACTCGAACAGTTTAAAACTAGCTCAAAAACTTATTAGGGCTGGGTACTATTGGCCTGAAATGGAGAAAGAGGCTATTAAATTTGCTAAAAACTGTCAACAGTGTCAAGTACATGGCAACTTGATTCATGCTCCAGGGAGAGATCTAATTCCCTTTACTACACAATGGCCTTTTCAACAATGGGCATTTGATCTCATAGGCGCTATCCATCAGCACTCTTCTAATGGACATACCCATATAATCACAGCTACAGATTATTTTACAAAATGGGTAGAAGCAGTTCCTCTAACACAAGCAATAGGGAAACATATCTCTATGTTCATCCTAAACTACATCATTTGCAGATATGGGATCCCTCATTCCATAGTCACAGACAATGGGGGACAATTCAAAAACAAGGACCTAGATGACTTATGTGCCAAATTCAAGATTACTCAACATTGGTCATCTATCTACTATCCTCAAGGGAATGGACAAGCTGAAGCTTCAAACAAAAATCTCTTGAAAATCTTGCACAGAATAGTGAATAAAATAAGAAGAGACTGGCATCTCATGATCAATCTAGCTTTCTGGGCATACATAACTAGTATCAAAATGCCTACAGGGGCTACACCTTTCACTTTAGTTTATGGGTCTAAAGCGGTACTACCTATTGAGGTTGAAATCCCATCACTCAGAATCAGAATGCATGGACTTGTCACTGATGAAGACTACAAAGTGTCTAGGTTACAAGAACTTGAATTACTAGATGAGCGTAGGCAAGCAGCGTATGATCATCTCAGAGTGTATCAGAAAAGAATGTCTAGAGGCTACAACAAGAAAGTTAGACACAGAGAATTTTAGGTTGGTGATCTAGTGTTGAGAGAAAATCCTAAAAATCAATCACATCGAGAACGCAAGGGGAAGTTCGAACCCAATTGGCTGGGTCCCTTTGTCATCACTGCTACTTTTGGCTCTGGTGCCTATCAAATCTCAACGAATGAAGGAGAATAGCTCCAAGAACCAATCAACATTCTCCATCTGAAGAAATTCTATGCCTAAGGCATTCAGTGCTTGGTAAATGTCCTGAAAAAATCTTAAAAATCAGAAAAAGTCCTGAAAAAAATGAACATCTTGGTGAAAACCTAGCAATAGGCACCTTGATGATTCACAAAAAAAATCAGAAAATATCAAAAATTCAAAAAAAAATTGAAAACCTGGCAAACAAGCACCACTTGTTCAAACCTAGCAAACAGGTGCCACTTATTCAAAACGCTCCATCTATCAGCACAATCTTGGTCTTTCCTAGCTTTCAGTCTTGCTTTAGTTTGTACATATCTCCTGGTTTGTTTCAACATTTCCAATTTTCAATAAGTCAGTCTGTACACCAAACAGCTCAAGTGTCTGTATCCTATCAATGTTTAACACTTGGGGGCAATTAATGTCATATCCTATGGTCTCCAATGTATCTTAGACGTATCCTATCTAGTTAGAGTCCTTTGAAGCTTCAAGTTGAGTTAGTCAGTCAGTCTCATCTCCAGAAAGGATTTTGCATCTACAACAATCAAACATCAAAACAAAACCGAAAACAATCTGTGCTTCATGCTTTTATCTCCTTGTATGCTTACTGATTCACATTGAGATTTTTGCATATTGTGTCCCTTTGAGCTCCTCAATGATGTCCTTTATAGGATTTAGAGAGTGATGACTGGGGGCATAATCTTTTCTTGGTTTTCTGCTTGTATGTGAAATCTAATAACTTTGGAAATTCTGGATTGAAATGGTGTCTGAATGTAAGAGCCTCTATCTCGAATTGGATGGCCATGCGTACCTTGACCATTGATACCCAAAAAATTCAAGGACGTTTGATCTAACTATTATCTTTTTAAAGTAAATTCTTTCTCCTACTATGAAACACGATCTTGCCTAAGGAGGTGAACGATAAAGGGTCACTACGGGTAATTCACACTGGATTTAGAATGACCTTTTGATTGTTTGATGTGTACGTTAAATGCAAGGCGTACTTAGGTCATCATGACATTTATGTTTTGATGCTTGTACAAATTGCTATATCAAAATGGACGTGATATTCAGGTCATCCTGGCACTTATGCCTTGGTGCTTATATCTAATCCGACATTCTAAAAACAAAACCAATATTCATATGTCCATGGTTGTTTTGGACCAGTGGGTGTTGTATTGGTTCTTGAGCGTTACAAATTGATATTCATATGTCCATGGTTTCATAGCTAGTGGGCATTGTATTGATTTATCTGGTTACCTAAAAGTTCAATGATGATAACAAATTGACACATGATCAGTGACTAGGTCCTAGGTCTTAGGTTGCATTTCATTTTGCATGTTGCATGATCTCACAATGGCTAAACGAACTTCAATACTTAAATGATTCTTCAAATCACATCTTCAAATCTAACAAGAGCTAAATATCACACAAAGGTTCCTCCAACGAAACAGCAAGTAGAATCCTTTTCCGGGATCAAAATCAAAATCTGAGATCATTTATATTATTCACTACTTGCATAATCGACCTTCCATCATCACAAAAATCTAGTATTCAACTTAACTAATTATCTAACATCAAACTATCAAAATTTCAACTTGGTCAACCATGGTCAACTCATGGTCAAACCTAGTCAAATTCGGTCTTCGAGACCTCCAAACGATGCAGAATGCATTCTCGGACGTATATAACCACTTCTCAAATCAATTAACATGCTTCTAAACTATAACGCTGACTTTTCTTGTCAGATTTCAATTTTAATCCTGAAGAGGGCATGGTATTGCACATCATTCAAATTTTGTAAATCAAATTCTATCGATCAAGTCTATCAATATCTTTCATCAGTGATCAAGAAAAATAATCACATCTAGTTACTGATTCATCAGAAGTCCTCATCGCTTGGGGCAAATCTATCATCACTTGGGGCATATCAGATTCATCGATCCATATCAATCTGGTATTCTCTTAATCTTGTAATCTGTATTAGATTTTCACAACCATCTGTTCATTAGTGTTATTTCCTTGGTTCTTCAGCAACTGAAGGGTTTGGATGTGATACCTGCTAGTTCTGCTAAGACAATCGAGTCTAGAACGGGTCACTCACTTCTTTGCAATCCTAAGGTTTGGAATCAGGCATTTTGACACTTCTTCACAATCATAGGTTCATTGCTGCTACAGTGAACATTATCTTTGGTCATTCAAGACCTATTATCTTCATATCAATTCAATATCAATCAACTCCTATCTCAATATCTTTCAATCGGTTTCTATCTTGAGATCGGTTTATCTTTTGAATCGGTTTCATATCTTTATCAAACATAGACTATCTTTGAACCACTGCGCTTTGCACAGTAATTCAAAGAGGGGCAAAATGTAATACCCCAAAAATGGGCTATATGTTCATTAACCTCCTACATCGACAAATCAAACAAAATCGACATCGAAGTCCTAACCTAAGGCACATCTGAACATCATCAAATCTAATTGATTATCTTAAATTCTGCATCAGGGAATATTCCTAGTAATATTCCTAATTATCTTAATTATCTTTAATTTAATGATTATTTGGCGATAAATCACATTTATCCTAAAATTTGATTAATTAAATGTTTTGCATATTTAATTAATTAGATTTAATATTTGCCACTTAATTGTTTAATTAAATTTAATTCTATCTATTATTAATTGTATTATTTAATTTTGACAATAAATCAAAATTCCTATGAATAATTTATTAAATTCTTATTTAATTAATTAAAGCATGTTGTCATTATTTAATAATATAATTTTTAATAAAAGTTTGGTAAAATAGTTAATTAACCCATAAATTAATTATTTTATTTCAAAAAGCAGTTAAGTTGAGAATAAATCACTTTATTTATTTATTAAATCATAATTATCCATGTGCACATTCAAGGACCAGTTAAACTCAAATTGGAAAATCAATGCAAGTTGTTAGCTTTTTGAAACTCAACATCTTTTTGAGTTTTAAAATTGATCTAAACTTCTCATTCGAGTTGAACTGTCCTTTTGCATGATTTTTGTGACTTAATTATCTTTATTTAAAAATAACTCAAAAGTCAACCTGAGTTATTTGAGTGATTTATGGTTTTTTTCCCATGCACCTCCAAAGCCCTGGATTTCTATAAAAACAAGGCTCATCTCTTCATAATTCATCTCGCAAATTGCAAACTTACTCTACAGGAATCATAGCATATCAGATTTGGAGAATTTGCACAATTGGAGCTTGAAAGATAAATTTGAGGATTCGAAGCTTTGTGAGATCAATTTCAAATTCGTAGCTTTCATATTATTGTTAGAATCTTCATTCTCATATCATATCATTTCTAAATTAGCATTGCATATCAATTTTCATATTAGCATAGATTCATATCAGTTTTTATCATTCTTATTGCATAGAAAAATCCAAAAAATAGATTAATTGCATTCAATTCATATCTAGATCAATTGCATTCAAATCCTTCATTTAGGTGTCTTCTAGGTCATTGATCTCGATAAAAATATGAGAACATTAATCTCGCACCTACTAGAAGGCAGTAAATCACTTGGTTAAATTAGATTTCCATTTTGCATGATTTCAATTATAGCTAACCTCTAATGTTTTACTGAAGTGTTGTGTCTACAGATCAGGTACAATTTTCACACACACAATAACCTTGATTATTGCCTGCTCTATATCAGAATTAACTTCTTCATATCTACCTCCCATAATTATAATGGTTCTCCTTTTGGCTCTTAGATGGGTGCTTAAGGCCTTCAATATCTACTTCAGGTGTGCATCATCTCTCACATCACAAAGCTTTCTTACTAGATTCTTTCTGATAGAAGTGTCTTCTTCTTGTGCTCTCTTCTTTCTATTTACAAGTTTGTTATACAAGTCATCAGGTATCTGACCCTGAATAGTGTCAAACTTCTTATTTTCAAAAATCATGTGCTTTACAATTACATTCTCCAAGTTAAGTATGTTTGAATAATCATAAAGACTGTAGTACTTATTCATTCTGGTAAAGTCTCCATCTTCAATAATCTGCTCATTAAGCTTTTCAACTTTAGGTTTCCAAGCTTTCTTCTTAACCAAAGTAGTGTCATCATCTTTAATTATTGGAACTTTCCTAGGAACTGGTGGCACCAAAATTTTCTGCCTCTTACCAGGTCTAGTAGCAATTTCTTTCTTTCTCTTGCTAGGAGTGGAGGAGGTAGACCTAGTAGGTCTGCTTGTTTCTTGTTCCATCTTTGGTTCCTCTACTTTCACCTTGACTTGAGGTTATTTCTGCTGTACTACAATTGGTGGGGTAGACAAAATTTCTTTCTTTCTATCATTTTGATTGCTTCTGCTATGTTCTTTGCTATCTCAAACTCATGTTGTGTCAATCCTAAATCTTTCAATATTTTCTTTATAGTGATATCAACTCTCTTCTTAGACTGCTTCTCCTCAATTATAGCTTTTGCAGAGTTGAAATTATCTTCAAAATTTCCAAACCTTTTACACTGAGTGTCCAACTTACACTTAAGTAACCTGCCAACATATTCTTCTATTTCTATCTCAGATATCTCATAGACAAGAGGGTCTATGAACTCAATTCTAGGCTCCACTGCTTCAATATAAGTAAAGTCAGTGTTAACCATAAAACATATATCATCTTTATATTTCTCCACAATAGACTGTGGAATCCTTGATCTGCTAATTACTAATTTCTAAAATGTCTTCATCACCAACATGGCACTCTCATTCACTTTGTCAATAACATGTTTCATATATACTTTATTTATCCTTTCCATAGTAGATTGACCATCATTCCAATCATTTGCAATGGTGTATGGAAATCTTCTCAATAGGTGGAAAAACATGTATGTGATTAAGGATGAAAATCTAAATTGTGCATACTTAGTTTTCTTAATCTTCTCAAAGTTTTCAAACAATTGTATTCTCAAAATTTAACACATATCAACTAGTACCTTGTCAATACACATTAAATAGGCTATGTGTACCATTCTAGCTACCATGTCATCTTCTCTAGAATTTGCACAAAACTTAGTTGTTAGAAACTTGCATAAATATCTAACATCATGTTGTTTGATCTTGCTAATCACAATTCCTCTGCCATTATAGGTTGATTCTATGTTGTCCATGACTATTTTCATCATATTATTTTCATTTAAAGGAATAGCACCAGTTTTAGATAGTCCAGTGACTTCATGAATCAAGTCAGCTATAATGTCTATCACTCTATCCTCTAGCCAAAACTTTCCATTGTGAATTCTGCTCAAAATAATCTTAGTGCATTCTTCATTGTCAAATTCATATTGCAATGCATACTTAACAATCTCATTATCTTTCAAATGTTCATATCCTTGTTTCAATGTCATATCCTGATTGTAAATCTTCTGATATTCATTGGTAAAATCACTATCACTGATGGTTTCTAACTTGCATCCAAGATAACTTCTCACATTCTCCAAATGCAAAACTCTATCTGGTACAGATGATAATGCTAAAATAGGGTTATCTTCTTCCAAGGGTTCTACTGGTTCCCTCTTCATTCTAGGTCTATTTTTGTCTCTGACATTATGAATTAAAGATACATCCATGATTTCTTCTAGTCTTTTATACCGATTCAAAGATCTACCAAGTAAAATACCTCAAATTCATGATTCTAGGGCTTGCGTAGATTCAGTGCTCAAATCCTTCACCAAATCATTGCAAAATGCTTCCAATCATTGCTCTTTGCTCTCCTAAACACTTCAACTCACTTTGATGATCAAATAACATTGATCATAACCTTTTATTACTTCAATCTCACTTAGGTCTGACATCGCATTCAATTCTTTTGCCGCTTCTTTCCAAAAAGCTATTTCTGTTAACCTGCAAAAACTTAAAACTTCTTGCGATGTCGCAAAACATAATATTTTATTTTGTTCTCTTAACCATAGCATCAACACATCATAAACTACCTTACATTAATTGTGCAAGACTTAATTCATCATAAATCTACTTCTACACTAATTCTAAGTTCCTAATCTACTGTAATTTTCATAAATCAAGTGCTTCTAGATAGGTCAGGTAAGGATTCATTCTTACCACTTGATACTTCACCTTTCTGATTACCTTCAATGTTGAATATATCTCCTTGATCTGTGCCTTTAACAAACTTTACTTCATCTGCATTACTACAACAACCTTTCTATCTGTTTCTTGCATCTTCATTTCTTCTTTCATGATTTCTAGGGTTAGGGTTAGGATGAAAAACTCCATTGTTCATTCTGCAAAATCTTGCTGTATGTCCAATCTTGTTGCATATCTAACAAATAGTTCCATTGTTTCCATATCTTGGTCCTTGCTGATTGATTTGTGATCTACTGTTTCTAGCAATGTGTCCAACCTTGTTGCATCTATAACATACTACTCCATTTCTTCTATTCATAACTTCAATAGATCTCTTATCTACATTGTTAGTATTCCTAAACATTCTACTACCATAATTGTTTTCAATAACTTTAGGTTTTCTACATTCAATAGCTCTATGTCCAAAACCATGACAATTATAACAATAACCATTAAGAGGTTTAAATTGCTTACCTGTGCAATCTCTCTTCATATGACCAATAGTATTACAACCAAAACATCTACTTTTGAATTCTCTTTGCATACCTTTGGGTGATTCTTCTTGCTTAGGTGGTTCTTTTGATTTGTTGATCTCATCAGACTTCTTCTCATCTAGACTTTCAGATATTTTTAGATTTGGTTCCTTGTTCTCATCATTTGTTCTGAATATGTTAAATCCAAGTCCAGTCTTATCATAGGATGGTTTCCCAAAAGATACTTGTTCATCAATCTTCTCACTATTTGAATATAGCCTTTCAAGTTTTTGTTTGGATTGAGTCAATTCACCTTTCATAATCTTGTTGTATTTCTCAAGTTTAGCATACTGCAAATTGACTTTCTCAAGTTCAAATGTTACATTGCCAAGTTTAGATTTCAGTTCTTCATTTTCAATCTTCAACTTTTCATTCTCAGATCTCAGATTTTCTTCATTCTTTCTATTTCCATCTTTCAAACTTAATTTCAATTTTTCTATCTTCAGTTCATGCTTAAGGATCACATTTTCTTTTTCTAAATTGTCATCACAATCTTCAATAAGAATTTCAGATTCCTTTTTAGATTTCAGATCTTCCAACTTCTTTTTCAGTTTCTCAATGAGGTTCTTTACATCATCATATTTCCCTTTCAGAGTGTCTCTTTCATCAGTAAGCATATCAATCTGTTCAAGAGCTTCTTCAAGATTCTTTTGTAGTTGATCCATATCCATAGAGATCTTACTCAAGCTGCTAGGCTTTCCTTGAATGATTCTTTTCCGAGTAACTAAGCTCTGATACCAATTGTTAGAAATAGGAAATACTGAGAGGGGGGGGGGGGTGAATCAGTATTCTACAAACTTTATCTTTTTCCCAAATATGGATATAACAGATTATCTTTACACATGCATAACATAAGAAGCTAAACAACATGCATAGCAATAAAATTAAAGAACTCATAACACATGATATGTTCTCGAGGAAACCCTGGCCAAGGGAAAACCCTGGTGGGGATGGTACCCAAAAAGATCGACTAATCAAAAGTATTCTGTTAAGGATATTGACCCTGTTAGGAGTCTATTACAAGCATATAGTGTATCAGTCCTAATTAAGGGACTATAGGCCTTGTTAGAAGCCTCAACCTTGTTAGGAGTTGTCAATACAAAATCTGATTACCAGATGAGCCCACTGCCCAAACAAGTAATGTACAATGTATATTGATTACAAAAATGGATTAAGGTACATAAATTTATGTTGATTGCATCAATATCTTTTCACTGCTCTTACATTTGCATCATATCACTTTATCATATCATTACAATATTACCACATCCTCTTTTTCTTCTTTTTTTCTTCTTCTTACAATTTACAATTACATATATACAAGTTATTAAGGCTAATAAATTTACATAGTTGGATTCCATATATCTTTATCTAAGGGTTAACATACAAGATGTCATCCCTTTATATTGTTAAGACATTATTTTGATAAAAAAAATAATCCCTTAACTCTTTACCAATTCTGTCTTCAAAACTGTCATGTCGACTTAACACTGTCTTCGGTAAAACTATCATAACTAATTTTGTACATGCCGTACTGACTTGCACTCTGAGATGGGTCATCATTAGACATAATAGAGTCTATTTTCAAGTTCTCAAGCACTAAACTTACTCTAGTCAACATCACAAACAAAAACTATGTCCGGGTACACTGGTGAAAATGCTGTCTCACACTTAGACAAATTTGTAATGCGCTCTGCTATACTTGCTCTCTAACCTTTGTGCTCTTCATGTGGATCATATGTTTCCATAATGACAACATCTATGTACTCAGCTTAGCCAAATTTCCAATAGAGTATACCAGTCATGCAGGGGTCTAGAGCTAAATTAGCTCCCCCTATGACCCTGAGGGCCATTCATGTAGATATAGAGTATGTGTCCACTGGGGATGCATCCAATACATTCTCATTAGCTTTTTCCTTCTTTCCTTCTAACCAAATCAAGGTCACATTCTCTGAGGCTTTCACAAACTTGACTTCTGCTTCAGGATCCAAAACTGGTTCTTCGGTCTTTTTAGGGCTTTCCTGACCTTGCATCCTTGATCTACAGAACCTTGAGATATGTCCAGCCTTGTTACAAGAGTGACAAATGAATGGAGGTCTATTATTCCTTGGTGCATTAACATGAGTCACCATTCTACATGTTCTAGCTAAGAGACCATTATATTTACATATCTGACATGTAACATTCTGTGAACTTCTTACATTTGTCTAATTTTGATTCCTCTGATCACGTTGAGTCCTATTCTTCTTACTAGTCTTGCAATTCATAGCTTTATGACCAAATCTATTGCATGAATAATAGTAGCCATTAAAAGGTCTTACCTCTGTACAATTCCTTGCAATGTGTCCATGCTTGTTACATGCAAAACAAGTGCATTCTACTTGCTTGTGCTCATTCTTAGGAGGACCACCATTATCTTTGGTTTGATCTTCAGTCTTCTTAGTATCAGTAGAGTCTTTTTGTGTTTCCTTTCTTGCTCGCATATTGTTAATATGATCCTTTTCCTTTTTCAATTTAGATTCCAAGCTTTCTTTGATATTCTTTAGCTCCAAGATTTCTAAGTTAGCTTCCCTTAATTCTTTATTGAGTTGAAGGTTCTCCTTGACTTGTTCATTATAGACATCTTGATTGTTCATCAGTTTGTCATCAAATTCTTCAAGATGACTTAATAAGGATGCCTTTTCTTCACTCAACTTCTTGAATTTTTCTTCAAGTTCACTATTAGAGCATCCTTTCAAATCCTTTCTTAGTCTTTTGATAACTAATTGAGCATCACTGACTTTTTCTTTTAGCTCTTCAATTTCTCTTTCTGAATTGTCTAGGTCTTCAAGAGCGGCTTCAAGATTTTTCTTCAGATCTTTCATATCTACTTTGTCCATGATCTCCTCAAGTGGTTAAAATTATTTGCTAAGGACCAGAGCTTTGATACCAATTGTTAGGAATGGGACCACTGAGAGTGGGGGTGAATCAGTGTTCACTGTAATTTAACTTTTTACTTTAATCTTTATGCTGAACTTAAATGCTTAAGTACTAAATTTAAACATTCACATAAACATCAAACATGAAATCAACACAGGACACCAATATGGTTATGGGGAAACCCAAATAGGTAAAAACCCCAGTGGGACTTGATACCCACTAATATTCTGCACTAGTGTTTTGTGATCCTTGTTAGAAGATCCTTTACCCTGTTAGGAGTAGCTTTACAATGCTTTAAGTATAGTAGACCTTGTTAAGGGTCAAACCCTATTAGGAGTCTTTTAAAATGAACCCTATAAGGGGAGTGGAATCACTATCCTAGAGATCACTACTCAAATGGTGAAGGCTACAACCTTCTGATTTCAGATACACACTATATCTTTTATTGAACTGTCATTATGACACTGCTTGTCTGATTAGTTCCTTTGGTGCGCTGATGCTTTGATCTCTAGAAAAGCTCTAATACATCTTATGCTATCTTCACATACCTCTTCTCTACTTATCACAACTCTTTTATAACTTCCATGCCGAGTACAATGGGCGCATCTTATATTTATATGGTCATACAAACAAAATAATTAGGTCGGCCCTATAACTAATTACAAACAACGCTTCCAAATGAATTGGCTTAAGCGTGCTTAAAATTATACATATAAACATGTCAAAAACCTAAATAAAATGGGAGCATGGCCTTTACAACATTAAATTATCATCGCAAATGAAAAATGCTAACTGTCGGCTCCATGCTCTATTCTCTGCTGGCATACATTGGCTGTGCAACTTCAACTGACTGTAACTTTCACATCTTTATATATCTACTTATGCAATAATAGAATAAGCATAAGTATACTTTAAAAAACTCAAATTCTAGGGTGCATACCATAATTCATCCGTACACACGTGCGCTGATGCTCTTAGCTGCAGGAACTCTATACACTGTCTAGTCTTCAACACTTAACTGAATTATGATCTTTACACTAAGTGCGTTGACTCCAAACTGCTATATGACTTTGTTTCCATAATGAAAAAACTATATCAAGTCATATACTTCAGTATAGACATTTCCAACAAGAAATATAGTCAAGCTAAACACAAGAGAGGTTCATTTTATGTCCCAAATTGATATGTTATCAGATGTAGCAAAATACCTTAGTTCCTATGCAACACGCTTCGTAGATTTTACCTGATTTTTAATTTTGTTGCACTTTCCCATGAGCCAAAATAACAAGTACCAATTATAAATAATAGATATCAATTGTTAGGGTTAGCTGTTAGTCCAAATCCAAAAATCAAATCTGAAAGACAACCTAGAATTCTGGTATGACAATTGAAATTCTGGTATGAAAACTCATACGACAATGTGTTACCTCCTGTACGACAATCCAGGCATGAAACAACAATGGGTTTGTACACACATGACATAATAACTTCCAAATTATAATACCAAACAACCGGGATGATTCTTGAAATTTCCAACTGTCGTATGATAATCAATAGGTCCTGGTATGACAATATGTCAAATGTCGTACAAAAACTATACAAACAGAAAATAAAAATTATAGTTTTGAGAGAAATTGATAGAAAAGAATTGGAAACCCATTTTAGGGCCCCACGGTGGGCACTGAAAATGTACGTGTGAATTTTGTACCTAGCTGGAGACACAACACTTTAGTAAAACATTAGAGGTTAGCAAATCAAGAAATCTGCAAATGAAATAAACTAAGCTAACCAGGTGATTTACTACCTTCTAGTAGGTGCAAGTATGGTATTCTCAAATTTAGACCGAGATCGGTGACAATCAAACACCTAAATGAAGGATTTAAATGATTGAAAGCAATGAAATATGGATGCCAATTAATCTATTTTTTTGGATTTTATATACAATAAGATGAAAAAATGATATGAAACTACTCTAAAATGGATTGAAATGATATGCAAATTGAATCTATTCTAACAATGCTATGATATGAAAATGGATGAATTGAAAACAATGATCTCACAAATTGCCTGTTTCGCAAAAGCTTGATTCTTCAAATGCAAATTCGCCAGAGTTCAAGTATGCAAATTCACGGGGGGGGGGGGGGGGGGGGGGGGTAAGATGAAGGATTGAGCCTCAATTATATAGAAATCCATGGCTTGAGGATGCATTGAGAAAAGCCATAAATCACTCTTGATAAACTCAGGTTGATTTTTGAGTTAACAAGAAATCAAGAAAAGATCAACTCACAAAATCATGCAAAAGCAACTTTTAACTCGAAATAGAGTTTAGTTCACTTTTTCAACTCACAATCACATGTTGAGTTTAGAAAGTTAACAAATTGAAATTGATAATTGATTTAAAGTTGACTGCTTTTTTGATTGTGCATAATTTAATATGAATTAATTTAAAAATAAAGTGATTTATTCTCAACTTAACTAATTTTGAATTAAAATAATTGATTTATGGATTAATCAATTATTAAATCAAACTTTTATTCCAAACTATATTTTTAAATATTGACAACTGGATTTAATTAATTAAATAAAAATTTAATCAATTATTTGTAGGATTTTTGATTTATTGTCAAAATTAAATAATATAAATTAGGAATAAATGTAATTAAATCTAATTAAATAATTAAGTGGCATAATTAAATCTAGTCAATTAAATATTCAAAATATTCAATTAATCAAATTTTAGGATAAATATGATTTATCACCAAATAATATTCAATTAGGATAATTAGATAAATTAGGAATATTCAAGGAATATTCCCCGATGTAGAATTAGGATAAAATCAATTACATTTTTGATAAAATGATGTGCAGATGTGCCTTAGGTTAGGACTTTGATGTTGATTTTGTTCGATTTGTTGATGTAGGAGGTTAATGAACCTATAGCCCATTTTTGGGGTATTACACATCCCGGCTCATATAGATTAATCTTGCATCTTGCATCTTCATGTAGCTGCATTCTGCATCCTGCATTCCTCCATCTTTGCTCTTGAAAGTTTGGTTATTTATCTTCGCTTCTTCCTTCATTCCTTCCCCTTCCTTTCTGTTTCCTTTCGAGAAAATTCCACAATGTTTCCTTTTTGCATTATTTTCTCAAGGGGGCACACCCCCTTATTCCTCTAAATTCTAGCTCGGGGCATCTTATTTTTCTTATCTTTGATGCCACGCTACTTGTGGCATCACATCAAAGAGGGGCAAAATGTAGACACCTAAAAATCCTTTAGAAAATAAAAGTATTTTTATTTTCCAAAAACCCTGATGACATCATCATTAATTAATTAATTAATTATTATGCCATTAAATCCCTTTATCTTAATTAAAAATGTTTAATTAAGGAAACCCCTCCCAAAATGTTTAAATCTAATTTAAACATCATTCCCCCCAAAATTTATTAATTATTTGATAAATTGAGCAAAATCCTTTTAATAAATGAAATATTTATTAAAAACCCTCCAAAACCCTAGAATCTTCTAGACTTTCCTTGACTTTCCTAATCTTTCTTAAACTTCCCTAAAACCTTCATAAACCTATCTAGAAGGTGTTTCCTAACCTTCTTAGCCTAATCCAAGTCTCTTTGACTTTGGGTCAAACCCATCCATTTATGAGTCTTACAGACTCATTAAATCCTCTTACACCCTCTTTAAGGCTTCTTATAGCCTCATAAAGAGACCTATGTCTCTTCTTCCACACATGTTCCCCTTGCACACTTCCCTAGTGTTTCTCACATGTGTGAGCAACCCCTAACCCAAGGTAAACCATACCTCTTACTCTACCCCAGACTCTACCTCTAACTCTAACTCATCCTCCTAACCCAAGCCCTTCCCAAATCCTATTGATACCCTCACTTCCCAAGAGAAAATCACCAATTCACCTTTCATTTCTAAGTAATTTTATAATGCTAGTTTAATTCCAGATCCTAAGCTTTTAGCATATTTTGATAGTTTAACTCATTTTCAAGCTTTTTTAACACACATAATAGCTTAGAACTAATGGATTAACTTAGTTTGATTCATTTGTTAGCATTTGTTTTCATAGCACAACACCTCATTTGGACTAAAATCAACTTAGAATAAGCATTCATAACATAATCTGCATTTTTAGCTCATTAGGATCCTTAAGGCCTTAGGGGCAAAACAGGTGTTCTATATCTAATTTTGTGCCACTATGGGGTTCTTATGGTCCCTAATCAATCTGGATGCCTCCTAATCATCATTAGGGAATTTCTCCAAGTGATTAGAGAGCACACCCACATCCCCTAAACAAGAGAAAATCAAACAGTGCTTGGGTGCACCTGTTTAAGCTCTATTTGAGGTGGCTTAGCTTAGAAGTTAATGTTTTGAATTGATATGATGCTAGATTAAAACTTAATATTTGAATGTCTACGCCTTTCAAAACAAATACAGATAGCCTAGTCTACACCTACACATATGAGGCCTACTCTTTCCTTGCAACTTCTCAACAATTATTTGGGAATTTAAAATTGAAGCCCGTCCAAAGCTTTCCAATTATAATTTTATCCTATGTGTCATTTTTTCATGCTTTTCTATTTCCATTTCTGCTTAGGTATCTACATTCATAATATTTAATATGAAAGTAAATATAAATACATAATAGCAATAATTTCAAAGACTACAGTTATATAATAATTTCATACGTTCACTAAATTCTATACCTTCACTATATAAATTCTCAAAAGCTCACCTAATTAAAATACTTTTACACGGATAAGAAGAAGTCAAATTTGACTTAATGAAAAGTCCTGACTTGGATTGTAGAGTCAGGAAAGAGCTTGCAGATCTTATCAAAGCCAAGAAAGTAGGTGTTGCATACATTTTAGGACACTCACATGTTAATGCCAAAAAATCATCACATATATTGAAAAAAATATTGTGATTGATATCACATATTCATGATGGCCAAATGTTGCATTAAGTATCCATCTTGGCATGCCAGGTCCGAGGAGCCTATTTGAGGCCATAGAGAGACTTCCAAAGATGACACACAAGTGAAGAATCCTGAAGGAACCCATGTGGTTGCTCCATGTAGATGTCCTCCTGAAGTTCATCATGAAGAAAAGAACTCTTCACATCTATTTGGTGTACTTCCCAACAATTAGCTACAACAATGGAAAGAACAAGTCGAATGGAATTCATTTGGGAAACTAGTGAAAAAGTCTTAGAGTAATCAATCCCAAGAACCTGGGAGAATCCTTTGGTGACTAAGCGAGCCTTATACTTTTCAATTGACCCATCTACAAAATTTTTTTTCTGATAGATCCACTTACATCGAACAAGTTTTCTTCCCTTAGGAAGAGGGGAAAGATCCCAAGTGTGGTTCCTCATCAAGGAACTATACTCCTTCTGCATAGTTGTATCCCACTCAAGAATACCAAAAGCCTCATGAAAATACTGTGGATCTGAGGTAGTAGTAATGAAGACATGTGGAGCATCTTGGAACTGTGAACGAGTCCACTGGTGTTTGATGGATCCCCAACCCAATCACCTATAGACTGCAAGGTCTGTCTAGCCCAAAGTGGACCGGAAGAAGGAGAATCATTAACCTCTGAATGATGACTAGGAGAGGAAGGAGGTGAGTCCTCTGAATCACTCTCTACATTGAAAGTGGAGGTAGAAGACTGCTCAGGTGAATCTGACTCATCAAAATATCTGTCATGTATCCCAAGTGACTCCAATGTCAAAGTAGAAGGAGTTGGAGAAGTGATAAAAAGTGAGCTCCAAAAACCCTCCTCAAACTAAACACTCATCTCAATGAACAACTCATGTATAGTAGGGTGGAGCAACTGATAACCCTTCACACCATCAGGATAACCTACAAATATGCAAGGTCTACTCTGTGTATCCAAGGCCTTGCATTTCTCTATAGGAATGTGGGTTGACCATGCAGGAGAACCAAAAACTTGAAAGTGCTTAGCTGATGGTTTTTGACTGCTCCAAGCTTCAAAAGGAGTGACTCCCTTCAAGAATCAATGAAGAACACAGTTCTGGATATAACAAACATAGTTAATGGCCTCTGCCCAATACTGTGGTACAAGAGATCTAGAGTGAATCATGCAGTTTGCCATTTCCTTCAAGGACTTATTCTTTCATTCTGCAACAACATTCTACTGAGGATTGTATGGAACTAAATGCTGCAAATAAATCCCCTCTAAAGTGCAATACCTTTGAAACTGATGGTTAACATACTCACCACCATTGTCAGTGTACAAAAATTTGATGGCTTTCCTAGATTTCTTCTCTATAAAAGTTTTGAAGTCCTGAAAATGATCAAATACCTTTAAAATTTGTTTGAGAAAGTACAACCAAGTATATCAAGAAAAGTCATCAATGAATGTGAGGACATATTGGGTCCTGTTGAAAGAAGGATGCTGAAATGGACCAGCTAAATCACTGTGAACAAACTCTAGTATTTGTGAAGCTCTCCATGCCTTACCTTTGTTAAAATTTTCCTTAGGATGCTTACCAAGAATGCAACCTTGGCAAACACCACTTGAAAACTGAATTGAAGGCAACCCTATGACCATGCTCAGCTGGTTGAGTTGCTGCAAGTAGTGGAAGTTTAGATGGCCAAACCACTCATGCCATAATCTACTCACATCATTAGAATGAGTGAGAAAAATAGTTGAAGGAGAATTAGGAACAAAGTGAGAAAAAAGATAGAGTTGTGATTGATGATCTATTCTCCCAACTGCAATTGTAGAACCACTGTGTAACTCATGAATTTCCACTGAATTGGGAGTGAACTCAACCCGCTTGCCTGAACCCGTGTTAGTGATATGGTATACCAATAGGAGATTAGTTGATAATGAGGGCACACAAAGAACATCATGGAATGTTCCATCCCCAACATAAACATACCCTCTCCCACACACCTCAATAGGAGTTTCATCACCCATAAAAATAGAAGGCATAAAACATGGCTCCAAAAATGCAATTTCTTCCTTAGATGAATCCATGTGGTGTGAAGCACCTGAATCAAGAACCTAGGGGGATGAAGAAGAAGGGAATACAACAAGGGCCTTGCCCTTTCCTTTCTCCTTGCTATTTTATTTTGCCTTGTAGACCCCTCATTAGAAATCTATTTGATAGACTCAGGAACACTGATATTATTCTTCTCAAGAATGTGTGTTAAGTGATCAATTTGTTTCTTTAGACATTTATGTTCATCATGACCAGGTCTTTTACAATAGGCACATTGGACCTTCTCTTTCTTAGGCTTGTTGCCCTTGGAAGATTGGGTCTCATTAGTTTCTTTTGAAGCAACCAATATCTGATCCTTCTTCTCCTTGCTATTCTTTTGTTTCTTATCCTTACTATTGTTGTTACTACTTTGTCCTTTTTGTTCTTTTGTGCCTTGGTTGGCAGCCAAAGCATGTGACTTAGAGGACTTAAGAGTGCCCATCTGGATTAGCTTGTCTTGTTCCTGAGTGATATTGACCACAAAATCATCTAAAGATGGCATGGTGAATTGAGTACCAAGTGCACCCTTAGTAGCACAGAAGGTAGAAACATACACAAAATATTCTGAACTTAGTTTAGAGAGAATACTAAGAATCAGTTTTTCATCTTTCTTTTCAATTCCATATTATTTTAACTGTAGCCTTAGTGATTTTAATTTAGTGAAGAAATCTTGGACTGTGTTGAAATTGCCTAGACTTAAACTAATTAGTTCATTCTTCAACATATGACCCCTCATTGAATCTTGTGTGCCAAATAGTGTTTCTAGCTTTGTCCAGATTTCATTTGGTGTATTCAAAGACTCAATGTGAAAGAGGAAATCAGGAGAAATAGACATACACAATGTTTCATATGCCTCATTAGTTTCAGGTCCCATAGTTATCCTATTTAATCCAGCTTTCCTTAAGTAAATTGTCATTCACGATTTCCACTCAAAGTAATTGTATGGAGTTAGGATGGGCACATTTGTTTGATCCATGATGAAGAAATGTAGAGAAGAAATGCCAAAAAGAAGAGAACCCAACCAAGACAACCCCCCCCTTTTCACTCAATTTAAAGAACCCTACAAGAAAATATGATTTGGCACTTTATATTAGTGTGTTTACAAGTACCACTAGCAAGAAATACTAAGTGGTCTTGATTTTCAATACATTACAAAACCCTAATGAAGAGCATATGTTGAAAATATAATTTTGGCACAATACTTAGAGAAATAAACAAAACCACTGTGATCTACTCAAAAAATAATGCACTTTCACAAATTGAATCACCTTGATACAAGGTTGTATGAGAAAGTTATGATCCTCTGAAGTTCCCAAAACAAGAACTATGCAATGTCATGACTGAGAATCTGTAATTTATGAAAAATCTTTGCATCAAAATAAAAAAACATATGCACTAGTGCATAGAGCACGAAAAAATAGCCAAAATAAAAAAATAATAATGAGAAATGGAGTTCGTATGAGCAAGAACAAAGCATTTGAAAACTGCCTTAAAATCTATAGCTGCCAATGGAGAGGGGTACTGTTATAGTTTTCTGAGTTTGATTATGTAAAATATACAAATTTCATGCAAAATTGGAAAGATACCCAAATGGTTTTTCTGTGCTACGAACAAATCTCAAAAGGCATTTTTCTTGATAATGTACAAAAGATGTTGATCTAGTGTAAACAAGATGTCTTTAGCTACAAAAAATGACCCCATCAACCAAAAAATGACATGCAAAGGTTGAATCTGTTACCTAAGACAAGCTATGGCTTTCTGGAACCTGTAATATTGATTGAAAACACCAAATATGCAAGATGGTTGTCAGATTTGAGTTTTAAACCCTAGTTCTACAGTTGTATATGATGATGTCTGATTTCAGTGAAGCAAAAGCCAAATCTGACTTTTTCAAGCCTCTTGAACATGTTGGAACAACTACAAATGCTATTAGTATAACCAGAAATGCTTCAATCACCCAGATTTCATAAAATACATGTGCAAACCCCATAGATTAAAAAAGTTTCCATCAAACTTTTTTGATTCTCAAGATCATCTGAAGATGCAAGAGAAGAGTATATTGGGTTTTTTAAAAACTGTAATAAGATTTATTAGCCCCCCCGGAATCTCTCAAATATGGAAACTAAAATCTACTCTTGCACATAGAACATCTTTGATACCATGTTATAATGTGAAAAGATTATTAACCAACAAAACTAGTGCAAATAATAGATATCTAAACTATGAATGCAAATGATACAAAATCAAAATAGCAACACGGAGTTAGTCTCCAAGAGAGTAATGAAAATGCTAAAAGAAAAATCGCATTAAGAGGATGCAAAAAAAAGCGATGTCAAATACAAGCTAGGTAGCATGCTTGTACAGACTAGGAAGAGGGAGGAGGTGGAAACACTGACCAATGAGGAGCAACCATCTATCAGACTAAAGATAGCAAAGTATCTTCCCAAGATAGTTAATGAATGCTCACATGTAGGAATGTGACACCTTGCAACCACTCACCTAATAAGACATGCTATATTAACCTAAGTGAGATTAATAAAAGTGTAGAAAAAACCTAATAATATAGGCAAAAATAAATAACCAACTAGGAAATAAAAACCTACACTAACAAAAAGTTGTCCTTCTAGAGATATTTTTCTTTTGAAAGTAGTTGAAGAATTGTTCATAGTATGTTAAGGATAGTAAACTAGTACAAGAATTGTTGTTACTTGTTCTAATTAATTTCTCAAATATCCTGTGTGAGTTTAAGAAAAAGTCTTGGTTGCTCTATTCTATGATGGTAGATTGATTATATACTCATTTTCTTTTGAGTGGCTCATAATTTCACAAATTTTCCATGTTGCGTGGATTAAATGGTTTCATACTTCTTGCTCTGAAATAGATTCAACTATCATGACTTGCAAAGTTACAAACTAACTACAAGCCTTACAACCACCTAATAAGCCAAAAGATTAAAGAACAATTTATAGATTCAAAACCAACCTTGACTAGGAGTAAAAGGGGCCCATAATTTGTGTATTAGAATAACTGATTGAGCAAGACACATCTACTCTTGTAAAGAGGATGATACCAATGCTATTCACAATCTAATCCATTCAATGTGATGAAAAATAAATGGAATTTTCATTGACAGATGGCTCTGATCCTCATTTCCATGAAAGAGTGTGTTAAATACCTTATATTCCATCTTCTTTCCAACTACTTACAAGTAAAGTTGAGGATGAGAAAATATTGGGCTTGGCCCAATAGGAGATATCCTTGAATGAAATCCTTGTTTTAGGACAAGTTAAGTTATAAAGATGAAGAAATTTATGATTGGCTTTGTAATGACCAAGCTACAACTAATGATGAGGAAGTTTCCTGCTCATCAGGCTAGTCTCTCTCTTGCTAAAAATCTGATTTTGTATCAAATGGAGATAGATTATTCTGCTTAGACTTGTAAGACTGACCCAAAAATTAAAACAAAGATAAGTCAATTTTTAGTTTTGGTTCTAGATCTAAAAACGTTCCCAACATGCACGAGGAAATTTAATCCATTTATCCTCGTATAATTCCACACAGTATTACACAATCAGGTTTTGATTCTAAGGTGATATCATTTTGTGGTTTTTGACTGTATGGAACTTTGTTGGATCTTTTCTCCATATGGCTCTGGCTTTCATATTGTATCTCCTCTTTTGCGAATGTTACACAATATATTTTTACACTTGAAACATTAATTAATTATAACCTAATTAGAGTCACTTTCAAGACCAGATGCTGAAAACATTTTCACACTTTTAAACATTTATTAATTATGAACTACATTGTTAGTTACCTCTTGATTTTTCTTCCATCTCTACCTCCTTTGTTTTCTAGAAATTATTTAAAATAAAGGATTTTAAAAATCCACGAGTTCAAGAGATAGAAACAAGCTATCAATTTAGAGGATTTTCTTAAGACAGAGTTTGAAAATATCATTTTTGGGATGACATGGGTTGTGGTATACAAATTGAATTATCCTACCAAGAAGGATATTAGTGTATGATCTATTTATCTTCTTACAACCTTAAACTGTCAAGCCAATAGTGAATTTGGTAAGTAGGCTTACGAGATTATGTTAGCGATTACTACTCTGTACAAAAGGTCAAGTGAAAGACTGTTGGCTAGGCTTTCAATAAGGCTGCCCAAGTGATGTCTCAACATGTAACACTAGTACCAGAATCTAAGAAAATGAATCACCTAATCAAGGAGGAAAAGATAAAGCTCATCCTATCTGCAGAACATGTTTACTAAATTTGGTAGCTAAATCCACTAAAATTTTGGAATAAAAGTGAGTTTAAGGAGCATTATTATTGTACAAGTTTTATGGTAACTTAGCTTCCTTGGAAAGTTATACAAGATTTTACCTTGAAATTATAAATTTTGAGGAAAAGTTTGTCTCATCAAGAAAGTTACAGACAAACAGAGCCATGTTATGTAGAGCAACAATTTTAGCATGACATATTAGTGAGAAATCACACTTTTTAAAAAGCAATAAAAATACAAGCTATAGAAATATAATAATAATCTATGCCTCCAAATCTATAATGAATACAAGGTTGTTTTATGTCTTTTTCAAGTCTAGATTAAGATGGATTTGATGTGCATGAAATACTAGTCATTTTTCATGAAAACTGAAGACTTACAAGATCTTGAATTGTGCCAAATATTGCAAATGTCTTGAAACGACCAACCAAGGAGTCTGCTATAAATCCTCTAAGCAAGAACAACAGGTACATGGTTCCCATAATATTAGTGACAATATTTTCTACGTTTGCATTTGAAAGATGCAATTTCCCAAACAATTATGTGTCCAGGTTTGATAATATACCTAACACGTGCATTCTTTGTGAAAGTTGTGCTCTTGAAGAGTATATTAAAAAGAACTTATATTCTCCTTTGAATAAGATTTGCATGAATTATACTAGCCAAGACCATACAAAATTTTGAAAATATCAATACTGTCACATCCCCTATTGGGAATGGCCAAACTCATTCAAGCTTTTTTTTTGACCCATCTAACTAAAACTCCTAACTGGAATACATTATTCATAATTTTTAGCATCTCTAAACTAGCTCAGCCCATATTATTAAATGATTTTTCTCAATTGATTCTATAGTATGCTTAACTTGTCAATCATTATGATAGGAAATTTGGAAGTTTTTAAATGACAAAAATTGCAGTAAATGAGAATTTTCACCTGGAATACCCGATTTTTAGCATGATGATTCTTGATTGATCCAAGCAGACGAGAGAGAAAAAAAATGGTTCTAAAAAAACCTACTTAATTCTCAACAATTCTAAATTTCTAAACAAAACCCCATCAACATGTTCCATGTCCACTGTTGACGCCATTTGTATTTTTGTAAAACACTTATTACGTTGTGTAGTAGAATTTATCAGGTAGTGTAGTTGCAACTGCCCCGATATACATGTATGCAAAATGTGGAAGAATTCATAAGGCATGTGTATTTTTTGACAAGCATTCATAAATCATGTGTACTTTTTGAGAAAATAACTTATTGAAATGTGATTTTATAGAATTTCATAATTGTGTGAAATGCACATAAAAATGTTTGGTGAAAAAACTATTGAAGTTTTCAAACATTCACCATGCCAATCTGCATATTTACAATATAAATGCAATGTTTTGACAAATACATAAGATATCATTTGGTGAGGTTAAAAAAATCATAAAAATATTGGCAATTTTCACATTGGTTGTATTCCTACGTGGAGAAGTCCTGGAAAGAGCTAATTTTTGGAGGACATGCTTGATTCATATGATGCAATGGTTAATAACTTTAAGTAGTTGCTTGAATCCATATAATTCTATTGACATATCTTATAGCCTTCTCTAACAATTTCTCACCCATTTGTATTTGTATGTTGTGATTGTAGTGCATAAAAGACCATTCGGGTGAAATATGTAAGTGAATCACAACAACAATGTAGAATTTCTTGAAAAGCATCAGTTTTTACAAACTCCTAGTAGCCTTCCCATCAGTCTTCTATGTCTCTCTAAGTGATTTTATTGACCAAACTATTAGGAAAATGATTGCACAACAAAAAATAATATCAATGAGCAAAAATAGTTTGTTGATTGCACATCAACAAATAATATCAATAAGCAAAAACAATTTTTTTCTATTTAAACCAATCTTTTGTAGTTGGACTTGTTTAGCCAATAACTATGCTAGCAATGTTAGTGAAGACATGCAAAGGGATCACAATCATAAGAACCTCCTTTTCTCTTTCTTGTAGGTAGGATTTCAGAGAAGATCATCCTATCGCAATCAAGACAATTAAAGTAAAAAACATGATGCTATTAAAAACCCAAATATCTAGAATGCAATGTCCCAACCATGAGAAGTCCCATACTTGTTAACATATGACTTGTCCTCAGCCTCATAGACCAAATTGAGGGCCTATAACAAGAGATGTATACACATAAGAAAATGTATCTTATGCACAGTGACCCTTTGTTTCATGTACACATAAATCTAAACTCCAAGAAAAGTAAGGTACTGTTAGAAATAGGGAATACTGAGAGAGGGCGGGGGGGGTGAATCAGTATTCTACAAACTTTATCTTTTTCCCAATTATGGATATAATAGATTATCTTTATACATGCATAACATAAGAAGCTAAACAATATGCATAGCAATAAAACTAAAGAACTCATAACACATGATTTGTTCTCGAGGAAACTATGGCCAAGGGAAAACCCTGATGGGGATGGTACCCACAAAGATCCACTAATAAAAAGTATCTTGTTGAGGATGTTGACCCTGTTAGGAGTCTATTACAAACATATAGTGTATCAGTCCTGATTAAGGGACTATAGGCCTTGTTAGAAGCCTCAACCCTGTTAGGAGTTGGTAGTACAAAATGTGATTACCAGCTGAGCCCACTACCCAAACAAGTAATGTACAATATACACTGATTACTAAAATAGGTCAAGGTACATAAGCTTATATTTCTTGCATCAATATCTCTTTGCTGATCTTTCACTATCGCTATTACATATGCTTCATATACTTCGCATCATACTTCTACAAAATACTTTCTGCTTATTACAATTACTACAACTTCTTACATTTTACAATTACATATATACCAATAGCTTTAACCAAGAGTAAACATATAAGATGTTGTCCCTTTATATTGTTAAGACATTATTTTGATAAACAAAATAATCCCTTGACTCTTTACCAATTCTGCCTTCATATACTGTCCTGTCAGCTTCACACTGTCTTCGGTAAAACTATCATAACTTCTTCCGTACATGCCGTACTAACTTTCACTTTGAGATGGGTCATCATTAGTCACCATAGAGTCTATGTTCAAGTGTGTAAGCACTGAACTCACTCCAGTCAATGTCACAAACAAAAATTGTGTCCGAGTATACTGGTAGAAATATAGTCTCACACTTAGACAAATATGCAATGTGCTCTATCATACTTGCTTTCTGACTTGTGCGATCTTCATGTGGATCATATGTTTCCATAATGACAACATCTATGCAATCAACTCAGCCAAATTGCTAACAATCTCCTCCTTTGTCATTGGTGGCAACATATGAGAAAATTGGCTATGTGTGCAACTCCAAAATCTCAAAATTGACAAAATTGTGGCCATAGTATAACATATATATACTATCCTTATAAATCCTCAAAAAATATTATCTATAATACAATACTCCCCCTAAGAGTATCAACTCTTTATCATATACTATCAATTTTCTGCTAAATATCTCTCCCCCTTTGACAATAATGACAAAATAATAGTAGGGAGGACTACAAAATTGTATCAAAAAAGGGTTATACCTCAATGTATTTATTGCAAAGCTGGTAGGCTTGAAACATAATCTGCAAAATCTATCTTCATGTTTTCTATCTCCTTTTCCCATGACTTCTTAATGGAATCAGCCACATTGAGTAGTGCACTTAGTCCATAAGATGCTATTTGACAAGCTTGGAGGTTTTCAAAGTTGAATTTTTGAAAAGATGTCTTAGCTGTAAGACAATCTTCTAACTGCTCTTCAATAACACTTAACTTCATAGAAACATGCTCTCTTAAAAGAGTATATCTCCTCAACTTCCTGTCTTTCTCATCTTGTAAAATTTTGATTTCATCAAAAAGTTTCCAAACTTTCTTTTCAACATCACAGACCTTCACATTAGGGTTAGATAGAAGATTTGTTTCATTCAGAATCTCAGCTTCCTTTAATTTTATCTTCTAATCTTCGTCAGCTATCAAAGTTTCTAATTTTGTACACTGTATGTACAAATATTTTCCTATCTCCAAATGTTTCCTCAAATCTTTGATACAGATATCAAGAGTATTGATATCATTGCTGATGTACTGATTGATGTTTAACAACATTTTAGCCTCATAGTCTGCCTGTGCTTTCATTTTTTGCAATATCAGCTAGGTTAGTGAACTCATCATCAAAAGTGCTCATCACTTTCTTTGCCTTGTCCATAGGGTCTGCTTCTACAATCTGTGTGGTCACAATACTTTGTAGCTTTTTAGTTAGGTCCTTCAGAAATCCTTCTAGACTTTAACTTTCTTATTCTTCCCAATGATTTTGTTCAAAGATGTGATCAATTCCATTTGATCATCATCATCCACTTCTTTTCCCAAAACCTCAAACAAAGATCCAATTTTCTTCTTCTTTCCAGTCTCAGGAGTAAGATTGATTTCTTCTTTAGAGGGTACAGATGCTTGTACTTTTGATACTTTGGGTTCTTTAATAGTAAATTGGGTCTGTTATGCTTTTTTAGTTCTATCCGGTTCATCAAGAGCTGAATTGTCAACAATGTTCTCTAGATTCTTGAATACATTATCATCAGTATCCAAGGTGATCCTTGTACCTTCAACATTCATAGATTCTTCTTCAATGTTAATAGTTGGTGGAGAGAGAATATCCTCTTGTTTTACTTCTACTGCTTGCTCTGCTGCAACTGATGTCTCTCCAACAATTTCTGCCATAACTTTAACTATTGCTTGTTCAGTCTCTGCATTCACTTGTTCATATTGTCCTGCCATAATCTGAATGGTTCTCATTTTTGTCCTTAAATGGGTGCTAAGGGGCTTCAGAATTAGTTTAAGATGTTCATCATCTCTTACATCACATAGTTTCTTCACAAGATTCTCTCTGATAGATTTGTCTTCTTCTTGTACTCTCATCTTCCTATTAGCAAGTTTCTATAATAAGTCATCAGGTATCTTTCCTTGAATAGAGTCAAAACTCTTATTAGCCAGAATCAAATGCTTGACCACTGCATTTTCAAGATTCAATTTATCAGAATAGTCATAAAGGTCATAGTATTTGTTCATTTTAGTGAAGTCTCCATCTTTTCTAATTTCTTCATTGACTCTCTCAACTCTAGGTTTCCATGCTTTCTTCTTCACAGGAGTGTCATCATCTTTAATTTATGCAATTTTCCTAGGTACTGGTGGCACCAAATTTTTTTTCCTCTTACCAGGTCCAGTAGCAATTTCTTTCACTCTCTTGCTCGGTGTGGAGGAGGTAAATTTAGTCGGCTTGCTTGCTACTTGTTCCTTCTCAGGTTCCACTACTTTCACCTTGACTGGTGCTGCACTAGATGATAAGGGAGGTACAGATAAAATCTCTTTTTGTCCAATATCTCTAATTGCTACTATTGTCTACTTTGCCACTAAGAATTTTCTCTCTGTCAATCCTGTATCCTTCAATATTTTCTTAATAGTGCTGTCAACTCTTTTCTTAGACTGTTTCTCCTCAAGTATAGCCTTTGCGGAGTTGAAATTTTCTCAAAAGTTCCAACTTTGTTACTGTGGGTGTCAACCTTGCATTTAAGTAGTCTGTTCACATATTCTTCTATCTCTGTTTCAGATATTTCATTTCCAAGAGGGTCTATGAACTCAATTCTAGGTTCAACTGCTTCAATGTATGTAAAGTCAGTGTCAACCATAAAACATATTTCATTCTTGTATTTCTCCACAAGAGACTATGGAATCCTTGATCTGCTAGACACAATATTCTGAAATTTCTTAATAACTATTATTGCACTCTCATTAACACTGTCAATAACATGCTTTCTGTATACTACATTAATCCTTTCCATTGTATTATGTCCATCATTCCAATCATTTCCTATGGTGTAAGGAAATCTCCTCAATAGATGAAAAAACATGTAAGTGATCAAAGATGAAAATCTAAATTTTGCATTCTTTGTCTTCTTAATCTTCTCCAAATTCTCAAACAGTTGAATTCTCAAAATTTCACACATATCAACTAGGACTTTGTCAACACACATCAAATAATCTATGTGTACCATTCCAGCTACCATGTCATCCTCTCTTGAATTTGCACAAAATTTGGTTGTTAGGATCTTGCATAGGTATCTAACATCAGGTTGTTTGACCTTACTAATTACAATTCCTCTACCATTATAGGATGAATTAGTGTTATCAATGACTATCTTTCTCATGTTCTTCTCATTTAAAGGAATAGCTCTAGATTTAGACAGTCTAGTGACTTCATGAATCAAATCAGCTGTAATGTCTATTACTCTATCTTCTAGCAAAAACTTCCCATTATGAATTCTGCTAAGGATTATCTTAGTGCATTCTTCATTATCAAACTCATATTGCAATGCATACTTGACAATCTCATTATCTTTCAAATGATCATAACCTTGTTTCAATGACATGTCTTGGTTGTAAATCTTCTCATACTCACTAGTAAAATCACTATCACTAATGGTTTCTAACTTGCATTCCAGATAACTTCTTACATTCTCTAAATGCAAAACTTTATCTGGTACGAATGATAAAGCTAACTTAGGGTCTTCTTCTAGAGGTTCAACTGGTTCCCTCTTCATTCTAGGTCTATTTTTATCTTTGATATTGTGAATTAAAGATACATCCATGATTACTTCAAATTCCTTTTACCGATTCACATATCTATCAAGTAAAATACCTTCAATTTGTGATTTTAGGGCTTGCGTAGATTTGATGCTCAAATCCTTCACCAAATCATTACAAAAAGCTTCCAATCACTACTCTTTGATCTCTTTAACACTTGTGTTCACTTTGATGATAAAATAACACTAATCATAATCTTTTATTACTTCAATCTCACTTAGTTCTGGCATCGCATTCAATTCTTTTGCCGCTTCTTTCCAAAAAGTTGTTTCTGCTATCCTGCAAAACTTAAAACTTCTTGCGATCTTGCAAAACATAATATTTTTCTTTGCACTCTTAACCATAGCATTATAATATCATAAACTACCTTCCATTAATTGCGCAAGACTTAATTCATCATAAATCTACTTCTACACTAATCTAAGCTCCTAATCTACTATAATTTTCATAAATTAAGTGCTTTGAGATAGGTCAGGTAAGGATTCATTCTTACCATTTGATACTTCACCTTTCTGATTTCCTTCAATGTTGAATATATCTCCTTGATTTGTGCTTTTAACAAACTTCACTTCATCTGTATTGCTACAACAACCTTTCTGTCTGTTACTTGCATCTTCATTCCTTCTTTCATGATTTCTAGGGTTAGGGTTAGGATGAAAAACTCCATTGTTCATTATGCAAAACCTTGCTGTATGTCTAATCTTGTTGCATATTTGACAAACAATTCCATTGTTTCCATATCTTGGTCCAGGTGGATTAATCTGTGATCTACAATTTCTAGCAATGTGTCCAACCTTGTTGCATCTATAACATATTACTCCATTTCTTCCGTTCATATCTTTAGTAGGTTTCTTATCTACATTGTTACTATTCCTAAACATTCTAATATTATTATTATTCTCAACAAATTTAGGTTTTCTACATTCAATAGCTCTATGTCTAAATCAATGACAGTTATAACAATAACCATTAAGAGGTTTAAATTGCTTACCTATGAAATCTCTCTTCATATGACCAATAGTATTACAAGCAAAACATCTACCTTTGAATTCTCTTTGCATACCTTTGGATGATTCATCTTACTTCGGTGATTCTTCTTCTTTAGGTGTATCTTCAGATTTGTTGATCTCATCAGACTTCTTTTCATCTAAGCTTTCAAATACTTTTAGATCTGGTTCCTTGCTTTCATTATTTTCTTTAAGAGTGTTGAATCCAAGACTAGTCTTATCATAGAATGGTTTCTGAAAAGATGCTTGTGTATCAATCTTCTCACTAGTTGAATATAGTCTTTCAAGTTGTTGCTTGGATTGAGTCAGTTCGCCTTTCACAATCTTGTTGTATTTCTCAAGTTCAGCATACTGCAAATTGACTTTCTCAAGTTCACATGTTACATTTCCAAGTTTAGATTTCAGTCCTTCATTTTCAGTTTTTAGACTTTCATTCTTAGATTTCAGATTTTCTTCATTCTTTCCATTTCCATCTTTCAAACTAAGCTTCAAATTTTCTATCTTCAATTCATGCTTAAGGATCTCATTTTCTTTTTCCAAATTGTCATCACAATCTTCAATAAGAACTTCAAATTTCTTTTCAGATCTCAAATCTTCTAATTTGTTTTTCAATTTCTCAATGAGGTTCTTTGCATCATCATATTTTCCTTTTAGAGTGTCTCTTTCATCAGTAAGCATATCAATCTATTCAAGAGCTTCTTCAAGATTCTTCTGTAGTTGATCCATATCCATAGAGATCTTACTCAAGCTGCTAGGCTTTCCTTGAATGATTCTTTTCTGAGTAACTAAGCTCTGATACCAATTGTTAGAAATAGGGAATACTGAGAGGGGGGGGGGGGGGTGAATCAGTATTCTACAAACTTTATCTTTTTCCCAATTATGGATATAACAGATTATATTTATACATACATAACATAAGAACCTAAACAATATGCATAGCAATAAAACTAAAGAACTCATAACACATGATTTGTTCTTGAGGAAACCCTGGCCAAGGGAAAACTCTAGTGGGGATGGTACCCACAAAGATCCACTAATCAAAAGTATCTTGTTAAGGATATTGACCCTATTAGGAGTCTATTACAAACGTATAGTGTATCAGTCTTGATTAAGGGACTATAGGCCTTGTTAGAAGCCTCAACCCTGTTAGGAGTTGGTAGTACAAAATGTGATTACCAGCTGAGCCCATTGCCCAAACAAGTAATGTACAATATACACTGATTACAAAAATAGGTCAAGGTACATAACCTTATACTACTTGCATCAATATCTCTTCATTGATCTTTCACTATCGCTATTACATATGCTTCATATACTTCGCATCATACTTCTACAAAATACTTTCTGCTTATTACAATTACTACAACTTCTTACATTTTACAATTACATATATACCAATAGCTTTAAACAATAGTAAACATCTAAGATGTCATCCCTTTATATTTTTAAGACATTATTTTGATAAACAAAATAATCCCTTAACTCTTTACCAATTCTGCCTTCATATACTATCTTGTCGGCTTCACACTATCTTCGGTAAAACTATCATAACTTCTTCTGTACATGCCATACTAACTTGTGCTTTGAGATGGGTCATCATTAGTCACCATAGAGTCTATGTTCAAGTGCACAAGCACTGAAATCACTCCAGTCAACATCGCAAATAAAAACTATCCGAGTATACTGGTAGAAATACCATCTCACACTTAGACAAATATGCAATGCGCTTTGTCATACTTGCTTTTTGACTTGTGAGATCTTCATGGGGATTATATGTTTCCATAATGACAACATCTATGCAATCAAATCAGCCAAATTTCCAATAGGTACAACCACAAAAACTCTAAAATTAAAGTTTGGACAACTGGGACTGACTTGCAGGAAAGAAATTCTGGCATTGATGATGACTATTTGCAAAAAAAAAGGGCAATATTCATTAGTATTTGTAATGCGATATGAATGATTAAAAATCATTGATGCATATTTCTACTTGAGGGTAAAAAATGGCTTGATGAAATGGTTGGTAAGGACACAACAATGGGTTTCCTACTCTAATTCAATGAGGACCTTTACTAGGCCCTTGTCTATTAACAAAAAGAAACCCATTTCAAAGGGGTCTAGATAAGGCCATGCTTGGGTGGCCTTGAAAGACATGTCAGTGACCAAAATCTATACATGGCTACGATGGGTGAAGATAACTCTTTCAAATAAAATTATGGGTCTTGAATTTGAATCTATTTTAGATTCCTTGATCTCTATAGAGAAAGTAGGTATTTTTATCCTCCAACATATTGACATTGCTTGTAGGTAGAGACATACAACTACAATGTGATGCCCAAAAAGTGAGCAAAACACAACTATAATTTTTTTAAAAACCTACTGTTAAACTAAAAAAAAAAATACACATACATACACAACTATGTTAGATGAAGTTTAATACTAACTGGCAGAAGTTCCTATGAGCATGCAAAATGATGTAGAGGGAAATAGTTAACTGAAAATGTTTAAGTGTCCTAAAACACCACATGGGTCAAACCAGAGAAGGTTGACCAAGTTTGACCAAGTTTGACCAAAATTCAAACTACGCTAATTGGCTTCCAAACTATCCTACAAAGGTCCCTATGCTACATGCTTCGACCAACATGCAAATTGAGACCATTGACTAAAGTCAACTAGAGTTGACCAAAAATTCAACCATGCACCAAAACATGTGCAATTAGGTTTTAGAGGTCCAAAACATACCAAGGAATACTGGTGCATGCAAACTAAGGCGACTGACCTAGGTTTGACAAAAAGTGAACCGTGCATGAAAATGGTCAACAAGTCCACAAAGACCAAATTGTCTCTAGACTTGATGATAAAGAGTCATTATAACCTCCAACAGCAATAACATTCCTTCAACATTAATGTTAAGTAAATTTGAAGGCTGCGTTATTAATTTTAATAAATTATGGTATTAAATTAACTCATCTATAACATTAGTAACATAACAAGAAATTGATTCATAGTTTAAATACATATATCCAAAATTATCCAACGACTGTAGTTAATTTAATTAGCCAACATTTCAAATATTTAAATAATAAGCTAAAATAAATCCTCTAAAAAGATTAACCCAATTTTTAATATTAATATGTTTGAACTGCATTAGATTTTCTATATCTAATTTTAAACTTATTTATGTGTGTGTGAAAATTGTACCTGTTCAAAAGACAACACATAAGTAAAACATTATAGATCAATAATAAATAAATAAGCAATGAACTAATCTATCATCAATCAGGTGATTTACTGCCCTCTAGAAGACGTGAGTATGGTATTATCAGAAATGACCAAGATCAGTGACAATGCAACGCCTAAACGAAGGATTTGAATGCAAAATATATTGAAATGAATGAAAGATTAATCTATGTTTTTGTGATTTTTAATGCAATAATAACGATATAAGCTAAATGAATTGATCTAAAAACTTGATACCAATGAAATGAAACTAGCTATGAATGCAAAACTTGAAAATAAATGATAGCAATTGATCTCAAAATGGATGCACAATTTCGCCAAAACTCGACAGTATAGCACTGTTGTTCTCAAAATTGCCCATTCTAATTGTGAAGGACTGAGGCCTGTTTATATAGAAATCCACATTTGAGAACTCATAAAAAAGCCAAAAATCACTCCTTGATCAACTCGAATTGATTGGCAAGTACTCAGGGAATTAGAAATAGTTATCTAGTAAAAATCATGCAAATCAACTTTTTAACTCATAATTGGAAGTTGAGATCACTCCAATCTGCTTTATAACTCACAATCACATGTTGAGTTTAGGAAGTTAACAAAATGCATCCAAGAGTTGATTTTGAGTTTAACTGCTTTTTTGATTTTTGCATTGAAAATTGTGAGTTTATTTAATTTCCATGTGTTTTATTCTCAACTTAACTGATTTAATTTTAAAATAACTGATTTATGGGTTAATTAATTATTTAATCAAACTTTATCCAAAATTATATTATTAAATTTGACAATTTGATTTTAATCAATTAAATAAATATTCAATTGATTATTTTTGAGTTTTTGATTTATCGTCAAATAAATAATATTAATTAAGGAATGATTTAATTAAATCTAATTAAATTGATTAAGTGGCTAAATGAAGTTTAATTAATTAAATATTTAACATATTCAATCAATTGCACTTAGGATAAACAAAATAATATCATTTATCACCAAATAATATTTAATTAGAGATAGTTAGGATAGATTAGGAATATTTAGGAATATTCCCCAATGCAGATTTATAATAGGATCAATTAGGGTTTTAATAAATTGATGTGTAGATGTACCTTAGGTTAGGACTTTAGGGTCGATTTTAATTGATTTGTTGATTCAGGAGGTTAATGGAACTGAAGCCCATTTTTGGGGTATTAGATTTTGCCCCTCTTTGAATTATTGTGCAAAGCGTAGTGGTTCAAAGATATATCCGTTTGATGAGATCTAGACTCAGTTATGTGATGGAGAAACAAATCTTGGTTTGATTGGTTGATTTTGAGACAAAAATTGATTGGAAGATTTGAAGATATTGATTCAAGTCCTGATTGACTAAAGAATCAAGATGATGTCAACAATAACAACTTTGAACCTGTGATTATGAAGAAGTGATAAAACACCTGATTTTGAAGCTATGATTACGAGGAATTGAATATCCTAACTCTAGAATTGCTTGTCTAAAGGAATCAAAAGGATACCATCTCTGAACCCTTTAGTTATGAAGAACCAAGTAAATAACACATCTGAACCGATGGTTACAAAGAGCTAATACAGTTTACAAGATTAAGAGAATACCAGATTGAAATGGATTTTGATGAATCTAATATGCCCCAAGTGGTGAGGACTTTGATGAGTCGACAATTAGACTTGATTATTGTCTTAATTGCTAAAGAAAATTTGAAAAAGAACAGATTTGATAATGGTTAATGATATAGAATACCATGCCCCCTTTAGGATTAAAATCAAAATCAGGTGAGAAAGCCAACGTGAATGATATGAAACACGTGATTGATTGTAGAAGTGGTTGTACATGTCTGGGGACACATTCTACATCATTTAGGGGTCTTGTTGACCAAGTTTGACTAGTTTGACCATGGTTGACCAAGCTATAATTTCAAAAGTTTGATGTTTAATGATCAAATAGGTCAAGTTCTAGATTCCTGTGATGTCGTGAAGGTTGATTATGCAAGCAGTAGGTTGTCTTGGGTCCAAAATTTTAAAATGTATTTTTGACAAGTGAAACGATCTCATATTTTGATTTTGATCCTGAAAATGAATTCAAGACGTTGAAATTAGCTAGGGGTGTTATTTTCACACAAATCGATGCTCTTTAAAAAATTAGGTCAAAACCTATATATATAAGATGAAAATGGGTCATTTTCTAATCATTTTAACCATTGACTTTTGAAACCTCACAAAGCCCTCTAAGAGCAAAAATGGTGGTCCCATTGTCTTCTCATCATTTTGAGTGTTCTCATCGGTATCAATGGCCTCAACAATACGGGAACCTGGTAAGTGGACCTCTGATCACTTCTTGAATTCAATTTAGCACATGTTTTAATGTTTTTTAGAATTTTTTTAATCTTTTACATGTTTTTAAATTTTGCTTCATGAGTTGTCGTACGACCATTTATAGAGTGTCATACGACAATTCATGTCTAGGTCAATTATCGTATCCATTCATGTAGTGTGTCATATGAGAGTACCCATCTCTCGTACAACATTTCATCGGATCCCTCAGTTATCATATGACAACTGGTGGATTGTTGTATGAAAGCCAAATGTCATATGGGTGTATGTATAGTGTCGTACAACACTTGACACCAATTTTTGAAATTTTGAAATGTCATATGAAAAATAATGAGTGTTTTTAAGGTACTTAATGATTTTTTTCAAAAAATTTAGTTGCCTAGCTGGATTTTATGGCATTTAATGCACCTTTTGACATGTTTAATTTTTTGATTTGCATGCATTTAGTGTCAATTTTGAGTGATTACTGATGTCACCTTCATTTTCTGTGCTTGTAGATGAGGTATCCTGATATCCATGTTCATGTGTCACATCCAACCGCTTAGAGGCTATGTCTATCTCTTCCTGATCCACTTAGAGTTCACCTGGTGTCTTGCAAATTTGAGTACCTCATTGGTTTTCTTGAGACTAGGGAAAATCATGGATTGATCATGAAACTTATTGAGAGGTTTAACTTAGAGAGCCAGACTTTCCATCTCCTAATAGGGGAGATTACCATTACACCTGAGGATGTTTATCACATTCTCTGCATTCCATTTCATGGACCAAGCCCTGACTACCTTAGTTTAGGGAACATAGGTTTATATGCCTTCCGTACCATTTTTGGGGCATATGAGAAGATCACCTAGTAGATACCCTAGGAGACTTTAGTGCAGAGGTATGGGAAGACACACCACTTGGAGTGTATCATCATGAGCATGATTGGAGGTATTATTATGTCAGACTATCACATAATGATTTCTTGATGGGATGGGAACCCATGGTACAATGCCTTATATATCATCCTGAAGAGTTTGGTTGGGGTTAGTGCTTATTGGCTCATATGTTTTCTGAGATGCATGAGGCAGTCTACCATGAGGGTAAGACTTTCACCTCTGGAGTTATAGTTTTATAGATATGGGCATGGGAGCACATCCCGATTTGTCGACCTATTTGTGGAGATGACAAGAAGACACAAGAGCCTTTCATATATAGGTACGATGACTATGTGACACATGTCAGGATAGGGTAGACAAAGTATTGGAAAAGAGTACTTGATGACATGATTGTGGTCATCTGGAGACCATATTTAGCAATTGAGGCATGACCCACTGCTTAGGCACAGTTCAGCTACTTTTTTTAGAGCTGCATTCTAATTGGCCGATATACCAACATCTTAGAGAGCTTTTTGATTACATGGGTGTGGAGGTAGTATGGCCTCATACAGGATGTGCCCTAGGAGTTTGCATCATACACCCAACAGGTTAGGGAGATGGGACTTGGTTGGGATCCCTGGTTATCCTAAGCCATTTGCATGTAGGAGTACAATGGGTTGCAGAGCTATGACTGGGACTACCAGGTATAGGTGGTTGATGCTAGGATTATAGATGCATATAGGACACATCTTATGGAGAATCCCTTCTAGCAATTCTCCAATCCTACAGAGTCGATTCTGACCATGGAGGAGGCAAATGATGTTACAGGTGCACCCCAGGGTAGGGGACAAAGGAGGAGGGACATAAAAATCTTGGAAGTGTAGCCAATCCCACCTATATAGAGAGTAGTGGGTGCCCCGCCATGATAGGTACCAGATGTTAGGCCTGACCTAATGCCACGAGTAGTGCCATTAGTGAGGCCTTCAATTTTACAAAAGAAGTACACTAGGGGTGAGGGTGGGGTGCTAGGTGCTGTGGGTAGCACCAAAGCGGTAAAGGAGGTGTTGGGGGCTGAAAAGGTATTGGGAACTTAGTAGAATGTCCCTATGGGTGAGGCACATGATGCACTTGATTTTGATTTAGGGGTCAAGGTTAGATGTCCTAAGGCGTGGGTAGAGGCGGGTGGTGGAGATGAGGTGATGGGTAGAGGAGAGGAGGACATAGCTAAGGAGGTAGATATGGGATTGAGACAGATGCCACATGATGTGATACTCCATTTATGCCATTAGATCAGGGAACTTAGATCCTAGAGACTATCACTCATGGTTAGGCTAGTGGAGAGAGACTGACAACTGTGGGAGTCTCAGGTGGGGACTCGATCCTTGAGAGCAGAGATAGTGCATCAGACCAGTTGTGCCAACATGATAGAGAGTCACATCCTACTCTTAGTACATGCTAGAGTCTGAGGGAGCTAGAGCACCACGAGCTGATTGACCACTAGATGTCCCACCTAGAGGAGGAGCTATAGTGGATGCAGAGGACTAGGCTGAGAGCTAATTGGGATGTCACCTCACATTTTTGATCTTTTGTTGTACTTGACAGCTCATTGTATTGTACACACATTATGTACCAATGTACTATAGATTTTTGTGATACACCCCATGTACTATTATCGATATATATATATGTATATATATATATATATATATATATATACATATATATATATATATATACATATATATATATATATATATGTATATATATATATATATATATATATGTATATATATATATATATATGTATATATATATGTATATGTATATATATATATGTATATGTATATATATATATATATATGTATATATATATATATATGTATATATATATATATATATATATATATATATATATATATATATATATATATATATATATATATATATATATATATATATATATATATATATATATACATATACATATATATATATATATATATATACATATACATATATATATATACATATACACATATATATATATATATATATATATATATATATATATGAGATCTTTTGGTTTGACTTCATAGCACTTGTCATTTCTATTATGATGTTGTTTATCATGTGATGCAAATGTATGCAATATTTAATGTTTACTTTGAATGTATATATGATTATGAAATATGGATGCAATGATGAGTGTTATATGAAATATGAAAATGTACTTCTTTTATATGTAAATGCAGTGATACACATGATGTTTTTGTAGGTTCATGAAGAATTAAAGTGCTTAGTCATTGTCAAAGGGACGTTTAACTCAAGATGATGACTGCTTGCTTGTCAGTTGGAGAGACCTTCATGTGACCCTCAGTCCTATGATGTATTAAGTGCAACTCGAGAACATTAAATGCTATACTAAATTGAAATTATGAAAGACATGCAACCAAACTAAATGCAAATGCCAATGAAATGCAATCCTAGGACTTAGTCATTGATCATTTGTTGGTCTTTTTCATCATTGAATATTTTAGGTAACACCAGATGTCGATACAATATTCACTAGTTAGGCAACCATGAACATATGAATATTGACTTTTAATCATATTTGTTAGATTAGATATAAGCACCAAGGTGCAAGAGCTAGGATGGATTGAATATCATGTCCATTTTGAGTTAGCAATTTGTATAAGCATCATAGCATAAACATTGTGATGACCTAAATATGCCTTGCATACAAACACACCAAGTAGTTGAGAGGTCATTCTTGTTCCCATGTGAATTACTTGCAGTGACCCTTTATCATTCACATCCTTGGGTAACATCACATTTCACAGTGGGAGTAAGAAATCACTCAAAATAAAAAGTTAGATCTAACCTCTCTAAAGCATCTGGGTATCAAGGTCAAGGTACACATGGTGATCTAATCATGATGGAGGCAGTTATAGTGGACACCAATTCAATCCATAGTTTTCAGAGTAGTTAGATTTTCACTTAAGCACATAAAACAAATAAAAGATTATGCCCCCAGTCATCGCCTCTTTAAATTATGTAAAGGACATCATCGATGAGCTCAAGGGACATAATATGCAAAAATCTTATGTGAAACAGTCAACATACAAAAAGATTTCAACATATCTCAGAGATTGATTTGTTTAGAGTGTTGTAGTTTGCTTGTGTTTCTGTTAGTTGCAAAAATCCTTTTTTGGTAGGGAGATAGAAAAACTGACTCAAATAAAGCATTGAAGGACATTGACTAGATATGACTCATATGAGGTATTGAGGACCATAGGATATGACACTAATTGCCCCCAAGTTGGAAACTTTGATCAAATTCAGACTCTTGTTGCATTGTACTAGACTGACTTATTGAATTGCAAGATATATACAAACTAAAGTAGTACAGAAAGCTGGAAAATTACTAAGATTACTTTGATATATGGAGTGTATTGTACAAGTGGCACCCATTTATCAAGTTTTCACCATCTTGGCAGAGATTCTATTTTTGCTACCAAGGTGCCTGTTTACCAGGTTTTCACCAAGGCACTTTTTCTTTTTCTTTTTTTTTTGTTGTAATTTTCATCTTTTCAATTTTTTTTATATTTTTCCATTTTTTTTTGTGTACTATCAAGGCACCTATTGCTAGGTTTTCACTAGGATGATCATTTTTTTCAAAACTTTTTTCAATTTTTATATCTTTTTTTAGGACATTTTCTACATGCTAAATATCTAAGCGTAGAATTTCTTCAAATGAAAAATATTGATCGGTTCTCTTTCAGTCATTGAGAGTTGATAGGCTCCTGAGCCAAAAGCAGCAGTGACAACAAAGGGACCTAACTTGTTGGGTTAAAACTTCCCCTTGCATTCTCGATGGGATTGATTCTTAGTGTTCTCTCTCAAGACTAGATCACCGACTTGAAATTCTCCATGTCTGACCTTCTTGTTGTAGCCTCTAGACATTTGTTTATGATATACTCTAAGATGATCATATGCAGCTTGTCAGCGCTCATCTAGTAATTCAATTTCTTGTAACCTAGACACTTTATAATCATCATCGGTTACCAGTCTATGTATTCTGATTTTGAGTGATGGGATTTCAACCTCTATAAGTAGTACCGCTTCAGTCCCATATACTAAAGTGAAAGGAGTAACCCTAGTGGATGTTCTTATAGTTTTTCTGTAAGCTTGGAGAGCTAGATTTATCATCAGATGCCAATCTCTCCCTATTTTGTTGACTGTGTGATACAAGATTTTTAATAAGTTCTTGTTGGACACTTTAGCTTTTCCATTCCCTTGTGGATAGTAAAAAAATGACCAATGTTGAGTAATCTTGAATTTAGAACATAAGGAATTTGTTGGCAAGTGATGATTGGGAGAACTATGGATCACTTAAGGGTTATCATTTGTAGAAAAAATTATGCTGGAGTGATCGCATGAAGTGAGTATAAGTATTGGAGACACAGTCATGAAAATGACTAAGTACATAATCAAAATAACAATATTCTGCAATACAGTTTTGGTCAGCGAAGATAGTATATGATGTATTATGGCTTGTGAAGTTACAAGAAGATAGTTTGGGATATGTAGGACCTTCAATAAGGTCGAACATGTTTTGGTGTTGATATCAGTAAGATACAATGTTGTGAAGGTATGCGAAGATAGAGAAACTGTGAAACAAGGCATATGAATAGTTGCGATGATTGAGGGAATATTAGATGGAATGGTAACGTGCAAGTAAGATTTGTAATACCCCAAAAATGGGCTATAAGTTCATTAATCTCCTACTTCTTCAATTCAAACAAAATCAACATCAAAGTCCTAATCTAAGGCACATCTAAACATCATCGAATCATAATTGATTATCTTAAATTCTGCATCAAGGAATATTCCTAGTAATATTCCTAATCATCATAATTATCTTTAGTTTAATGATTATTTGACAATAAATCACATTTATCCTAAGTTTGATTAATTGAATATTTTCATATTTAATTAATTAGATTTAATATCTTGCCACTTAATTGTGTAATTAAATTTAATTCTATCTATTATTAATTGTATTATTTAATTTTGACAATAAATCTAATATCATATGAATAATTGATTAAATTCTTATTTAATTAATTAAAGCAAGTTGTCATTATTTAATAATATAGTTTTTAATAAAAGTTTGATTAAATAATTGATTAACCCATAAATCAATTGTTTTATTTTTAAAAGTAGTTAAGTTGGAAATAAATCACTTTATTATTAAATTAATTCATAAATAAAACATGCACAATCATAAAAGTAGACAACTATCAATTATCAATTAAAGCTATCTATTTTGAGTTAAAGCTTAGCTTTTGCATGTTTTTGTGACTTAATTATCTGTTATTATCAGATAACTCAAAAATCAAGCTGAGTTAATTTGAGTGATTTATGGCTTTTTTCCATGCACCTCCAAAGCCCTGGATTTCTATAAAATCAAGGCTCAGCTCTTCATAGTTCATCTCATATTTTTGCACAATCATGCTGGAGAATTAGATTTGAAGAATCAAAGCTCTTGCGAATCAACATCTTTGTGAGATCAATCTTATTTTTGCATTCATATTGCATATTATTATTAGATTAGCATTGCATATCAATTTTCAATAGCATTCATAGCATATCAATTTCATCTAGCATAGATTCATATCAAGTTTTCATTCCTTATTGCATAGGAAAATACCAAAAAAAAAAAGATTAATTGCATTCATATTTCATATCTAGATCAATTGCATTCAAATCCTTCATTTAGGTGTCATCTAGGTCACTGATCTCGATTACAATTTGAGAACATCAATCTCGCACCTATTAGAAGGTAGTAAATCACTTGGTTAGATTAGATTTCAATTTTGCATGATTTTGATTATAGCTACCCTCTAATGTTTTACTGAGTGTTGTGTCTACAGATCAGGTACAATTTTCACACACACATTTATGGTGCCCACCGTGGGGCCTTGAAACGGGTTTCCAATTCAATTTTATCAATTTTTGTCTTTTTCTTCTCGGGATCTGTGCAAAACTATGATTTTTAATTTTTGTCCGTACATCTGTCATATGAGTTTTTGACAAATGTCGTATGGGAGCATACCCACTATCGTACGATAGTCTATTGGATCGAGGCTCATTTCATCACAAACCCACTGATGTTTGGGAGCTCAACTATCGTATGGTAGCATACCCAGTGTCGTACGAGTTTTTGGACCGTCATCTAGGAGCATACCCATTGTCGTATGAGTTTTGGAAAAGTGCAAGAATTGCTACAAATCAGGTAAAATCTACTAAGCACGTTGCAAGGATCATGAGGTATTCTCCTTGTTCTGAAAACATTTCGATTTGGACTTAAGATAAATCTCTCACATGTCAAGCTTGTGTGCATCTTTTCATGCTTTTGATCTATTTCTACACACTTGCATAATTTGATACTAGGTTGTGATCCCTTAAGGATTCATTAAGTAGTCTTAGAATACTTGTGATTGATCTTGATTGCTATCTTGGGTTATTGGACTCGCTAATCCATCGGCCCCTCATTTTCACCCCATGGTTGCAATCTCAGCACCATAAAGGGGAGGGGTCAACAGGACAAAAGCGTTAGGTGTTCCACTTGGCAACCCTTTTGTGCTTTTAGGAACTCACTTGTTTTCTAAGTTGGGGACTCATTTTAAGCTTGTGTGAGGTGTTAAGTGTTCCACCTTGTGGACTGATCTCATATTCACTTTAAGCATTAAGTGTTCCTCTTTCCACTTTTTGGGTACTTTTGGTAGATTTTCTTTCAGGAATATATCTGTGCTCACATAGTAATTAGGCCCTATCAACACTATTCGTGATTCTTGAGAGATTGGATTTCTAGCGAAATCCTTCCTTGACGACGGAATCCTTGTAGGTAGGGAGGATACTTAGTGCATTTCACATTCAACTTGGTTAGTGCATCTTCTCTTATTGATCAATACATTCTCTCTCCGGAGAGGTTGATAGATCACGTGGGGTTGATATCATGAGCTTTTGGTGAATCAAAATTGGTTAGTGCATCTTCTCTTATTGATTGATACATTCTCTCCCCGGAGAGGTTGATAGATCACATGGAGTTGGTATCATAGACCTTGGTGAAACAAACTTTGTCTTAGCATGTCGGATTCATCTGCTTGCTTTGTTTGGCTTAAAAGTGAAGAGGTGTCAAAACCTTGAATCTAGAGCCAAGTCCCCTTGTGGTATAAATCCATGAGTCACCTTTAGAGAGGGTTAACCATAGCGGACAATCCCTTCACAGGGAAAATTGCGTTGACGGAACCTCAAGCAGTAATAGCCATTTTTGCCATGGTAGTGATAGCTGCTATATAAATGTCCTTGTGGAAGAAATCTCCATGGGTATGGTTCATTGTTGGGTTGTCAGATCTCCCTAGCAGCTCTCAAAGATTAAGTTCTCGGACTGTGTCAAAACCCTGGTGCACCGGGATTGGAGTTCACCCCTTTGAATCATAAAAGTTGCAGAGTCAAACCATTACTAAAAACCCTAGAGAGGCCAATTTTTTTCATTCTCAGGTATATGTGTGTTATTGCAAAACTTTTCAGAACATACATAATTAGTACTCTCAGGGATTAGCACAATTTGGTCACTTGATTGTTCATGCGCAAGGTTGCTTTTTCCCTTGTTCATTGTTTTTAGATGTGCTTGGAATCACTTGCTTGCTATTCTACATACTTGTTTATCTACTTGGCTATTAAAAATGATCAAATCTGGTATAACCTTCAAAATCTGGATAGTACAATTTGCAAACAATCCAAAACTGAAGACCTTAAATTTTGCAAAAATTGACGTAAAATCTTTTCTGGTGTCAAGAGTCATTTTAGGAAGTCAAAAGTCATACGAGTTTTGTCAAGTGTCATTTCAGTATTGCCCATCTATCATATGATTGAGAACCCAGTGTCGTACGAGTTTTCAAACTGGCAAATTCAAGAAAGTCAAAACCCTGTTAGCAACTATCGTACGAGTTTTGTCAACTGTCATTTCATTGCTACCCAACTGTCGTACGAGTTAGCAACTATCATTTCATAGACTACCCAGTGTCGTACAAGTCTGCAGAGTGTCATTTGGAAAAATTTGAGAGAGTTGTCAGAAATTGTCAAATTGCGAGATATCCAATGTTTCCAGCCTAGTTCCAAAATCTGTCAAAAATATCATTGTGTCAGGAACAGAGCAGTAGCTATTGAGCATTCTACCATTTTTGAAGATTGATCTTTTGAATCTAATCTAGCCTTTTGTTTGATCAATTTGAGTCCTTTTTATCTCGTGTCAAAACCTTGTCATAACTATCAATCTTCAATCAATCTTCAAAAATAGACTAAGTGTTGAGAACTCGTGTCTGCTATCTTTTGGTTGATCTATTCCATACATCTAGGGCACAGTTTCCTTCACCCACGTCTCATCAGATCTTCAAAACTATCATAATCTTGACAAGGTTGCGTCATTTGGTTTTCTCAAATCAAATTGTTCTTTAGTTGTCTTCATCCTTTTCTTCTGTTTCATTCAAAGTTAATGGTGGAGACTAGAGCTTCTTCACACAAGAAACCAGAAGAAACATCTCAGAACTTACTTTTGACCAATACCCTAGGTCCAACTCTTGCAAAACTCATCAAGTCAGGTATCTACAAAGATGACGGTCTTGGTAACTTTCGATTAAAAATTGGTTACCTACCTCCTCTATCAACTCACAGAGATAATCAGCAAACTCCACCTCAATCTATTCCAGAGAGTCCAAAAAATCCTATCATGTCTCAACCAGGGACAAACCATGATTCTCTAGGAGGAGGATCCCAAGGACACCATTCTCAACATAATGCCGACCAAGAACCTACACCCTCTAAAATCCATCGATGTCAGAATGATGATGAATTCAAGAGAATGATGAGGCATTTCTTGAAAGTGGATAGAGAGGCATACTTTTTGCAATTAGCCTAGGAAGGAGCTAAACTTCCTTCTCACTTCAATGTCGAAGATATCATCATAAATGAGGAAGAAACTCTGATGATGGCCATAATGAACTAGCTACACGCTATGCAGGTCAAAATGAATAAAATTGAGAAAGAGAAGGAACCCAAGGAATTCTCCATGGAGGCCCTTTGTCTTTTCCCTTTTGACAAAGACTTGTATATGCCCCCATTCCCAAAAAGAGTGGAGATGCCAAAGTACGACAAATATGATGGACACTCTAATCCTCAAGATCATGTCAGAGAGTTCTGTACACAATCCATGGAATTCATGCATGAACCAACCTATCTAATGCACCTTTTTCCTAGATCCTTGGGAGGAGCATCCATTCAATGGTTTTCAAGATTACCTTCTACGATCAAAAATTTTGAGGAATTGATTAAATTGTTTTATCAACAATATTCCTACAAAATTCAACATCTGATTACCATGATCGGTATCTGTAATCTCAAGCAATATCCAGGGGAATCATTCCTAACTTTTCTCAAGAGGTGGTGAAAGAAGTTTTCTCTATATGCTAGACCAATTCCTGAAATGGAGAAACTTGAAATCTTTATCAATAACCTTATTCCAGAGCTCAACTATCCATTACAAATGCAAGATCATGTATCTTTTGATAAAATGGTGGATAATGCAATTAAGATTGAGAAAGTACTTGTCAAGAAAGGAGAAATCACACTTCAAAAGGACAAGTCTGAATCTGGATCTAGCTCAAAAGATAAAAACAAGAGCTAGAATAGAAACAAAGGTATCATCTTTGATGGTGTTGTTGACACTATCCACACCCCATCAAAGGCATTGGCCTACAATCTCACCCTTGGCACCAAAGCCATTGAAGCTTCAGAGAAAAACTCTTCTGAACCATCTCTAAAGAAGCCATTCAAATGATGGGATAATAAATGAAAGTTTACTCCCCTGGGAGAATCTTTGGAATCTGCCCTGAGAACCCTGATAGCTGATAACATGATCTCTTTACCACCAATTTGAAACCCTGATCTGGATCCAAAACTATATTGGTGGAAAGATAATGAATTATGTGCTTTCCATCGGACTAAAGGCCACAAAACTAATGGATGCTTCCACTTGAAGCATACTATTCAAGACTTGATAGATCAAGGGGACATCACGATTGATAATCCTACCAGCAATAATGATCACACAGCATTTACAAAACCATTTCCACAACATGGCAAGGGAGTTTCCACTTCTCAGCCTAACATGGGGGCAAAAGTCAACTATGCCTACCCTGGAAATAATGCTGTCATCAATATGGTTGAACCATGTCTCTCTGAGAGCTGCAATGTCATCACGATTGTACGAAGAGACATAAATCATTCCTTAGCTAATGCGGTTATGAGATCGCAAGCTCAGGCTCATCTGAAAGGATGAACACCAAGTTCATCTAATATCCCTAAGATACCTTTCAATCTCACATCAGCTTCTAAATAGAAGGCTGCCTTGAAATCTTCCAATCCAAAGGATACAAGACCTACATCTTATAGCATCGTCCAACAACTCTAGCATACCAATGCCAAAATCTATATGTTTGAGTTACTTCGAATATCTCCAGCTCACAGAGATATCCTAGACAAAGCTTTGCTCAGCTCTAATGTTCCTGATGATCTATATCTAGATAGGTTCCATACTATGGTTGGTCATTTAACGTCTCCGCAATATATCTCCTTTTCAAAGGAAGATGACAAATCCCTAAGTCACCCACATAATCAGCCTTTGCACATAGAAGTCTTGATCCAGAACTATCGAGTCAAACGTGTGTTGATAGATGGGGGCGCAGGCCTCAACATTTGTTCTTACAGCTTAATCACACAATTGGGATTCTCAGAGATGACTATTGATCCTCGAAAGAAGATCACCATAAAAGCCTATGATGAACAAGAAAGAGCTTCTAAAGGCACCATTGTCTTACCCATCTGAGTGGGTCCGGTTATCAAAGATACCACGTGTCAGGTGCTTGATCTACCATTGGCTTACAATATCTTTCTAGGGAGACCTTGGATCCATGAAATGCAAGCCATTCCTTCTACGTACCATCAATGCTTGAAATTTCCCTATGAAGGAGTGGAGGTTACTATCCCAATAGATCTGAGTACAACTTGTAATACATTGAAGGAAAGTGTCGATAAGCTTGTTCCCAATAACAGAGAATCTTCCATCAAGCAACAAAATGTGGCTTCCACATCCAAGATGGAAGACATTGCTAAAGAGATCAATATCAAAGAAAATGGGATGGGAGAATACACTATAGAGCCAGTCTTGTCTCTGACATCTCTCCCAATCTCACCTAAGTCATATGGACAATCCTTGAAGCAGTCTAAATCAGAACCTAAGGAACCTATGGAAGCATACAAAAGAAATTTTGTGGTGGAGCAAGTATCCAAACAAGAATTTGAAGAGGATGAAGCTGTGCTGGCATGGCTATACAAAGAGGATTCTGAATCTAAAATTGTTCAAACTAGCAAATCTGTAGCACCTACAATCCCTTCTAATTCATATGGTCCAGGGAACAAATTGATAGCCAAAATGGGATATTCTAGTTAAGGACCTCTAGGAATCAGAGGAAAGGGTCTTGTGACACCCATTTCACATATTGGTAGAGCCAACAAAGATACTGGTGGCTTAGGCTTTCAGAAGAAACCCTATCATCTCAAAGGTGGTTGTTCTCATGTCATAGAACAAATTGCACCAGGAGGACCCCTTCTTAAGAAAGAAGAAATAGAACCCTCTGATGATGATTCAGATAGTTCAGAACTCATCCCCTATGAAAAATTGCCTAAAGAGATCAAATATCTTCTTGATGATAAAGATGATCCTATCAAAAGAATTAATGTAGTAGAAACACAAGAACCTACTATAGCGTAAGAGATGGTTGCACCATAAGAACTAGCTAATCTTGAAGGAAATCAAACTAATCAAGGAGAAGGGGGTAGTTATTCTGACACTGATTCCCATGAATATGAATTCAAGTCAGAGACTGAGGGTAATCCTTCTTGGGGTATTCATCCTGATTTCACACATTTTGTAAGATTTCCTAGAGATCCTGAATCAGAAGCTGAGTCAAATGACTATGAATGGGGTGCCATTCTAGAAGAAGATGAGCTTATAACAGAGAAATATATTGATGTTATTCACCAATATGTATCTCAATCCAACGTAGGTCTAGAGTGAAATAATGAACTCAACGTGTCTGATCCACCTATGGCTGAAGAGGACTCCCATGATGATGTTGAGCCTATTCACGAATTGAACATTTTGAGCTATAATATCACCTTTGAACTAGAGCATCGGGTTAGGACCAATGATGACATATCCACATCTGTGAACACCATATCCCAAACCTTTCCTGCTTTGACTATCCAACACCCTGATCTTATCGACCAAACTTCCACAAACCCAGGCCATGGTGTTTACACCTTTTCCAGTGACTATGACCTTGCTTGTTACCTCAATGCAATCAAGCCTATGAGGACTTCCATTAGTGAACTGAGCATCAGCATGACCGAGTCGGACATCAAATATCTTAGTCAAAAAAATAAAAATAAAAAGAAAAAGAGTTCTGAGGGTGAAAACCACTTTGTGGCAGTCTCAGAACCTATAAAAGTAAAAAGAAAAGATGTATCTGAAGGTGAAAACCTCTTTGAGGTGCCTAAGGATGAGATATTTGATGTCCTTCTGAGTCATTTATAGGATAGATCTCTAGTTCTGATTGAGCCCACTCAATCCATCAATTTGGGTACAACAGAGGAACCACAATTGGTACATGTAGCACAATCCTTATCAGAAGAAGAGAAACAACAATTCACTACATTCTTATCAGAAAAAAAGATCAACTTTGCATGGAAATATTCAGATATGCCAGGATTGGATCCCAATCTCATCATGCACCATCTATCCATTGCTCCTGGGGCAAAACCAGTCAAATAGAAATTGAGGAAGATGCATCCTCATGTGGCACTCTTAGTCAAAGCAGAACTAGAAAAACTCCTAAAAGCTAGATTCATCCACATCATAGATTATGTTGAGTGGATCTCCAACATTGTACCTATTTCTAAACCATATGGTTCAATCAAAGTGTGCACAGACTTTAGAGATGTGAACAGAGCATGCCCTAAGGATGATTTTCCACTACCTAACATTGATATGATAGTGGACATGACTGCAGGCTATGAAATGTATTCCTTAATGGATGGCTTTTGTGGGTACAACCAAATCAAAATTGCTCCAGAAGATCAAGAGAAAATAGCTTTCACATGTGCGTGGGGAACCTTCTGTTGGAATGTTATGCCATTCGGACTCAAAAATGCTGGAGCTACATATCAAAGAGCAATGACATCTATTTTTCATGATATGATGCATAGAACAATGGAGGATTACATGGATGATACCTTGGTAAAATCCATGATTAGAACTGAACATGTAATAGACTTGAGCATGATCCTTGATAGAATGGAAAAATTTAGTCTTCGACTAAATCCTAAAAATTGTGCTTTTGGAGTCACTTCTAGAAAGCTCCTAGGATACATCGTCTCCAAGAAAGGTATTGAGGTTGATCCAGCTAAGGTGAAAGCTATCATAGAGATGCAACCTCCCACAAATATTAGTCAAATGAGGATGTTGCAAGGCAGAGTTCAATCTATCAGAAGATTCATATCACAGCTAGCGGACATATCACAGCCTTTTACAAAAACATTACATAAAGGTGTGACCTTTGCATGGAATGAAGAATGCGAGAACAACTTTAACCATATCAAGAAGTATCTATCAAATCCACCTATATTGATGCCTCCTATTCATGGGAAGCCATTAATATTATATGTCTCTGCAACAAATACATCACTAGGGGCATTGCTAGCGCAACATGATGAAGACAAGAGGGAAAGAGCCATCTACTATATCAGCAGAACCTTAGTGGCCTACGAGAAGAACTAATCAATGATAGAGAAGGCATGTCTACCTGTGATCTTTGCATCGTAGAAATTGAGACACTACATGTTAGCTCATACTACTCATTTGGTAGCTAAAATTGATCCATTGAAATATCTCCTAAGCAAAGCTGCCCTCACAGGTAGACTAGCTAAATGGGTCATGCTCTTGAGCGAATTTGACATTGAATATGTTGAAAGAAAAGCTATCAAAGGATAGGTCATTGCTGATCAATTAGCTGAAGCACCACTATTTGATAATACACCCATGCAAATGGAATTTCCCAATTCCTCTATCATGCACCTCTCTTCTAGAGAATTGCAGCTATTCTTTGATGGCTCCTACACACAGAATGGATCTGGAGTAGGCATATTGTTCATCACTCCTCAAGGATACTCGATACCAAAAGCATTTAGATTAAAGTTTCCTTGCATAAACAATATTGTAGAATATGAGGCACTTCTCAATGGTATGAAAATAGCAATCGAATGGAGAGTAACAGAGCTACACATTCATGGAGACTCACAATTGGTTATCCACCAAGTCAATGATGTGTACCAAACCAAAGATGAAAAGCTCATTCCTTACAAGAGAATGGTAGATGATTTAAAGAAATACTTCATCTCTATCACATTTGAACAAATACCCAGAATGGAGAATAAGGCTACCGATGCAATGGCGACACTATCTACTCTCTTACAGCAGCCTAAACATGAGCTATGCTATGAGTTCCTGGTGGAAGCTCTATCCTATCCTGCATATGACTCCCCTGAAACCCACATGATCTACACTGTTGTAGATTATGACTCATCTCGCTACAAAAATCTGTTCTCCTATCTCCATGACCAAATCATCCTTGAGTCCTTTAACCATTTTGAGAAACAAAACCTTATCTGATCCGCATCCCAATATGTCATCATTGGTAACGACCTATACAAATGAGGTCTAGATGGTACACTACTTAGATGTTTAGAATGGGAAGAGTCTCAACGTGCATTAGAGGAAGTCCACGAGGGTATATGTGGGTCACACTCAAACGGTTTAACGTTAGCTTGAAAACTTATTAGGGCCAGGTACTATTGGCCTGAAATGGAGAAAGAAGCTATTAAATTTGCAAAAAACTGTCAATAGTGTCAAGTACATGGCAACTTGATTCATGCTCCAGGGAGAGATCTAATTTCCTTTACTACACAATGGCCTTTTCAACAATGGGCATTTGATCTCATAGGCGCTATCCATCCACACTCTTCTAATGGACATACCCATATAATCATAGCTACAGATTATTTTACAAAATGGGTAGAAGCAGTTCCTCTAACACAAGCAACGGGGAAATAGATCTCTATGTTCATCCTGAACTACATCATTTGCAGATATGGGATCCCTCACTCTATAATCACAGATAATGGGGGACAATTCAAAAACAAGGACCTAGATGACTTATGTGCCAAATTCAAGATTACTCAACATTGGTCATCTATCTACTATCCTCAAGGGAATGGACAAGCTGAAGCTTCAAACAAAAATCTCTTAAAAATCTTGCACAGAACAGTGAATAAAATAGGAAGAGACTAGCATCTCATGATCAATCCAGCTCTTTAGGCATACAGAACTAGTATCAGAACACCTACAGGGGCTACACCTTTCGCTTTAGTTTATGGGTCTGAAGCGGTACTGCCTATTGAGGTTGAAATCCCATCACTCAGAATCAGAATGCATGGACTTGTCACTGATGAAGACTACAGAGTGTCTAGGTTACAAGAACTTGAACTACTAGATGAGTGCAAGCAAGTAGTGTATGATCATCTCAGAGTGTATCAGAAAAGAATGTCTAGAGGCTACAACAAAAAAGTCAAACATAGAGAATTTCAGGTTGGTGATCTAGTGTTGAGCGAAAATCCTAAAAATCAATCACATCGAGAACGCAAGGGGAAGTTCGAACCCAATTGGCTGGGTCCCTTTGTTATCACTGCTACTTTTGGCTTTGGTGCCTATCAACTCTCAACGACTGAAGGAGAACAGCTCTGAGAACCAATCAACATTCTCCATCTAAAGAAATTCTATGCCTAAGGCATTCAGTGCTTGGTAAATGTCCTGAAAAAATCTTAAAAATCAGAAAAAGTCCTAAAAAATGAACATCTTGGTGAAAACCTAGCAATAGGCACCTTGATGATTCACAAAAAAATTAAAAAATGAAAAATACAAAAAAAAAGAAAAAAAAGAAAAAGTGCCTTGGTGAAAACTTGGAAACAGGTGCCTTGGTAGCAAAAATAGAATCTCTACCAAGATGGTGAAAACCCAGCAAACGGGTGCCACTTGTTCCAAAATGCTCCATCTATCAGCACAATCTTGGTCTTTCCCAGCTTTTAGTCTTGCTTTAGTTTGTACATATCTCCCAGTTTGTTTCTGCAGGTCCTAGTTTCAATAAGTCAGTTTGTCCACCAATCAGCTTGAGCGTCTGTATCCTATCAATGTTAAAACTTAGGGGCAATCAATGTCATATCCTATGGCCTCCAATGTATCTTAGATGTATCCTATCCAGTCAGAGTCCTATGAAGCTTCAAGTTGAGTCAGTCAGTCAGTCTCATCTCCAAAAAGGATTTTGCATCTACAACAATCAAACATCAAAACAAACTGAAAACAATCTGTGCTTCATGGTTTTATCTACTTGTATGCTTACTGATTCGCATTGAGATTTTTGCATATTGTGTCCTTTCGAGCTCTTTGATGATGTCCTTTATAAGATTTAGAGAGTGATGACTGGGGGCATAATCTTTTCTTTGTTTTCTGCTTGTATGTGAAAATCTAACAACTTTGGAAATTCCAGATTGAAATGGTGTCCGACTATAAGAGCCTCTATCTCGAATTGGATGGCCATGCGTACTTCGACCATTGATACCCAGAAAATTCAAGGAAGTTTGATCTAACTATTATCTTTTTGAATTAAATTCTTTCTCCTACTGTGAAACGCGATCTTGCCTAAGGAGGTGAACGATAAAGGGTCACTACGGGTAATTCACACTGGATTTAGAATGATCTTTTGATTGTTTGATGTGTATGTTAAATGCAAGGCGTACTTAGGTCATCATGACTTTTATGTTTTGATGCTTGTACAAATTGCTATATCAAAATGGACATGATATTCAGGTCATCCTGGCGTTTATGCTTTGGTGTTTATATCTAATCCAACATTCTAAAAATAAAATCAATATTCATATATCCATGGTTGTTGACCAGTGGGTGTTGTATTGATTCTTGCGCATACAAATCAATATTCATATATCTATGGTTTGATGGCTAGTGGGCATTGTATTGATTTATCTGGTTACCTAAAAGTTCAATGATGATAACAAATCGATATATGATCAGTGAGTAGGTCCTAGGTATTAGGTTGCATTTCATTTTGCATGTCTCTTTGCATTTTGCATGTTTGCATGATCTCACAATGATTAAATGAACTTCAATGCTTAAACAATTCTTCAAATCACATCTTCAAATCTAACAAGAGCTGAACCTAACTCGAAGGTCTCTTCACAGAATCGCAAGCAATGATCCTCCTGGGTTAACCATCTTTTTGACATAAGACTGAGTACTTGTCTTCATCAACCTGCAAAACATATCATGTATATCATTGCATTTACCAATCATATCATAAACATTTATTGCATTACATTTACATCCATTGCATAAACATACATATTTCCATAATCATTACATCTACATAACATTCATACATATGAAAGAAATCATTGCATTACATTGATCCATACATACATTCTACACTACTCATAGCATTAACATCACATGATATCATCATACATAACAAAAATGACAAGTACACATGATGTCACAACCAAAAATATCGATCTCATATATATATCAAAAATCTCAAATGGTCAGGGGTGCACTATTGGCATAGGGTACAAATGAATGAGCTCCGTAGAGCTATCAGACACAATAATGCATCAGTGAGAAAGTAACAGATGAGAAGAGAAATCAACTGTCAGCATGCTCCTCTGCATCTGGTGGAGGAGGAGGTGGTGCATCTAGTATCACCTCCACTCTCGGTGCCCTAGCTCCCTCTGATGCTGCCATGTACTGAGAATAGGTGGGCACTCTCTGTGCAGCAGGGACTACTGCATAGTAAGTAGACACATAATATGAGGCCCGCGTAGTCTGATGAATCACCTCTACCTATAATCTCTGCATCTCTGTGTGTTGCTCTGTACATTGCCTATCTACCTCCTGATGCCTCTCCTCTAATCTGGCCTTCTCTATCTTCAGGTCCTAGACCTGGACTCTAAGCCGTCTGATAATCTCAACCGAAGTAAGAGGAACTGCAGGCTCTGCATCCGCTGCTGGCATATCTTTGTCCTGAGCTGGCTGTGCTGGCTGATTTGCCTGTGAAGAAGTGCTAACCCTGTGTGCCTTACGGCGTCTAACCTCAGCACCCAAATCAAATGTGTCATCCACATCTGTACCACCTGCAAACTACTCAGCTCCTAGAACATCATCTACAAATCCTACTACGCCTAGTGTACCACTCTCGCCTCTGCTCCATCTCTATGTCCCGAAAGATGTACCTGCTATAGATGTAGAAGGATGCAGAGGCCTCACATGTCTTGGTGCTCTTTGTGAGGGAGCCATGGCTCTCTATCTTAGAGGAGTAGGGTGTACCACCTGTGGTCTTGTTCTTGCTCTCATAGGAGCCCCTGTAACATCCATAGCCTCCTCCATGGAGGGTATCAACTCTGTCGGATCAAAAAATTAGTGAGTCCAATGATCAGCAAGCCATGCCACATATGCATCTGTAACTCTTGCATCCACCACCTCTGGGTGATACTCCCAGTCTCTCCCAATGATACGACTATACTCATCAGCACATAAAGCATAACTGAGCCGTGGTGTCCATCCGAGCCCTATCTCATGCACAATGCGGGCATAAGCAGTATACTCCTGAGGGACATCCTGAATACGTCCATACTGACGCCAGACTCTAGTAATAAAAAATCTCTCCAAGATGATGGAGGTCCGTCCTATCAGTATCCTACTCTGGAAAAAGAATGAAAATTGCTCTCTCGCAGTAGGCCAGGCCTCTATCTATAAATATGGCCTCTAGATCACGAAGGTCATATCATCTAAACACCAATAGAAGTACTCGGTGTGTCCCATGCGAACCTATGTGACATAGCCGACATAAGCATAAATGACAAGGTCCTGTGGCTACCTCTGCGTCTAAAAAATTGGCCTCAAAACTAGGATATGCTCCCAAGCCCATATCTGTAGTACCAATGCTCCTGAAGCAAATGTCTTGCAGTCCTGATACATGACCTCGTGCATCTCAGAATACAAGTGAGCTAGTAGACACTAACCCCAAGCAAGCTCAGTGGGTGTCACCATCAAAAGTGCTACCATAGGTGCCCATCCCATCAAAAAGCTGTTCTGCTGACGGCCAGGCATAATCAAATCTCCAATCATCCCCACAATGATACACTCTAGACGATGTGTCTGCCCATATCTCTGCATGAGTGTCTCCCAGGATATAGACCCAGTCAGCTGGGTATCATCACCGAACAGTTGTCTGAAAGCATGCAGACTAGTAGATCCTCCACTCACATACTCAGGCCGACGAGGACTATGAAATGGAATACGAAGGATCCTATACACGTCCTCTGGTGTAACAGTGATCTCTCCGGTCGGCAGGTGAAAGGTCTGTGTCTCAGAATGGTATCGCTCTATCAGCGTAGTCAGTAGGTCATGATTTACCCTAATGTCGGGTAAATGTATCAAGTGCTCAAAACCACATGTAGCAAGATGAACCCTCATAGGGTTTGGCAAGGCGACACACAATCTTTGGGTGGCTGGATAAGAATGGCGAACATGTACATCGGGATATGTGACCTAAATCATATAGAAACAAGGTGTTTTATCAGAAATTCAGTTCAAAATCAGGCTAAAAGTATCAGAATGACACAGTTTTTAAAGTTTCAGAAGGTGGGGCAAAGTGTCTGCAATCAGGCAGAAGGATCAGAAAAGTTAGATTTTTGACATAAGAATGAGTTTTTAACACTCTGTTTTTCAAACAACATTCCAGACTGGCATCAAATGTCGTACGACATTCCACAGTAGACCAAACGACAATCCATAGTCATACAACACTTCGCCTAGATTCGTATGAGTTTCGAGGGACCCGATGAAATGTCGTACGACACAAGGGTCCCTATCATACGACACTTGGGCGTGGTTGAAACGACAATATAAATTCAAATGAACTGTCGTACGAGTTTGGACTGGGACTCGTACGAGTTTCTACACATGCGAAATTCTAAAGCTAAAAACGCGTATGAAAAATTTTAAAAATGCTATAAATCATCAAAAACATGCATTTTCAAAGGGGAACAGAGGTCCACCTATCGGATGTCCATACTGTCGAGGTCTGTCATGTCTTTGGCTGTGCTCAAAATGGTGCGAACTCACAGGTACCTTCAATTCTCATTGGTCTACCATTTTTCTCGCTCAGAGGGCTCCACAGAATCTCTAAAGTTAAAGGGTTGAAATGAATTGAAAATGACCCTTCCGGCCTTATATAGTTTTTGACCTAATTTTTAAAAGTGCTCCATTTTCCATGAAAATTGCACCCCTGGCTAATTTCGACGTTCTGAATCCATTTTCGAGATCAAAATTGAAATATGAGATCGTTTATTATTTCAAAATCATGATTTAAAATTTTTGGGACTAGGACGGTCTACTGCTTGCATAATCGACCTTCAATCTTCACAGAAATCTAGTATTCAACTTAACTGATTAGCTTTCATCAAACTATCAAAATTTCAACTTGGTCAACCATGGTCAACTCATGGTCAAACCTAGTCAAATTCGGTCTCTAGGACCTCCAAATGATGCAGAATGTGTTCTCAGATGTATATAACCACTTCTCAAATCAATTAACATGCTTCTAAACTCTCAACGCTGACTTTTCTTGTCAGATTTTAATTTTAATCCCGAAGGGGGCATGGTATTGCACATCATTCAAAGTCTGTAAATCAAATTCTATCGATCAAATCTATCAATATCTTTCATTAGTGATCAAGACAACAATCATGTCTAGTCGCTGATTCATCAAAAGTCCTCATCGCTTGGGGAAAATCTATTATCACTTGGGGCATATCAGATTCATCGATCCATATCAATCTGGTATTCTCTTAATCTTTTAAACTGTATCAATTTTTGCAACCATCAGATCATAGTGTTCTTTCCTTGGTTCTTCGACAACTGAAGGGTTCGAATGTGATACCTGCTAGTTCTGCTAAGACAATCGAGTCTAGAACGGGTCACTCACTTCTTATCAATCCTAAGGTTTAGAATCAGGTGTTTTGACACTTTTTCACAATCATAGGTTCATTTGCTGCTATAGTAAACATTATCTCTGGTCATTCAGGACCTCCTATCTCAATATCTTTCAATCGGTTTATCTTTTGAATCAATTTCATATCTTTATCAAACACAGACTATCTTTGAACCACTGCGCTTCGCATAGTAATTCAAAAAGGGGCAAAATGTAATACCCCCAAAATGGGCTATAAGTTCATTAATCTCCTACATCTTCAATTCAAACGAAATCAACATCAAAGTCTTAATCTAAGGCACATCTAAACATCATCGAATCATAATTGATTATCTTAAATTCTGCATCGAGGAATATTCTTAGTAATATTCCTAATCATCATAATTATCTTTAATTTAATGATTATTTGACAATAAATCACATTTATCCTAAGTTTGATTAATTGAATATTTTCATATTTAATTAATTAGATTTAATATCTTGCCACTTAATTGTGTAATTAAATTTAATTCTATCTATTATTAATTGTATTATTTAATTTTGACAATAAATCTAATATCATATGAATAATTGATTAAATTCTTATTTAATTAATTAAAACAAGTTGTCATTATTTAATAATATAGTTTTTAATAAAAGTTTGATTAAATAATTGATTAACCCATAAATCAATTGTTTTATTTTTAAAAGCAGTTAAGTTGGAAATAAATCACTTTATTATTAAATTAATTCATACATAAAATATGCACAATCATAAAAGCAGACAACTATCAATTATCAATTAAAGCTAAACTTTATTTTGAGTTAAAGCTTAGCTTTTGCATGTTTTTGTGACTTAATTATCTGTTATTATCAGATAACTCAAAAATCAAGCTGAGTTAATTTGAGTGATTTATGGCTTTTTTCCATGCACCTCCAAAGCCCTTGATTTCTATAAAATCAAGGCTCAGCTCTTCATAATTCATCTCATATTTTTGCACAATCACGCTAGAGAATTGGATTTGAAGAATCAAAGCTCTTGCGAATCGACATCTTTGTGAGATCAATCTTATTTTTGCATTCATATTGCATATTATTATTAGATTAGCATTGCATATCAATTTTCAATAGCATTCATAGCATATCAATTTCATCTAGCATAGATTCATATCAAGTTTTCATTCCTTATTGCATAGGAAAATACCAAAAAAAATAGATTAATTGCATTCATATTTCATATCTAGATCAATTGCATTCAAATCCTTCATTTAGGTGTCGTCTAGGTCACTGATCTCGATTACAATTTGAGAACATCAATCTCGCACCTATTAGAAGGTAGTAAATCGCTTGGTTAGATTAGATTTCAATTTTGCACGATTTTGATTATAGCTAACCTCTAATGTTTTACTGAGTGTTGTGTCTACAGATTAGGTACAATTTTCACACACACAAGATTAAGGTTGTATATTGTCGACACTTTGGTAATATAAGATCGTTGACTCTATATTTATCATTTGTATACGTAATTGTTATGTTTTGTATTGTATTTGAGAGCCGACTGGATGGCAGAATTGATATAAGTATAGAGTGTTTTATGGAAGCGATAGATGTAAAACTATGTGATAGAAATGGATGAAAATTTGAGATATTAGTAAAGGCAGATATTAGACATGAGATCTGAGATTGATAGAGCTATAACTAGAACTATCAAAGCATAGAAGATGCTTGTATTGCTCACCTCTTGGAGAATACTTTTGTTACTAAATTATTGAGTGTAAGAGCTATTAGATTAGCTGAAATACTAATCTCCCAAGAACACCTGCATGCATAACCCTGTCACATGGAAGAAGCAAAGAACAGAAGCAAGAAAAATCTATGGAGGCCAAAAAGCCAGAGACATCTTATGGACATGTAAAGAGCAATTGTATTCCAAGATTAAAACATAATTACAAGAGTTCAACCTATAAGGTGAACAAAAACCCTAAAAAGGAAAAAAGCTAGGTTGCACAATATAATTAATATAAAATATTAATTATATGCACCTAAAAGAAAGCTTAAGTGAAAGTAGAGTATGTAGACAACTTAATAATTAAATCAAAATGATTTAATTAATAAGTGAAGATAAATAGATACTCTAACACCCCCCCTTAAGCGAAGCTCAAGAGGTAAGCTAACCTAGCACAGCTATGAAAGCAGGAAAAAAGGGTCCCGACAACAAGGCCTGATCAGGTACCCAGTACAAGAAATAAACTAGATGAAGGAAACAAAGCCTCCAATCTAGGGAATGTCCCAAAGAAAGGAACAAGAAAGAGCATGAAGCATCTTTGAAGCATGAAGCTGCAAACACTGTCAGAAGAAACTGCTGGAACCCCCACTGAAATAGTGCATGACCAGGTAGAGAAGACAAAGTTTGAAGAGTTGATCAATCGAAGAGGTGGCCTCCAAAAGTAGGAATGAATGAGTGTCTATATAGTAGATGATCCATCTCACTGAAATGCATAGGTGCCTAGCCACTGCATCTGCCTAGTACATAGGAACAAAAACTATATACATAGATCACTCAATCGAACCAAGGAAGCAATAGAACCAACAGGTGAACCCCCCTCATAATGCTGAATAGGGAGAGGGGTGACAGGAACACTAAAATGCAATGCCAGAAACATCTGCAAGAAGAAGAATCAGGAACACCAATAGTGCAACAGAAGTACAAGCACAGGATAAAGGGCAGTGTCATAGACACACAACATGGGCTAATGTCATGGAAGGTACACTCACTTGACAAAGGTGGATGAGCACAAAAGGTAAAACATCATAACCCCCCATGGCACTTTATAACTAAGTGCGAGTACAAACAAACACAATGAGTACAAGATCCTAGATATGAAAAAGTAGGCACTTTATCTCAGTGTGTTTACAGAAAAAAGAATGCAATAGAAGAGAAGCATACAATGCTCAGAAGTCAGAAAGAAGAGTGAGCCAGAAGAACAGAAGAAGAGATCCCAAGACCTGTAGAACCCAAGTAATCCGCCAGAGTGCAAAAGTGAAAAACTCAGAGGAGAGAAAACCTGGAGCAAAATTTGGATAAAAGACCCCTGCAACTGAATAACTCACAGAACCAGCTTTCCAACGATATATGGTGAGCCCAAAAAAGAGTCCGGATGAGCGAGATATGGCTCCCGAAAGGCAAAAAATAAATATCACCTTTGATAGCAAAAAATGCTATCAAAATAGTAAATCCAAGAACTCTAACCTCCATAATCAGAAATAGCTCAGAAAGAGCTTTCTGATGATATAAAGAAGTCCAAAAAAGACCTCCATATGCTCAAGATATTGCAAAAAAGGTCCAGTTACCCCTAAAAATAGAGCCCTAAAAAAAACATGCAAATTTTTTTTAAAAAAAATTAAAAAGCATGTCCGCTGACATCATGCTGACATCAACAGAGGGCCTGGGGGCTGAATCAGTAAGCCCCTAGTCATGTGGGGACTAGGGGGCTAGCGCTAGGCATTGGGGGCCAAGGGCTGGTCCCCCATAGAACCTCAGCCTAGCGGAAGGGGGGGCTGAGCTCGGGCGGAGCGCAGCGGAGGGCCCGTGGGCGGCGGGGGGCGGCAGCGCTGCTGGTGGTGGTAGTGGCTGGGTAGAGCGGTGGACAGCGGTGGGGGCCGTGGGAGGGCAGAGGAGGGGCCGCGGGAGGCGCGGTGCAAGTGGCGGTGGCTTCGGTTGCTGGTGCGGGAGCGCGGGACTGCGGAGGTCGTGGTGGCGGCGGTGGCCGCTGTGGGTGGTGGCCGCCGAGTGGTGCCTGGGTGGCCGCTCGGTGGCTACGCCAAAAACCAAATTTTTTTTATTTTTTTGACAAAAAAAATCACTGTCTCGATCTACGTGCCAGGCCGTACGGCCTGGTACCCAAATTTTTTTTTGCCTCAAATTGCAAAGGTGTCCAAAATGGATAAATTTTATATGGATTCTAGGGTTTTTGGGCGCTCTGAGCGTAACGGTGATGTCCGTTTGAGCCCAAAATGACCATAAATAAAGGTCCCCCCTAAATCCATATAAAAAGCTTCTGAAAAATACAGAAAACCTCCTGCTTCTGAAAGACTTCAACAAAACACGAACAACAAGCAGCAAGATGGCTCTGATACCATGTTAGATTAGGTGAAATACTAATCTCCCAAGAACACCTGCATGCATAACCCTGTCACATGGAAGAAGCAAAGAACAGAAGCAAGAAAAATCTACGGAGGCCAAAAAGCCAGAGACATCTTATGGACATGTAAAGAACAATTGTATTCCAAGATTAAAACATAATTACAAGAGTTCAACCTATCAGGTGAACAAAAACCCTAAAAAGGAAAAAAGCTAGGTTGCACAATATAATTAATATAAAATATTAATTATATGCACCTAAAAGAAAGCTTAAGTGAAAGTAGAGTATGTAGAAAACTTAATAATTAAATCAAAATGATTTAATTAATAAGTGAAGATAAATAGATACTCTAACAAGAGCTGTAAGCTCACCACACCTTTAACAAGGTTTTTGTATACCCCTAACAGGGTTTTCTATACCTCTAACAAGGAAATGTACTATATAATACTCAGCTCCTAACCGGGCTAAATATCCTAATAGGGATACTATATTTGAGTGCATAGTTGTGGGTACCATCCCCACCGGGGTTTCCCTTTGGCCAGCATTTCCTCAAAAACAAATAATGGTGTTATGAGTTATGTGTTATGTATTTATGTTCTTTTCATTTCAGCATTGATATGGTTTATTTGCAATTGGTTGAAGTTTAATTTAAAGTGCTGTAATACTGATTCACCCCCCTCTCAGTATTGCTTAATCTTAACAATTGGTATCAGAGCTATTGGCCCTTGGAGAGAAAGCCTAACAGCTTAAGGGAGATCAAAATGGATTTAGAAAGTTTACAAGAGAACTTTGAAGCAACACTTCATGACCTAGACAAAGAAAAGGTTGAGAATGGCCAATTGAAATTCAAATTAAGAAGAGTAGAAGGTTTCATCAAGAAACTCAAGGAACAACTTGAATCTTCAAGAAGTCAGAGGCAAGACCTTATAGATAAGATCAAAGAGGATTCAGACAATGATACATCAAACCAAGTAAAGAAGCTGGAGCAAGAAAAAGAATAAATCAATCTTCTAATGATTAAAGAAATTCAACATGAAAATGATGCAAGATACAAAGTTGAAGAGACACTTGTAATCACCTAAAAATGGACAAAGACAATTTAACGATAAATCAAAGTAAATCAAGTCAAATAAAAAAAAATCAAGGACAAAATTGAAGCAATTGAATCACAATGCAAAATTAGCCAGTCAAAATAAAAATCAAATCCTAATGCAAGATTAATCAAAATTGAGAGCATTTTAATCAAGTACAATCAAATCAAAATACAATTAATTCAATTAATTGTATAGTCTTGGATTAAATTAAATTCAACCCATTCAAGGGGTACATGCCTAAAATAAATCAATTACTCTCAACAAAACAAAAAGAGAGAAAATCAATCAACCAATGAGATTTGAGGAAAGGCATTCATATGGATCAAGCCAAATTGAATCTCATTCACTCAAAGTGAAAAGGAATCTTGACCATTGATCTTGTCTACTTGTCCCAAGCTTTGAGGACACAAACTTTTCTTTTTCTTCAAAGGGTGGAACCAAAGACTTAACCCCAACTCAACCATGATTAAACACAACTACACCCCATACCATTGGAAAATCTATAAAAGGAATGCCAAAATCCTTCATTATTATCGACCACCTATCTAAGAATTGCATCAAACCTCTTGCAATTTGAGTTTAGAAATTAATTTAAGAGCAATTTTAGCATTCATCTTGCTAATTGTTAGCTTTAGCATTATTTTATCTCTATCATTCTCATTCTAGGACTGTCATTAATGAGAGCTTGCTAAGAGCTCACTCATTAACATCTTAGTTAGAGAGCCATAGGATGCTCAATTAATCATTGATTTTGTTAAATAGTTGCTCAATTGTGGTTGTATTTAGTTATTATTTCACTTATTGTTGATGATTAACACTAATTATATGAAGATACATTTATTTGTATACAACACTAAAAGAAGAAAATGTGTAGATAGAACAAATGAAGACTGAACTTGATCACTACAAGGATAAATGTCAAGAATTGGAGAAGTACAATCAGATCATAAAATGTGAACTCACTCAATCCAAGTCACACATTGAGAAGTTACACATGAGGAGTGAAAAGGTTGATGAATAGAGAGAAAGACATAAACCTAAAGGAGACATGACTCGAGTTGGATACAATGAGGCAGAATGTTCCAATACTAATGAAGAAACACATGAAGCAAAGATTGAAGAAAGACCTAGAGATCAGATCAGACCTTTCAGAGGTAGATGCTTTCGATGCAACAAAATTGGACACATGAAGAGAGATTGTAGAGGTAACAGTCCTTTGAAACCCTTTACTAGTTATTGTGAAAACTGTTATGCATATGGACACAAAAAAATAGAATGTAGGAAACCTGATCAGTTTAGATATAAATAAGATTACATCAGAGAAGAATCAACATCAAAGATCACATGCTACAAATGCAATAAATTTGCACATACTACAAGGTATTGTAAGCTATAGGATAATTAGAATAGAAGACCACCTACATGTTTCAAATGCAACAACTTAGGACACATAGCAAAGTTTTGCAGGTATAATGGAATGAACAATAGAAGAGAACCATGCCACTTGTGGTTATAAAGAAGAATATAGGTGATAGTGGAAAAAGTCTCAATGAGTACATGGATGAATTCAAGAATAATTTTAGTAAACTAGAAAATGAAGATGATGTGAAGATATGGAAGGTAAAATATTTCAAAAAGGCATTGGTTCAGGGAGAGACAATATATGCTACTATGTCTTTGCATGATGTTGAGATTGCTACATTGACCTAGAAGGCCACATGGCCTTAGGGGGAGCATTGGATGCAAAAAATAGAATATATCCAACACTTGATTATGTGGAATAAGCTCATGCAAGCTTAGATATGGTGTGTATAGACACTATGGAGTTTATGTTTGTGATCACAATACTTGGAGATTCATATCTTGTGTTCAAAAAATTATGTTTGACTAGATAGTGTGCGAAGTTGAGCTACCTATGATTAATGCACTTACTCAACTAGCGGTGGATAAAAGATCCTAATGCATATCATTTTTGCACCATTTGATTAGCATATACCGAGGAGATCAAAGTTAAGAAGCACTACAACCATATAGAAAATACATCATGTGATCGTTTGAAGCAAAAGTTCTGGATTTCAGTGTATTAAAGGTATTTAGGCTATATACTCTTTCAAGAAGATATGGATGCACCTGTGATATTTGATGTTGTTGATAGACCAAGATATAAGTTTAAGAGGCACCCATTTAAATCTTGTGAGGATGATCCAGAAGGAGCATTTTTGCAAACCCCTTATAATGTGTTACATATTGAAGATATTAGGGCTTATATACACTACAAGTATGAGACTATTGAGGATGTAGAGATCTATAAGGAGATAGATGAAATGATAGAGTCTGATGGAAAGATGAAAGAAGAGTTCAAACATTTTGAAGACCAATCTATTATCAAGTTAACCCTCCCGAATGGGTTTTGCAAGACCAAATGGTTCAAGATCATTCTAAGTAGAATCCATGATTAGTTCATTTGGATTGGAGAGAAGCCTATTAAGATATGTAGCCAATTGATTCATGAGATAAATGGATTGGACAATAATAGAGCCCTCCCAGTAGTAGAGAAAAACATCAGGAAATAAGTAGAAAACCTAACAAATTCTAAATGGGATAAGAGAGTGATGACTGTGAATGACATCTTTCAACAAGATGTGAGATTGGTAGCAATGCTACTAGGTTACAAGTTATTCTATAGTTGCAGACCTAGTTCTGTGTCAATAGGAGTAATTATGATGGCCTATAGAATGGTGAAGGAAAACACAAACTATAACCTATGCGAGATCCTAACACAACAATTCTCAGAGAATGTAAATATTATCAAGAAGGACAAGTCAAAGGCATTCAAGTTTGGTTCACTTATGGTCCACATGCACATCCACATTGAGCACAAATTTCTTGGAATGCACCCTAGGGCATGGAAGGTCAATGTACCTACTAGTATACAAATCTCAAAAAGCTACCGAAGACAAGACAAAAATTGGGTAGATGGTGAATTGTTTGCAATGACTAAAATTCTTCAAAGGAAAATGAAGGAGATGTACATGATACATGAGGAGATAGTTGGTAAATACAAAGACACAATCTGTTTCATGGTTGAAATTGATTGTGTATGCTTTGAGGTAGTTGATCCAAGAAATAAATGGTGCTACCCTATGGGGTATAAGGTCAGTTCTGAGGTTCTCACAATACAAGTTGAACATGTACTAGCATATGAGATAGAAACATCTGAAGAAAGATGGGGAACTTACTTGGAAAATTTAGAAAATGTTAGAGAGGAACATGACAAGGGAACAAGGAAAAGAAATATTGGGAAAATAGTTGATGACATTGCTACAAAGGTGGGAATTAAAAAGGTGCAGGTGAGAGAAGTAAGAACAAAGATGATAGAAGGACCCTCTATCTTGTTAATTGAGGCACCTCCTCCTTCTGTAGTTGAAAAGACAGTAAGTCCTACTCTTGATATAATTGATTTATCAATTACACATGAGAAGATAGTACAAGTAAATGTACCTACAAGCACACCTAGGAGATCTACAAGATCTAACAAACCAAACAACCCAAATAAACAAAAGTTAGAAGTAGAAATAAAGAAGAAAGAGGACAAGGTGATTGAGAAGAAAGAGGAAAAATAAGTACAGAAGAGGCCACAAGATCTGTGGAAGCCAGATATCTAGATGTTACAAAAGAGAGTAATAATAGATGGAAATCTGAACATAGTAAATAGATACTATGAAAGGTATGATTCTGAGAATCAAGTAGTAATTGAGGACACAATAATTAAGTACTTGTTAGTTTACAAGAATAATTTGCTAGAAATAGAAGGCATTATTCCTAAGGACTTGTATAGCAAGTTAGAAATAAGAAAATAGTTAGCACATTCTTAGGATGAGACTATAAGAAATAAGGCTATTAAAGACATGTTACCTATAGTCTCCATTCAAGAGAGGGAGAGAATCATTAAAGAGTTGAAACCTCTACTAAGAATAAAGGCCAGACTTGTGAAGATAATGGAAAAGAAGTATGATGAGGTTATAGAAGACACACAAAAGGCATTAGACCAAATTGTTATGTGCGACATGCCTAAGAAGACCTCACCTCCCAAGGTTACCAAGCCTACACCTTTATGAATGGGAGAAAGCTCTAGGACAACTGAAGTGAGTGAGCAAGCAAGTGAAGTTGACAAGAAACTAGACTTCTTCATTTCTAGTATGCCTATATCACTAGACACTTCAATTGATGCAATTGATCCATTTCAAGACAATCTGGCTTGTGCGATGACAAAGGAGAGGAAGGACAGAAAGAGGAAGAACATATAGAAGAAAAGAAGGAAAAAGAGACAACAATAGGAAAAGAAGAAGAGGTAAGAATTGAACTTAAACAAGAATCAGATACCTCCTCCACCTTATTATTGGCAAGTATGGCCAAACTTGTGAGCATGTATGTGGAAAGCATGGATGTGGATGAACTCATGATGTTATCCTTCACAGCATTTGCTAAAGCAAAGGAAAGCTCAAAACAAAAGGGAGACAAGACGGTAAAGGTGATTGCTAGGGTAGTAGAGACTGTAAATAAAATACTCCCTACATATCTTATTTTTAAATGAAAGGATGATGCAGAGAACTTGAACTTGGCATTGGAAAACTTTGACAGTCATTTTGAGTCACTGTTGAAGATCGTAAAGGATAAGGCTGAAAATATATTCTTAGAAAAGAAGTTGAAGGAAGTTTGCTAGTCAATCTCATGGGACTTGGGCATTTTGAAAATAACTATAATCAAAGCTAAAAGTTGTGTGGCACATGGAAGAAAGGTATACAAATATTTCATAAATTCTATCAAACATGTTAAGAACATTGAAGATATCATAGCCAAGGACAAGGCTACACTAAACAACATGATGGACAGTTGTGAGACCTCCTCACAATCTATATCAAAAATGGACAAGCAGACATCCAAAATTTTGGATAAGATAAGTGCTTTGAATACAAAGAAAGAGAGAGTAGTGGAAATATTTGGTTTTCTAAAGAGTCTAATCACTCCTAAGATTTCAAATCTTGAAGCTCATCTCACAGAGATGGAGAAGATTGATGAATCAATGGTGAACTCTGTACCCACTGAGATCAAGGCAGGAGAGGCTACATCTTATGCACTAAATGGACTGATCCATGTCAATAAACTTTTGATCAAGTCATGGAATGATAAAGTGAAGAACTTGGAAGACTCTTTCCAAGTCATTCTGAATCTGGTGAGTAAGCACTAAGTCTTTTGTGCTTAAGATTTTGAAATTTTCTAAGTACCTTTGACATTAATGTCAAAGGGAGAGGAAGAGAAGATAAAAATGAGGAGAGGAAAATGAATTAAATAATAAAAAAAAGAGAGAGAAAAAGAGAAATAAAAGAAATGCATAAATTAAAAAAAGAAGAAGAAAAGAAGAAAGGATATGTATATAGAGAAGTAGAAGGAAGATAGTGTTTTGACACTTAGTCATTTTTCACTAAGTGTTGCCATCAATGCCAAAGGGAGAGATTGTTGGCAAGTGATGATTAGAAGCACTATGGATCACTTAAGGGTTGTCATTTATGGAAACACTTATGCTGGAGTGATCACATGAAATGAGTATAGGTATTGGAGACACAATCATGAAAATGACTAAGTACATAATTAGAATAACATTATTCTGCAGTACAATTTTGGTTAGTGAAGATAGTATATGATGTATTATCGCTTGTGAAGCTATAGGAAGACAATTTGGGATATGTAAGACCTTTAGTTAAGGTTTCACATATTTTAGTGTTGATATCAGTAAGATACAGTGTTGTGAAGGTATGCGAAGATAGAGAAATAGGGCATATGAACAGTCATGATGATTGAGGGAAGATTAGATGGAATGGTAATGTGTTAAGTTAGATGAAGGTTGAATATTGCTGAAAGTTTGGTAATATAAGATTGCTGACTCTATATTTATCATTTGTATAAGTAATTGTTATGTTTTGTATTGTATTTGAGAGTCGGCTAGATGGCATAATTGATATAAGTATAGAGTGTTTTGTGGAAGTGATAGATGTGAAACTCTAGATAGAAATGGATGCGAATTTGGGATATTAGTAAATGCAGATAGCATATGCAAGATCTAAGATTGACAGAGGTATAACTAGAACTATCAAAGCATAGAAGATGCTTGTATTGTTCACCTCTTGGAGAACACTTTTGTTACTGAATTATTGATTGTAAGAGCTGTAAGCTCAGCACACCTTTAACAAGGTTTTTATATACCCCTAATAGGGTTTTCTATTCCTCTAACAAGGAAATGTACTATGTAATACTTAGCTCCTAACCAAGCTAGATATCGTAATAGGGATACTATATTTTAGAGCATAGTTGTGTGTACCATCCCCACCAGAGTTTTCCCTTGGCAAGGGTTTCCTTGAAAATAAATAATGGTGTTATGAGTTATGTGTTGTGTGTTTATGTTATTTTCATTTCAACACTGATATGGTTTATTTGTAATTGGTTGAAGTTTAATTTAAAGTGTTGTAATATTGATTCACCCCCCTCTCAGTATTACTTAATCCTAACAGAATCTAGGTCCCTATTTTTGAATTGGCCTCCATTATTAGTGATGATGGAGTGTGGAATACCATACCAACAAATGATGTAATTTAGGATGAACATAGACATTTGTTTGCTGGTTGCTTGTGTCAAAGGAAATTCTTCAACCCATTTTGTAAAGTACTTAGTTGCTGTGATTATATGGGTATGACCATTTGGTGAATGTGGATATATGGCTCCTATGAGATCTGTATGCACCCTAAAATGGTCACCTAGACTTTGGGCCCCCATTCTTCAATTTATCAATTTCCTGAATCAATGCTTTGTAATAATTTCAATTCAAATCAATTTCCTTGATCAAATCGTAATTAATTTAATATTTTCTAAGGTTTGATCATTTTATCCTAAGCCTCATTCAATTAAAAGAAAAACTTTCCTTTTAATTAAATAAATTATCTTATTAAAATAAAATTCCTCTTTTAATAAAATCCCCACTTAAAATATCTCTTTGTGTTGAAAAAGGAAATAAAAATAATAAAAAATAAATAAAAATCCCTTTTTCTCTCCACTTTGAACGCACATACTTTTAAGTGGTGGGCCTTTTTCATCCTTTTTCCTCTTAAAGAATCTTGAGCACATGGATCAACCAAGATTTAATCTCCACCATTACTCATTTATTTTTGCCTCTTAATCTTGACCATCCAAGATTCTTTATAAGGAGCCTTCTCTTTCTCATTCACACATCTAGATTTTAGTATCGTTATGTTGCAGGTTTGGAGGGAAACTTTGGAGAAGATTCTTGAGCAATTGAGCTTGGATATGGCAACTTCTCTTTTTCTTATCTTCTTCTCTCATGCTCCATGGCAATCCATTTAGATAAATCTTGCATTTCCATATTAGATTAGATTCATATTTCCTTTCATAGATGAATGTTGCATAAGCATTTCCTTTCATAGATTAGTTTTCTTTCATGCATTGTTATCATTTAGAATAGTTTCCATTTTCATTTACATGCATACTTGATGATCATGGAGACTAGCATTCTTTCTTTTTCTATTTGAATCTCTCATTTTATGGTGTACTTGCATGGGCACAAACTAGGTCTAATCTGAGGGCCTCCATCATAAACCCTTGCACTCCATGAATAGAGAGCTATGAGCCGCATTTGAGATCTCATTCTTGAGTAATCTTGGATATAATGACTCATGGAAGTGTGACAACATTTTAGCACATATTTTTGGCACCCACCATGGGGTAGAAAATTCTATTTCTTGCCTCATATTATTTTATTTTATTTTTTTTGACAATTTTCGTGCACTGTCTGTACTTCCATGCATCTCTATTACGGATCCTCAAGAAAAGTTTCTCACTATATCACGCAAAGTTTTTTTGGTATTAGCATTTCTATGCATGACAAAGACATTTTCTTGTGTGGGCCTATGTAATTTCTCGTGCGAGCCTGTGTACTTTCTCATGCGGCCCTATGTACTTTCTCACATGGGCCTATGTACTTTGTCATGTGGGCCTATGTACTTTCTTGTGAAGGCATATGTACTTTTTCATGTAGGACTGTGTACTTTCTCACATGGGCCTATGTACTTGCTTGCATGACATTTCTGACAGTAGAGACCTAAATGCATAGATTTGCTAGTTTTACTTATTGTTTTCTAACATTAATGCTTGCTATGGTTTATTTCCCTAATTTTGATTGTTGAGGTAGCATAACATTGGATTGTAGATATTTGGACCTAAGGCGAGTTGCTATAATCTCTATAACATTTGGAATTTGGGTATAAAATGAATCTCTCACGTGTCTAGCTTGAGTGTTTATTACTTTCATAGATCACACTTCAATTTTGGGCTCTAAAAAGAACATAGATTCACTTTCTTGCATATGTGTTTCACATAGTAATTAGGCCATATGAACACTATTTGTGGCATTCTTGAGAGAGTGGGTTTTTTGCGAATCTCTTCTTGACGATAGAACCCCTTGTAGGTAGGGAGGATATTGTTACTATCTCATGGTCTTACTTGGTTTAGTCTTCAACATTGATCAGTACGTTCTCTCTTGGTCCCACTTAGAGAGCTCAGTAGACATTGTTGTTGACATCATGAACCTTGGTGAGGTGGTTTCAATCTTAGCGTGTCAATGAACTTGCTTGCTATGTTTGGGTGAAGTGAAGAGGCTAGAGGATTATGCTCTACTCCCTTTTTAGGTAGTACCAAAAATTCAAATTCTTGAATCTAAACCAAGTCCCCATGTGGTCCTTTTTGTGAGTCACCTTGTTAGAGAGGGTTAACCGTAGTGGACATTCCATTTATTGGGTAAACCATGTGGATGGAACCTCAAGTGGTAATAGCCATTTTTTCCATGGTAGTAACAACCGCTATACAAATGTCCTTGTAGAAGAAATCTCCATGGGTGTAGTTTCTTGTTGGGCTATTAGATCTCCTCAGCATCTTTGATTGATTAAAATCTCAGAATGTGTCAAAACCCCAGTGTACTTGAATTGGAGTTTTCCCTCTTGAGATTACAAAAGTTGCAGAGTCAAACCATTACTAAGAACCATAGTGCAACCAAATTTGTCTTTCTAGGACTATGTGTGTGGTTGGAAAACATTTGAAGAACATATACAAGTAGAATCTTTAAGGAGTAGCATACTAAGTCACTATTCTTGTTTATGTGCAAGGTTTCTTTGTTCCTTGCTCATTGTTTGAAGACATTGTTTACTTGAACTCCTTGATTTCTTTCTTGCGTGCTTGATCGATGAAAAAAATCTGTTGATACATCTAGTTGATCTTTTAAAATGAACAAAAACCTGAGTTCCTGAGTTTACCAACTTGCTGTCAAGCAGCCTGATCTTGTTTCATTGCCTAGGTCTATGCACATTCTCATGTGAGCTTGGCATTTTATCATGTGAGATTTCACTTTCTTGCATGATCCCTAGCATTTCTCCATGCAGGACTTCATTCCCTCATGAAAAATTGTCCCCTAGTCTATCAGAACAGTGAGCTGATTTGTGCCATTTCCAGTCTTCCTTGGTCGATTTGGATTATAGTAGGTCACTTACCTTGCAGTTGGAAGCCTGTTTGCACCTTGGGTTCCTATGTCTTGACCTCTTGGATTAGTATTCTTTGATTTCACAAGTGACCTTGCTTGGAATCGGTTAGTTAGAAATCATCCTTTTTGAGAAAATAAACCTTTAGATTCTTTGATAACACCTTGGAGAGTCTTAGTAATCTCTTGTCCAATTCACTTCCATCCAAAATCAAATTCAATCAAACATAATTTGGTTAAATCATTCTCCTAATCCATATTGTTGGCAAGTTGTCTATACTGAGGTATATGACTAGATATAGTGTTGTCATTATGGAAACAAGGTCATATAGCAATTTGGAGTCAGCGCACTTGATGTAAATATCAGAATTTAGTTAAGTGTTGAAGATTGGATAGCGTACAGAGTTCCTATAGCTCAGAGCATCAACACACATGCATACAGATGAATTATGGTATGCACCTTAGAAGTTAAGTTTGTTAGACTATATTCTTTCTTAGCCTATGAGCACATGATCAGATGTGCAAGGATGAGAAAGTTACAGTCAGTTGAAGTTGCACAGCTAGTGTGTGCCAACAAAGAATAGAGCATGGAGCCGACAGTTAGTATTTTGGTTTGTGATTGTAATGTAATATTGTAAAGGCTATGTGCCCATTGTATTTAGGTTTTTGACATGTTTATATATATAATTGTAAGCATGCTTAAGCCAATTCATTTGGAAGTGTTGTTTGTAACTAGTTATAGGGCCGACTTAATTGTGTATTTTGTATGAGTGTATAAATATAAGGTGTGCCCATTGTATTTGGGATGGAAGTTGATAGAGAGTTGTAATAAGTAGAGAAGAAGTGTGCGAAGACACTAGAAGATGTATTAGAGTTTTGCTAGAGGTCAAAGCATCAACGCATCAAAGGAACTGATCTGACAAGCATTGTCATAGTGACAGTTCATCCTATAGATATAGTGTGTAACTGAGATCAGAAGGTTGTAGCCTTCACCACTTGAGTAGTGAGCTCTTGGACAGTGTGTCATCTCCCCTAAGAGGGACGATTATAAAAGAATCCTAACAGGGTCTGAACCTTAACAAGGTCTACTATACTAAAAGCATTGTAAAGCTACTCCTAATAGGGTAAAGGATCTTCTAACAAGGATCACAAAACACTAGTGCAAAATATTAGTGGGTATCAATTCCCATTGGGGTTTTTACCTATTTTGGTTTCCCCATAATCATATTGGTGTCATGTGTTGATTTCATGTTTCATGTTTATATGAATGTTTATTTCAGTGATTAAGCATTTAAGTTCAACATAAAGATTAAACTAAAAGTTAAAATATAGTGAACACTGATTCAACCCCCCCTCTCAATGTTTCCATTCCTAAAAATTGGTATCAGAGCTCTGGTCCTCAGCATAGAAGTTTAACCACTTGAGGAGATCATGGATAAAGTAGAAAATAAACATTTGAAAAGAAATCTTGAAGCTTCTCTTGAAGACCTAGACCAATTAGAAAGAGAATCTAAAGAAGTAAAGGATAAAATTAATGATGCTATATTAGTCATAAAAAAGCTAAGGAAAGATTTGAAAGAATGCTCTACCAGTGATCTAGGGACAATGGTCAAGAAGTTGAATGAAGAAAATAAATCCTTAAAAGAACAACTTGAAGAGTTTGATGATAAGCTAACTAATAATTAGAAAGTCTGTGATGAGCAAATCAAAGAGAACCTTTAGCTAAATGAAGAACTAAGGCAAGGAAACATGGAAATCTTGGAGCTAAGGAATAGCAAAGAAAGCTTGGAGTCTGAATTGAAAGCAACAAATAATCATATTGACAAGTTACACACCAGTTCTGATTTGGTAGAATCTCAGTTGTATGCAAGGAAAGGCAAAGGAGACACTCGCTGTATTAGATACAATGAAGCACAAAATCATATTGATAATATGCAAGCAATAAAGGATTCACAAAAGGACTCTACTGATGCTAAAAAGATTGAAGATCAAACCAAAGATAATGGTGGACCACCTAAGAATGAGCGCAAGCAAGTAGAGTGCACTTGTTTTGCATGTAACAAGCATGGTCACATTGCAAGGAACTGTACAGAGGTAAGACCTTCTAATGGTTACTATTATTCATGCAACAAGTTTGGTCATAGAGCTATGAATTGTAAGACTAGCAAGAAGAATAGGATTCAACAAGATCAAAGAAATCAGAATTAGACAAATGTAAGAAGTTCTTAGAATGTTACATGCCAGATATGTAACTATAATGGTCACACAGCAAAACAATGTAGAATGGTGACTCATGTCAATGTGCTAAGGAATATAAGAACTCTAGTCATTTGTCACTCTTATAACAAGGTTGGACATATCTCAAGGTTCTGTAGATCAAGGACGCAAGGTCAAGGAAGCCCTAAAAAGGCCAAAGAACTAGTTTTGGATCCCGTAGGAGAAGTTAATTTTGTCAAAGCCTCAGATAATGCAAGCATGATTTGGTTAGAGAAAAAGAAGGACAAGACTGATGAGAATGTATTGGATGCATCCATAGTGGAAGCACCCTCTACATCTGGATGAATGGCCCTCAGGGTCATAGGGGGAGCTAATTTAGCTCTAGACTCCTACGTGGCTGGTATACTCATCCTTAGAGTATGCACCTTTGGACTTAATCTTTTGGAGTATAAAGGTACCTACGTGAAAGATCACACATGCTGATTGTGAACAAAACTCAAGTTGCAAATTTTGAAGTGATAGCCTGGTTTATGTGACTTGCATTAATGGCAGAATTTTTACTTTTAAGTACACAAAAAGTTATTTGATTTCTCATTGCGTTCAAATTCAGAGTGATAGAGAGAAAAAATACCCTTGGAAGTTTTTGTGGAGACTTGGAGATTGATCTATCAGTGTTTGTAGTGCATTTGGTCGGTTGCAGAAACCCTAAGCTTGTTGTGCCGATTCAGAAGCCTTTAGATTATCTCGGAGCTCAGTTGGAAAGAATTTACAAGTAAGTCATGGCCACTCCCATTTTTTATGATGTCATTAAGAAGAAGAGATATGTTTTCAAGAAACATCCATTTAAATCAACCCTAGATGATTTAGAGGGAGCTTTCTCCCACACACCTATGAGTATCATGCATGTGGAAGAAATTAGGGAATATATCTACTATAAGAAGGAACCAGTTGGATTAGATAGGCTAAGAGCGCACATGGATACCATGTTGAAACCTGAAAAAACATTCATGGATAAATATGCTAAATGGAATGATCACCATATTATTGAGTATGCTATGGCATATGAATTCTATGAGATAGAATTGATAAAAATATTATTGAGTAGAATTCATGATGATTTGTTTTGGATTGGTGATGTACCAGTAAGAATCACCAGTGAATTGATACATGAGATGACAGGCTTTTCTAGGAAAGGCATTGTCCTTCCTATGGGTAAGGATGTCAGAAAGATGGTTGAGCAAACATGTAATTCAAGGAGTGATAGGCACGACATGACAATCGAGCCTATTGAGCAAGAAGACATCAAATTGATGTCAATGATACTGGGATACAGGTTCCATCACACCAGTAGGGTGAATAGTGTGTCTGCGGGTACTATTCTAGCTGCCATCAGACTTGTGAAGGAAGATGGGGAATTCAACTTGTGTGAGATCTTGTACACATAGTTGATTGATAACATCAAGGCCATCAAGCATGACAAGACAAAGATATTTAGGTTTGGTTCATTGATCATTTACATGTACCTTCATATAGTTGGGAGAGTATCAAATTTTTATTTGGACAAATCCATTCCTACCATGCCTCAGATATCCAACAAAGCATCCACAAAGAGAACATTAAGAGTGTTGGTTCTTGGATAGGATTTTGCACTCCAAGAGATACTAGTATGCTTATGACTGATGTTAAGGAGTGGTTAATTCAAAATGTGGGAAATCTATAAGCAACTGGACCAACTATAGGGACAAGACTGCCCTCTTCACTTCTAGCTTTGAAAAACCAAGGTGGGTATACCTGATCCAATAGATATAACTCTATTCTTTCCCTAATAATGGATCTTACAATAGATGACAGTGAGAAAGTACTAAGTAACAACCTATTACTCATTGACTCTCCATCACTGGGTAGAACAACATATAAAGTAAATAAAATGTAAAAGAATGGTAATGATTATGTTTTAGGATCACAAGATGTTAATCATTCTACACAAAGAAAAATAGGGAAATATAGGCCAGTGCCCTATCCATTGGGCGAAAGATCAGAGGATAGAATGAATACAAAGATATTTGGAGAATAACTAGTCCTTGAACATAAATACAAAACATTCCAACTCTTTCCTGCTTTTTAGAAAATCCTCAAATGAATTCATTAAACATGTATCCCACCCTGAGTAGTATTTAATCCAATCCTAGATCAGAACTCAAAGCTAAATACATACATATAAATCTTAGAAAGACTTAAAGATTTATAGAATAAACTCAAAGGAGAGACAAAGATTTGAAATTTGTATTAAGTATAACCTTTGAACATTGTAAACATCATATTCTGAATGATAAGCTTGAAAAATAGCAGCAACAACCTGTACTTCTTCTCTATTTCTTGATGAAAAATGATACAATATATTATAATCCCCAACCGAGGGCTAGGGTTTTAGAAATTTTATCTTTTTAACTCCTAAACTCTCAATGCCTAGAATGATCGTGAAAAATCCTTTATATACAAGGAGATGCAACAAGCTACTGATCATTCTAGGGTTTACAAAATTCCTGTTAGGAATGAATGCAAAGTATTTTGGCAGTCATTCTATAGCAATTGTTGTTGCATTCATGACTTGGATTGTCATTGATGTCAACACAGTGATATTCTGGATATTAGTAGGAAAGTAGGTACAATTTTGTTTTGTGCACATGTTGTATTGTAGATTGGATTTTTCACAGTTGATGGTATGTTATTTGGTGTGTTATTAACCTATGGTTAACAATGCAAAAAGAAGTTCATTCATTTGTGAGAGTTATGAGCATTTTGGTGAAAGCAGTGTTTAGACAGTGTTTCTGTGAAGTGATGTTTAGAAATCAGAGGATATCTCTTAGCTGGGATGGAATCTAATTTTGTGTAGTTAAAGGGATGTTGGAGACTCATTAATGATGATGTGGTTCATAGCACAAACTTTGAGGATATGTTTGGAGAAAGTTATAGTATCTGGAAGCTGATAGTTTTATGTGAATTCTGTGTGTAGCGTGTAGAATTTATTATTTTGTAATTGAGGACCAACTCATTTATAATTATTTGAGTTTGGTATATAAGAAGGAATGATTTCATTTTTGTAATGTGTACTATGAAGATTGAGATGTGAATATATGCATGAAGTGAAGAAAAGAGATAATTCAGTGATGAAGGAAGACTTGTGAGTACAAAGATCTGGAATTGTGATCTTGTGTAGCAGAGAGTGTGGTTTTGGCACAATGTGAAGGAGGTAATATATTTCATATTATTCTATTTAATAATTCTAAGATCTTTTGAACAGTGGGTTCAGAGATCTTGCCTTGAAGCTATTTGGGCAGTGGGTCCTTCTGTCTTCCATAAACTCTTAATCGGGTTAGAATCTTTTAACAGGGATTCAAAATCTCCTAATAGGGATTTATATGTACTGAATGTATTTCATAAGACTCCTAAAAGGGTCCATCCTCTAACAAGGAACTTTCATATTAGTGCATCATTTTGTGGGCATCATTCCCACTGGGGTTTACTCTTTTCAAGAGGTTCCCTAGTCAACATATCTTATGTTATTGTGCAATTGTGTATGATTATCTTTCTATGGTTGATCAGTACATTGATTACATTATTTAAATTAGTTGAATGGATAAATTATCTGATAACTGATTCACCCCCCCCCCTCTTAGTTATCTTGGGAATCTTTACTTTCTAACAATTGGTATCAGAGCAGCAGGTCCTTGAAAGAAAAGTTTAACAACTTAAGGAGATCCATGGTGAATTTCAGAAAAGAAAGCCCTAAGTTTGATGGAGTAAATTTTGACAGCTGGAAAGAAAAGATGAAGACACATCTATTGTGTTTAGGACCAAGTTATTGGTTGATTACAAAGAATGAGAAGACTATCATTGAGGAAGACAATCTAGAGGCAGGAACTAAAGATGAACTAGATTTATTCATGTGTAACATACTTGCAAGAGAAGCACTTTTGTCAGCACTACCAGAGAATGAATATAGTTAGGTAAGATGTTTGAAAACATCTCATGCAATTTGGAAAGCTTTACATTCTACTTTTGAAGGTGATGAACATGCAAAGAAGGCTAGATTACATAATTGGATTTGTGCATTTGAAGATATCAGGATGATGGAAGATGAATCTATTAGAAGCTATATTGGTAGGATGTCTAAGATTGTAACAGGAATAAAGTCTTGTGGAGGTGATAAGATAGAGAATGAAGTGATATGGAAAATTTTGAGAACTTTGAGACCAGTATTCAAGAAGACAACACAGATGATTGAACAAGTGATACCTTGTACATCAAACTTTTCAAGAGAGACTCTTCTTGGAAGATTAGAAACAACAGAGATGAACTTGAGATTATCAGGAGAGCTACCTAGAATGGAAACAACATTCAGTGCTCTTAACATTAGACCTACAAGAAGTACTAGTGTGAATGGAGATTATGCCAGTGGTAGCAGATCTGAGGAAGATAAGAAGATTGAAGAAGGTATTGCATTACTTGTAAAAAAGAGAACCAGATGGTAAGAAAATCTTTAAATGTTGGACTTGTTAAGAATATGGTCATTTTGCATCTAAATGTCCTAAAAGAGTTAAGAAGTATAGAAGCAACTTTAAACCTAGGAGATCTAAAGAATGTTATTATGCAAATGATGAAGATCTTGAAGCAGGAATTGAAAAACATTTAAGTGACAGTGATAATGATAACTTTGAGGAAATAGGATTTGTAGCAATTAAAGAAGAAAGTTTTGAATCTGATAAAAGGGAAGAAAAAGCATTAGTTTCACAAGTTGAAAAGAAATCTGATTGGATTATAGATAGTGGTTGTTCACATCATATGACTGGAGATAAAAGAAAGTTTGTTAAGTTAGATAATTATGATGGAGGAATTGTTAGGGTTGGTAACAATGCACCTTGTTTGATTAAGGGTATAGGATCTATTACTCTTGATGGAAAGACTAACACTGATGATGTTTACTTTGTTGATGGACTGAAACATAATCTACTAAGCGTTGGACAATTGGCCGATAAGGGTTATCAAGTTTGGTTTTCTGAGAAAACTTGTGTGATAAAAGATAAAGATGGAAATCTGGTTGGAAAAGGATCCAGAACTAGAGGTAATGTATTTCAGTTGAATCCTACTAAGATGACATGTTTGATAACTAGGATTGATGACAGTTGGTTATGGCATAAAAGGTTTTGTCATATAAACTTTGATAATATTGTCAAGGTGAGCACTACACTTGCGGTAAGAGATTTACCTAGAATTATGAAACCTACTAACATGATTTGCAAAGAATGTATGATGGAAAAGCAAAAAAGGAGTTCATTTCCCAACAAGAAGTTCACATCAATAGAGAAGCTGGAGATTGTTCATACAGACTTGAGTGGTCCTACTAGGACTAGAGGATTCTATGGAGAAAGGTATTTTATGATTCTTGTTGATGATTTTACAAGAATGATGTGGATTGTATTTTTGAAAGAAAAATCTGAAGCATTTGATAAATTTAAGATCATGAAAAGAAAAATTGAGAATGAATCTGGAATGAAGATTAAGTGTCTAAGATCTGATAGAGGTGGTGAATTTACATCAAGAGAGTTTAACACCTTTTATGAAATGAATGGTATTAAGAGACAACTTTCAGCCCCTAGAACACCAGAACAAAATGGTATTGCAGAAAGAAGGAACAGGTCAATAACTGAAGCAGCAAGAGCTATGTTGTTTGAAAATGATTTGGCTAAGACTTTTTGGAGAGAAGTAGTGAACACAGCAGTATACACTATGAACAAAGTACAAATCAGAGAAGATACAAACAAGACACCTTATGAATTATGGTTTGGACATACACCCTCAGTTAAGTATTTTAGAATTTTTGGAAGTAAATGTTATATAAAGAGAGATGATGATATAGGAAAGTTTGATCCTAGAAGTGATGAAGGAATATATCTTGGATGTTCTTTAAAAAGAAAAGCATATAGATGTTATAACAAAAGAACTAAGACTATTGTTGAAAGTGCAAATGTAAAAGTTGATGAGAAGTTTAAAATTCAGGAAAGAATGCTTGATTATGAATCTGATGGAGAAGCACAACCTCAGTCTAACATTGAAAATGCAGAATTATTTTTTGAAACTAACAGTGATTTGCTGAATGAAAGTCATACTGAAGAAAACAAAGAAGAAAATAGAGAAGAAAGCAGAGAAGAATCTACAGTCGGAACAAGATCAGTAACTATGACACCTAACATGTATACTTCAAGACATCACCCTGTTGAGCAAGTTATTGGAAGTTTAGATAGAGGAGTTTTGACTTGAAATAAGGTACATTTATGTTTGATTTCTCAAATTGAACCTAAGACTACTAATGAAGCTTGTGAAGATGAACATTGGATTAATGCTATGAAAGAAGAACTAGAGCAGATTGAAAAAAACAAGACATGGGAATTGGTCCCTAGACTTGAAGATAAGAATGTGATTGGAACAAAGTGGGTATTCAGAAACAAGATGAATGAACAAGGAGAAGTGATAAGAAACAAAGCAAGATTGGTATGTAAAGGATATTCACAACAAGAGGGAATTGACTATGAAGAAACTTTTGCACCTGTGGCTAGACTTGAAGCAATGAGAATGTTTCTAGCATATGCAACTTACAAGAAATTCAGAGTGTATTAGATGGATGTGAAGTCAACATTTTTGAATGGTGAATTGGAAGAAGAAGTCTACATTGAGAAGCTTGAAGGTTTTCCTTTGACACAAGAAGGAGATATGGTATGTAAGTTAAAGAAAGCTTTATATGGATTAAAACAAGCACCTAGAACCTGGTATGCAAGATTGGATAAGTATTTATTGAAATTGGGATTTATAAAAGGAACAACAGATAGTAACTTATACAAAAAAGAAATTGAGAATGGTTTGTTGGTTATAGTTATATTTGTTGTTGATATCATCTTTGGAGGAGAAGATGAAGCTAGTGACAAATTTGTAGATGAAATGAAGACTGAATTTGAGATAAGCATGATTGGAGAAATGAAATATTTTTTGGGATTACAGATAACACAAAGCAAGGAAGGTATATTTGTAAGTTAGAATAAGTATTTGAATGACTTATTGAAAATTTTTGGAATGGAAGATTCTAAACCTGTTGGAACACCTATGGTAATCGGACATAAGTTATCTAGCAAAGATGAGACACCAATAGTTGAGCAGAAAAAGTATAGATCTATGATTGGAGGATTACAGTACTTGACACATAAAAGACTTGATATAGCACATTCAATGGGGATTGTAGCAAGATTTCAAGTAGAACCTAGAGAATCACATTATGCAATAGTAAAGAGGATACCGAGATATCTAAAAGGAACAATGGATTATAGATTATGGTATGAGAATTTTGATATTTTACTTTATGTGCCTATACTAATGCAGATTGGGGAGGTAGAATTGATGACAAGAAAAGAACCAGTGGTGGAGCCTTTTTTCTTGGAGGACAATTGGTCTCTTGGCTAAGTAAGAAGTAGAATTGTACTTCAGAAAGCACATCAGAAGCAGAATATGTTGCAGTAACAAATAATTATAATCATATTATTTGGATGAAGTAGATGTTGGAGGATATTGGAATAAAGTTTGATGAGCTTGTTGTTATACATTGTGATAACACCAGTACAGTGAGTATGTCAAAAAATCCTATTTTACATTCTAAGACTAAACATATTGAGATCAAGTATCATGTTGTAAGAGAGAAAGTTGCAGAAAAAGAAGTAAGATTGGAGTACATAAGTACAAAGGAGCAGATAGCAGATATATTTACAAAGCCTTTACCTAAGGATACATTTGTGTATTTGAGAGGTATGCTTGGGGTTATGCCCCAACCTATTTTTGAGAATTGATGCAGATGATTGCATCTATCTAGTGGTATATGAGCCCTATCTTTCTTCTGGATTGGATGTTGGAACTTCCTCTATGGGGGAGTTTATGAGCTGAGTCATGAGGACTCTTGTTATTGTATTTTTTTCTGAAAAGTGTCTTTTGACATTAAGTTGTTGTTGACTTAGTGATGAAATTTCTATCATTGATGTCAATGGGGGAGAGATATACATTAAAAACATTGTGGATTGTATGAGAGAGCTGAATAGGAAAATGAAGCAAGATTTAATTTGATATTTTGCAGTGATGTTGCAGTATTGGATTTTTGGAACATTGGATATTTTTCATCTATGTTGCATCAATGCCAATGGGGGATATTGTTAGGAAAGAATGCAAAGTATTTTGGCAGTCATTCTGTAGCAGTTGTTTTTGCATTCATGACTTGGATTGTCATTGATGTCAACACAGTAATATTCTGGATATTAGCAGGAAAGCAGGTACAGTTTTGTTTTGCGCATATGTTATATTGTAGATTGGATTTTGTGTAGTTGATGGTATTTTCTTTGGTGTGTTATTAACCTATGGTTAATAGCACAAAAATAAATTCATTCATTTGTGAGAGTTATGAGCATTTTGGTGAAAGCAGTGTTTAGACAGTGTTTCTGTGAAGCAATGTTCGGAAATCAGAGGATATCTCTTAGCTGGGATGGAATCTGATTTTGCATAGTTAAAGGGATGTTGGAGACTCATTAATGATGATGTGGTTGATAGCACAAACTTTGAGGATATGTTTGGAGAAAGTTACAGTATCTGGAAGCCGACAGTTTTATGTGAATTTTGTGTGTAGCATGTAGAATTTATTATTTTGTAATTGAGGACTGACTCATTTGTAATTATTTGAGTTTGGTATATAACAAGGAATTTTTTCCTTGTTTTAATGTGTACTATGAAGATTGAGATGCGAATATATGCATGAAGTGAAGAAAAGAGCTAATTCAGTGATGAAGGAAGACTTGTGAGTACAGAGATCTGGAATTGTGATCTTGTGTAGTAGAGAGTGTGGTTTTGGCACAATGTGAAGGAGGTAATATATTTCATATTATTCTATTGAATAATTCTAAGATCTTTTGGACAGTGGGTTCAGAGATCTTGCCTTGAAGCTGTTTGGGCAGTGGGTCCTTCTATCTTCCATAAACTCTTAACCGGGTTAGAATCTTTTAATAGGGATTCAAAATCTCCTAACAGGGATTTATATGTATTGAATGTATTTCATAAGACTCCTAAAAGGGTCCATCCTCTAACAAGGAACTTTCATATTAGTGCATCATTTTGTGGGCATCATTCCCACCGGGGTTCACTCTTTTCAAGAGGTTACCTAGTCAACATATCTTGTGTTATTGTGCAATTGTGTATGATTATCTTTCTATGGTTGATCAGTACATTGATTACATTGTTTAAATTATTTGAATGGATAAATTATCTGATAACTGATTCACCCCCCCCTATTAGTTATCTTGGGGATCTTTACTTTCTAACAATTCCTAACCTAAAAACTTTACAACAACCTCAAAAAGTTTACAATAAATACACTAATCAAGTAGGTGAGATATTTGTAGCTGAGCTGCCCTGCTTTATGTCTTCAATGTTGTCCCTGGCTTCTTTCAACAAATCTGATCACAATATCTCGTAGTCAATCCTGCAATGAATGTCTTCTTGTATCTCAACAACCTTTATGACTCAAAAAGTAACCGCCTTTACTTGCTCTAGGAGGCTAGCGGAGTATTAACTTTTACAACATGAGGTATGTACTAATACCTAAATTTATTGTACACCTCTTCACTTGGGAACTCAAAACTTGCAAACTTAGCCTACTTGCTAGACAATTATTTCCACTCATCTTCAATTTCAGTGATCTTCTGCTGAATATTATCAAACATTGATTTGGTATTTATTAATAACTTGATAACACTACTAAAAGAACAGGTGTCACTTAGGACACTAGTCACCCTTTCTGACAAATGTGCATCCATCTCTTCTCTCCATAGATATGATTCTTTAAATTTTCCCTTATTTGTGAAAATGGTGGGCACCAGCTTATAGTTTGAAAGCATTAATTCAGCTTTCAACATACTTGATCTTCTAATAAAATTATCCAAAATGATGCCATACTATACCATTTCCTTCACAATATGATGCACTAGCTTAATCAATGGATCAAGATCCTCTTGGCCCTTTGATAGCATTCGAAACAACTTCACATTCCAAGACCTCTCAATCCATTTCTTCAAAATTGGTGATATTTTAGTCTTCTCCTTATTCAAATCTACAAACAAAACATGTAACTTACTGACATGACTATGGAAAATGGATGGCATCAAATCATATGCAAACTGCATGATTGCATCTGTCATTTTTTCTTCATACTTCTGGTTTGCCAAAGCTGTGGCCTTCACATTTTCATCTTTTTCCTTCTCCAGTTGTACTCTTATTTCCCTAAATTTATTATTCTCCTTTGTTAACATTTGTTTTTCCCAACTAATCCTTGCATCCATACTAGTCTCTGGGTAGGGGGATTGTGGAAGTTCAACAATTGGGCTTGAGGATGAAGCCACTGCAGGTTTATCAAAGATTGCCAATTGGGGAGACCTATGGTCCTGGGGTCCAGATAACTAAGTAATCAATTTATCCTTCTGGATCAACACCACCTTGAGATCATTATAGGACTTAAGGACAATTTCAAATTTGAGCCTAAGATCTTCCTTTTCTTGCGCATCTTTCTCTGCCACTTTAACATTGAATTTGGTAGTCTCCAAAATTAAGTTTTATGCTTCCACACTAGAAGTCTCTCCTACTCTTTGTACCAATAAAATACCTGCATATCCTATAGAGAGAGAGCTTCTCTTCTTCCTTTATCTTCATCCCTCTTTAGGGACCACATGACAAGGGTTGCATGATCCTCTGAGAAAGCAATTCCCCTAGCAGCTTGTTTGGCCCGCTCTACAGTAGCAAGAGATTTTACCTTGCTTTTCCTAACTTGATCAAAGACAATTGCATTAGAAATTACCGACTCTAGTAGAATGAGCACCCCTACAGTATGGACCATAGCCCTTCCCTCCTCAGGAGTAATCTTCTCAAACTACTTGACCATCTCTGCCTTGGTCTCATTTTCTATTTCTATGATATCCCTATCAGGGAACTCTTCCTTTTTCTTCTCACAGATCTCTTTATATTGGTTTATTTTCATTCTCCATACAAATTGGGAGAATGCCCTAGTTTTGAAAAATTTGTCATTAGCTATGAAAGAATCACTAGATTGCTTCAAGATAGGGTCCATTTGTTTACCCTCAATCTCCTCAACTGTAAGATCCATGGCCACCTCCTTAGGTGCCTCAGGCATCCCTTCTTGCAACTCATCATTGGAAAGAAAAATGTTTCCCTCATTCCTCATTTGTACCAATTACTCCACTACCCCATGTTCATCTAACTAGATGGGGGATTGAGAAGGAGAATAAGCTTCCTCTCTTGGCCTTACCTCTTGTTATCTTTGCCTCTTAGGAGAGGGTCCCTGCATTGTTGGATCATCCATGGGTCTTTTTCCTTTTGAGGTAGAAGGAAGATCTTGACCTCTCTATTGTGGTGGTTAGAGAACATTGTAACCACTCTTCTTCTGCATTGTATAAACTCCCTTTGGAGTCAATTTCATATATTTTGGCTGGCTAAAAATCTACCTAGCTCTTTCAGGGTCTGTCTTGCTTACAACAACCCTCTTTTCATTTACCGCATGCATGATGCCTTCAAAATGTTCCACAAGGGCATCTACTTTCCTTGCCCATGGCTCAAAGCCTTATAATGGGTCATATGTTTTGTCAAAATTTCTAATGAAATCTATAGACTTCTTGTAAATGATCCATTTCTCTTTCTTAATCTCTTGAGTTTGAAGGTCAAACTCATTCCTTATCACATCTTCAGGAAAATTAAATTGATGCTCAATAAGAGCACACCTTACCTTTTCTCTAAACACTGCTAAGAGGAAACACTCTATATCTGCACACCTTGCCACTACTCTAGCCATTCTATAGGGCTAGAAGACTTTATTCAGATGCACCCATCCCCCCTTTGTAATCACATACTGATGTGCTATAGTTATGTCCAGAGAGAAAGTTCCCCTTCCCTTGCCAGTGAGACTGGTTTCTTGCAAGTCACCAATTTGCCTCAAAATTTTAGCATATCCTAATTTAATGGGACTTGATAAGGTAAAATGTATGGTGCCACTTTGCAACCATATACTCTGAAAACTATGGAAACTGGATACAAAATTATATCCCCAAAATTGTGGACTATGGTGATGTCCTGGCAATGCTCCTTTGGTCTGATTAATCTTAACAGCTCCCTTGGTATTCTAGGATTGTCAAAAAATAACAAGGTTCGAAGCCTTGAAGCAAAATCCCTATCAAAAGCAATGTAACTAGCATGAACTCTATCCCATGACAGAGTTATGGTCCATAGTTGGACTGGAAGGGTTTCTCCATATCTCTCCTTCACAATGTTGACTGTCGAGCTGAAGAAATTCTCACCTTTGTATAAGAACATATGCATAAGCATAGAATACCATCCAAAAGGCCTATTAACCTTCATGTTCTTGATTCCCATGAATCCTTCATGAATAAGATCAGCCAAATGAGATGCAAAATAAAAAATCAGTGCCAATTGGGGGTGGAGTGATTGTACCATCATAAACATGTATGGTATTGGCATATGAGTTGCTTCATCATGCCCTAGAATTAGAGTTAATGACTTATAGACCTCCTGTGCTCTCTTACTAAACAAATTCAACCTAAAAGGCTCTGATGTGCTTGGACTGATGACACACATGGATCCAATTTCCTCTAGAAATTCCCTTAGAGGTCCTGCTCTCAAATAATCCCTCTGTGCTTCATATATCTCTGTAAACTCTGTGAAATCAATCTTCTCTAACTCAAAAGAAGGGTCATTTAGTGAAAAAACTTCCCTAATCTCATCATCTATGATGCTGATTAGGTCCTTCCCATTTATGTCCTTGACACATTTTGTCACAGGATCATAACATTTGGCAATTTGGATCAATAACTCTGCATCCATGAATACTCCAGGAACCACCAACTTCCCTATATCAAACTGCCAAATGTTACTAAGAGGGGCACAAGAATTTCTCTATGAGTATGCTAATGTAAATAAAATTAGGCCATTATGATCTTTACCCACCTTGGCATCTCTCATCCAATTCCCTCTATCATGGAGTCCATCTGCAACATAATCCCTAGGGTTTCTTAGAACTAACTCCTTTAATCTAGCCACCCCATTATCTGAATGAGGTAATAATTGCATTAAATCCTTGAAGAAACCTCTATCTTTGTACTCTATCTTCCCAAACAAATTACTCTTTGGTGGCATATTTATACTAGGGCTTCTTAGAACAATGTATAAAAACTCAAGGAAAACCCTAAATACTTTCAACTGGCAATACAATTTTCCTTGCAACACCTTCACAGACTTCAAGAAATTTTTAAACTCAAAAAAGAGACCTACCAGGCACCTGTAGGTTTTTCACTTGAAATCAATCCTTGAGGAAAATCCAGTTCACCAGAAAAACTTATGAGAGCGGTGAAGAGAAACAATGATTCAATTTTGATGTATAACATTTCCAACTACTTACAATCCATCCACATATAGCATATTAATTTCACCATTATTGAAATTTAGTGGCCTTAGCATTCATAAGGCATGAACACCATCACAAAGTAGCAAGTTTTAATTCAAGCCATTGATTTTATTTTCTTTCAGCACATTGGACGATCAGCAAACAAAACCACACAACCCTCTTTTACTTTTTCCCAAATGATTTCTCAGTCAATGAGAAAATTTCAATATAGCCATGCAGGGAAATAAACAACTTATCTCTACTTTGCACAAAGTAGATAGGTGTCACCCTTTCACTAAAGTGCTAACCCAAAACTATCAAAAAAACCAAATCAAGATATAACGACAACCATTGATGCCATTAAATCAGATGATCACCATATTTCAATAAAATCTTGGCCCCATAGTTTGCCTTACAAACCTCTATCAAATCATAAGATGCCAAGTCAAATAGGTCTATAGGTGGAAGACCCCACCTTTATCCTTGGTGTCAAATAAACTGACAACCTCACATGTCATCACTACCTTTAGCCAATCAGAAATGACCGCATCTTCAAGAGTCAGCAACAAAAGATCCACCCAGCGGTTCCCATCTCTAAACAAGATCAACGACTGTCACTATACCATTGATCCTAAAAAATATGCACCTTATCCCATAAGTATAATGACAACCATGAGATCTTGTTGAATATTCATCATCTAAGAAGGTAGGCCCCACAGTTGACACTTCAGTCAGCCTTTGTCAAATCAAAAAATGCCATGCTGCAAAAATTGGCAAGTGGACCCATTCTCCTTTTCTTTCTCAGCATCTAAAACCATGAGAACTGCCACATCATAATTGATTGCAACCAATAGAAAGCAAACATGTTGGTGTGACCTAGCATTTTAGGGCCCACTTCATGTTTCATTTCTTAAAGAGGATCAGACAGTCATCGCTATACCGCAAGCTTAAATTCCTTACATCTTTTGTCCACGGTATAACGACAACCATAAGATCAATCTATTGCTTAATCCTTTGAAAAGCCTGACCCCATAGCTGCTACATCATTAGAGATGGATGTCAAACCAAGAGAAATGCCACAGAGACTAACAAGCTAGAACCTGCCGCTGTCAGTGAGAAATTTGATTGGACGCCTATTGCTAAAGTGCAATGCTTAAAAGGCTATTATCTTGGTCCAACGGTATAGCGACAACCGTTGATCAAATTCATTGTTTAATTGCTAGTACACTCCTTTACCAGACAGGCCCGCTCAGACATGTGGCACTTCATCGCTAAAGCGCATGTGAGAGATTCTGACAATGGGTAGTCTTGTAGTTCAATGACAACCACAAGTTTCAAAAGGTCGATACTTAGGAAAAATTCATTGGAAACTTAGTCTTTGAAAGAAATAATTAAAAAGGTACCCCACCTAAAAACCTAATGATATAACATGTAAAGCGATGGGTTAAAGGGGTTGCAAATTAGCAAATTCATATTTTGGAGAATTAGTGAGCCAAAAAGTAACGTGAAATTATAACAAGATTCAGGACCGGTTAGGGCTTTGATCAAACTTAGGGTTTTTACCATAAAACCCTACCATTAGGTCAATTAGTTGGATCATTTTTAAAAATATTAGCACAAAGTTGGAAAAATTTATATAGTGATAATAGTGGCTCATGCTTGGGGATGCGTATCTCCTACAGATACAAGAGAAAACTAGAATCTCCTGGAAGAGCAGACCATAACAAAAATTTGACAAAAATAGGGAACTGTACACGAAATTTTAAAACTAAACCTGCATAAGGACTCAGGAGATTTTAAGAAAAATAAAATTTTAACAATTGACCATGAACTGGCAATTCCACAAGCTCTCTTGTTAGATCTTTCAATAGATAAGAATTTGCTCCCCATTTTTCCTCAATAATATATGGGCCTAACCAGATGGGATCAAACTTCCCATGCTTTCCTTTATCTTCTAGTCTTGCATTGCACATTAGGACCATGTCACCATTCAAAAAACTCCTCTGAGTAGTCCTTTTGTCATACAAGACTTTACACTAGGCTTGCATCTTTTCATTTTTATCATGTGCATCATTTCTTACCTCATTCAATTGAATCAAATCATTTATTTTGACAGTCATATCTTCTTCCACATCATCATCACATGCCTGAATGAACTGGTACATCTGTAACAAATTATTTTGGGGTAATCTTGCATTGATCCCATATACCAAGTCAAAAGGGGCACACCCTATTTCTTTCTTGACTGTAACCCTATTAGCCCATAAGGCTTGCAACAACTTGGAATCCCAGGCCTTCTTATTTTTATCTAGGACTCTTTTTAGAATTTTAATCAAACTCTTGTTGCTAGATTCTGCCTGGCCATTCCCTTGTGGATGGTATGAAGATGAATAAGATATTTTTATACCATTTTTTTGGCAAAAGTGGACAAATTCCTTTCACCTTAAATACATTGCATTATCAACAACTATGGTTTCTGGGCAACCAAATCTTGTTAGGATATTTTGCATCATAAAGTCTGTTACTACTTTGCTAGTTGCTCTTCTTGAGGGGATTGCTTCAACCCACTTGGTGAAATAATTAGTTGCCACTAGGATATAAGCATGTCCACCACTGGATTTATTAGGGATTTCACCAATGAAATCCATACCCCAGTTCTAGAAAGGAGCTTGAACATAAACAAGTTTAAGAGGCAAATTTCCATTGAATTTTAATTTCCTTGCAAATCTCTGACAAGGATCACACCTTTTTACAAACTAATGGGTATCTTTAAAAAGTGATGGCCACCAAAAACCTGACCTAATGATATTATGGGCTATAGTCCTTGCCATATAATGTCCTCCACAAATCCCATTATGAATTTCATCCATCAAAAGTTTGGCCTTATCTTGATCAACACACCTAAGCAAGACACCTTCATTAATCCTCCACCATAATTCACCATTTATGATTACATATCTTATAGAGTGAAGTTTAATGGTTCTTTTCTTGTTATCATCTAACTCAGGGAGTAAAACCATCTTTTGCAAATACTTGACAATATCCTTGTACCACTCACAACAATCCATGTTACACACAAAAGGTCTCTGATTTTCTTCCAACATATTTATTTGATTTGCATTTAAGTTGCTTTGAGCCATCAAATTTTCCATGCCCAACCCTCTTACCATCTTTGTAATGTGGATGTCAATATTAAACTCTTGAATCCTATTGATCCACCTACATCTCCTTCCTGAAACCTGATGTTGGACCAAGATATCCTTGACTGTAGCACTTGGAACATAAGCAACTACTATGGCTCCAACTAGATAACATCTAAATGTTTTGATAGCCTTTACCAAGGCATAAGCTTGTTTTTCAATAATATCATAATTTAATTTTGCTGCCTGCAAAGTCTCACTGAAAAAAGAAATAGGTTGTTCAAAACCATCAACATTTTTCTGTAATAGTACTACTACAATAGTGTGGGCAGATGCAAAGGAAAAGATCTACATAGGTTTGCTATAATTTGGTGTTTTCAAGACTGGGGCATGCTTGATAGCCTTTTTAAAGTCATTAAAAGCCTGTACTGCTTCCACATTCCACTCAACCTTTGCTCCTTTCTTCAACATTCTTGATATGGGAAAGCTAATCTATTGGCAAAATGGTTAGTGCTCCCCTCAGGATTCGTGACATGGTTTAATAGCCTCGTGTGTCTTCTATAAGTCTAGTAGTTGTATCAGGCATTAAAAGGTTGATCTTTTGGTGCAACGGCAACCACTACTTGTAACAAGTGGTATTAGAGCTTGGTCATAGGTTCAAATCCCCTCGGGTAAAACTGAGGGGGAGATTGTTGGCAAAATGGTTAGCGCTCCCCTCGAGATTCATGACATGGTTTAACAGCCTCCTGTGTCTTCTATAAGTCTAGTAGTTGTATCAAGCATTAAAAGGTCAATCTTTTGGTGCAATGACAACCACTACTTGTAACATAATCTTTGTAAAGTTTGTGATAAACCTTCTTAAGAAATTGACCTATCCTAGAAAAGACTGAATCCCCTTGATATTCTTCGGTAATGATAATTTATCAATAGCTTGCACCCTTTCAGGGTCTATCCTCACCCCATCCTTTGAAACAATATGCCCTAGAAGTTTTCCTTCTACCACACCAAAAGTGCATTTCTTTGGGTTCAAAGAAACCCCATACTCTAATGCTCTAATGAAAATCTTCTCTAGATGTTGACAATGTTGTTCTTCTTTAGCTGAGAAAGCTGTCAAGTTTGTTGGAATTAGGAGAGATAGGTACTGAGAGGGGAGGGGTGAATCAGTGCCTTCAAAAATTTAAATGTAAAACCTTTTTGATCTATGACTGAATACTATGATAACCGATCAAAATAACTTGAATCTAATTGCATAAGTCAATCATCTAGTTAACTTAAGAAAGTAAACAATATGAAATCAATATGACAATCACATAACACAAGTATTTTGGTAACACAGAAACCCTTGTTAGAAGGTAAAAACTACGGTGGGGATGACACCCACAAATTCTTCACTACTGCAAAGAGAAAAGGTTTTTGTATTAAGGCTACAAGTTTTTATCACTTCTGGTGATCTTTCCCTATTAAGAGTAACATATTAGATTAGCTAGATCTACCTACTCATAGGATTTAACAACACTATATGAAGTGTGTACTCAGTTAAGAGATTTATACAAAGACTGTTAAGTCTACTCTGTTAAGAGATTTCACAAAAAAACTCTATCACAATTTTCGGAAAGTAATAGGTAACTATCTGCTAGTTGACAACTTAATTGTCTGAAAATAGATCTATAAGTTCTTATCAAAATATCACCTTATCGATGATGATTCTCTACTCTATTCTGCTCAGTAGCCTTGTCTGATTCTGTTCAATCTGAAAACCTCTATACTCTGTTCTGCTTGGTAAATTGATTGTCTTGAAGATAGGAAATTTCTTCAAGTGCTCTGTGATTCATATATATCAGTTCAACAATCGCATAAAATGGTGCGAACATATACAATATATAGTGTTCTATTTTTGCCGCTTAAACAAAAATTAGGTTACAAAAGAAAATCATAACCCTAAGATCTACGGTGCAAAATAACCTAGATCAACTAATACAAATAAGATAATCATTGCATTTAATGAATATCTTTTACAATAAATGCTCCTCGATCTTGGTAAACCATTTTACGATCTATTATAACCATTTGCATAGAATAATGTGCCATTTTAGATTACTATGCCATTTACTTTGATCATCGGTAAACACTATATAATCTACTTGGTGTACACTATGATGCTCAGTGTTTACTGACCGTCGATGTTGGTGTCGCTAGTGCTCAGTTAACCGTGTGATGCTCAGTATAAGGCTTTATCGATTGCACTATCTTACTTCTAGTTACTGACTATCTCAATGTAAATAACCGATTGACCTGATTACTGTCCTTTGATACTAATGACAACCTAAAATGCTCAATAGAGATTAACAATCTCCCCCTTTGGCATTAGTATCAAAACTTCATAATGTATATAGACAAACTATTTCTGGATATCCCTTATATCTCTGCTATATACATATCCACTATAGAAACTTCTAAGTACAAAAGTACTCCCCCTCGGTGCATGCTCTCAGTATTATGTAATATACATATCAACAATATATTATTTGGCATATACATGTTTTTCCCCCTTTTTGATAATAATTCCAAATACCAAAAAAATATGTAATGTATACTTACATCTTATAAAAAATGTGCTGATGGGTTTTCTTCATAGACTCCAAGAGGTTTTCCCATTCCTCTTTCAAGTTGGTAAGAGCAATTTTCTCAAGACCGACTTGAGCATGCATGTCAAAGATATTTTCCAACATTGAAATCTCTGGTGTTTCCATGAGTTGCTCGGCTTTGACAGTATGTGTTTCAAAAATCTTTAGGTAAGGTGTGAGTTCTTTCTGTAACTCTGTGACTTGATCAGTGATGTGCTCTTCCTGTTTCCTTAAGTCTGCTATCAGCCATTGGAGTTCCTGAACTTGGTTAATGTGCTTTAAGAAAGCAGTTGGCTCGGCGATAGCTACTTGTGTACTCACCTTGATTTCTTCTTCTAAACCTTTTATCTTTTCACTAATTTCTACAGTGAAGGTGTCTGTAGTACAAAGCTTTATTAGCAGTTGACAGATTAGCTGGGTGATAGATTTTACCTTGGTAATGACCTCAGATAGTTTCACCTTGTTTAGTTCCACTTCAATGCTAATCCTTTCTGCCAATTTGAGTTGAATCTTTGACTTTTCCCATTCTTCTATTCTTTTGTCTATGTCTATATCAGGGGCATTGATTCTATCGGCAAGGTTGGCAAGTTGATCTAAAATGGGAGTATTCTCATCAATGTTTTTTTTTGGTACTATCTGTTGTAGAATATCCCTTACATCATTTAATACTTCTTTACATTTTTGTTCTTGCCTCAATTTTTCTTGTGCTACTTTCCTTGAACATAACTCCCCATACTGACTTAGTTCCTTGAGGCTTAGAGTTCTTGGGTCACATTTGGGTATAACAATAACTTCATCAATGGTGACCGACCCTTTGGCTTTCTTCTTTTTCTTCTTCGGGGCTAGAGGTGACTTCTTTTCACTTACAACAATAGATTTTTCTTCACTCCTCAGAGTGTCCTTACCAGTTGACACTATATCATCTTTCTTCTGCTCCTCGGTGGATTGAGTGGGAGTCTCGGTGGTAGTGTCAAGTTGGTTCACCTCAGTTAACTTGGTTTCTTTAGGGTCTTTCTATTCTGTAGACTATGCCTCTGGTTTGACAGGCTCATTTGTATTGGCAGGTTGCTCAGGTGCTTGAATCTCGGTTGTATATTTGGTTGGCTCAGGATGAGAGACATTGGGTTGTACTTGTGAAATTATTTCAGCGGCCTCTGCAAGTACAAGAAGTTCACTTGGTAGAAATGTACACACATTGTTAGTGTTTAATGTTTCATCTTTGTATTGTGTGATTATTACATCTTCATCATCCTTATCATTAGGATCACCATTAGTGATGTCCTCAATGAGTGCATCATCATTGGTTTTCTTTTGCGAGTGGATCTTAGCTTGATCTGATGCATCTTGTGAAACTTTGATTTCTTCCTTATGTTCGGTAATATCAATTACCTCGATAACTGATATATTGGTCTCTTCTATTTTCTTGCCTTTATTATCATCAATGAAAATATTTTTACCTTTTGAACTGTGTCTCTTTTTAGACAATTTTAGGAATGCTTCCTGTTCAGCTTTCTCTTTTGCTTTCAAAATTGATGTCCATAGGGAGTCACATACAACATCCATATCTTCTACATTTTCATCCATAATCTGCATAGCTCTATTCTTGACTGAAAATCTAGGCTGATACCTTGTCATGTATTCACTTACCTCAACATAGCTAAAGTGAGTGGCTGCATGGCCTAGAGAGCATTCTCTTTTTCTTTTCTTTGTATCTAAAGAAATAGCCCATCTTTCACTTATTTTATCATCAAATTCCTTCAGTAGTTGACATGAAAATTCCATTGGTACTCTTTTGAACTTGATCATCATTTGAACAATAGCATGTTCTATCTTTGTCTTGTCCTCAATTGACATATTATTGAATTTGCCTATGCCTGGATCATTAAGATTTCCATTCTCAATAATATCTTCAATTATTTCTTCTATGGTACTGTCCATATTATGAACTAGCTGGAATTGATCAGGGTCATTTTTAGTATCAGTCTCCTTTATGTCTTCCTTACTCCGTATGTATTTCCTCCTTTTCTTTGGTGGTTTAGTTGCCTTCTTGTTCTTTCTCTTGATGTATTTCTTTGTCAGTGTGGCTGCTCTTCTTTTTGCAACTTTTTCTGCTTCTTCTTTCTACATGATTGATTTGGCTACAGTTGTTGAATGTGTCCTCATTCCTTTAGGTTCAGGTAGTTGAGTATCTTGTTCATCAGTTGTAGGAAGTTGTGATTCTTCTTCATCATTGGTGGGAGGAACCAGTGTGTTATCCTTTTCTTTGTCGGACTTGGTCTCCTCGCTATCATAGGGTTTTTTAGCCAACTGTAACTAACCTTCAGTTGCTTCATCAACCAGTGACTCCTTAGGTGAGTTAGATGTAGTTCCATATTTTGCTGTGAGATCCTTTTTCATTTTCTTTGCCCTTCTTAACATTTTACCGATCTCAATGTCTGTTGTGATTCTAGACTTAGCTTCCTCATACACTCCAAACCTACTGGTAGTGAAGTCAATCGGTAATGCTAGCAATGTATTGATAGATTTCAAAGTGAAATCATGATTCATTTCATAACCCATTGGTGCTAGCCATTTTATTCTCGGTTCTATTGCCTTTATCATTGAGTGGTCTATGCTTACCACAAAGCATATGTCATCTTCAAATTTGTTTATTAGTTCTTTTGGAATTCTGCTTCTTTATTGCATTCTTGTTTGAAATTCCTTGAAATATGCATGAAACTCCTTGTTCACATTGTCTCCTAGACTTCTCATCATATCACCAATTTGGGCAGTTATCAGTCTATCTGATTCCCAGTTAACTTTTCCAATACCCGGTACATATTTTTGCAAATAGAGGAATGTACAGACAAGAAGTGATCCATACTTACATGTATTGGACTTCTTTTCTTTTATTGTTTTCATGTTGTCATGTAGTTGGTGTAGTAGTAGCTCGACAAGATCAACCTAGTGATCTTTCTTCACAATTTTGTAAGCCATGTCCACGGCGTTGCAGGGTACACTATTCAGTCTGCTTGATTGAAATATCTTGTACCTGATGACATGAGCTACAAATCTTACCGCTAGATCTTTGATAGTTGAAATCTTTAGTGCCCTACCATCCCATTGAGCTCCAGTGTTCTTTTCTATGTCAGGATGAGATGAACTTCGAAATGCTTTGGCTTTGTTAGTTGTAGGGTACCCAGTAACCCTACTGATAATCTTCTTGGTGACCTCAATTGGTTTGTCTAGCCAAAATTTTCTATCATGAAATATGCTAAGCACGATTTGTAGCCAGTCATTGTGAAATGATTGCGGGAAGTATGTGAAACACCATAACCCTGATTCCTCAATTTTTTTATGCTTGGGTTTGATCTTACCATCTGGTCCACAGACTTGCTGATAAGCTGCTATAGTCTCAAAGTCACATACTTCATTGATCTTGCAGTGAATGTAAGCCCTAATGTCTTCTGTTAACAAAATGTTATCAGGAATACTAGAGAATGCACCCATATCATCCATTTGTGCTGCGACCTTAGGATGAGGTTTGAATTTCTCCTCGGCAAAGTGTGCCCTAACAATTAATTCTACTTCCTCCTCAATGTTTTGTGATTTACTTGCGGTCGAAGATGATGCCATAAATTGTTTCTAGGGTTTTCGGCAAGCAAATAGATAACCAGTGTTCGGTAGGCAGATGAACTTACTTGTTATCATCGAAGAAATGTCATTGGTTTGATCTAGTTGCTTTGAATCTATTCTGAGAATTGTTAGCTCGATTTCTTCTCTATAAAATCTCCTTTCTTCAAAATCATGATGTAACAATGAACTTTGTTTCCACGTATATATAGGGTTTTCCAAAATTCCCACTCAAACTTTGATGCATTAAATGCGTGACCTAACTTTCAGTATGAGATGACTGTTAGCTTTAGCTCAGTTAACATAGAGTTTCTTCATCAGTTTGAACTATTGTTGGTTAACCTTGTATAGTGATTACCAACGGGTAACCAACTCATATTTCCCCTTTTACTGGCCAGATGTCATTTGCAAACTAATAGTGTATTGACCATAGTGCATCTTCATTCATGCAGATTTGGTGTTTGTACATCACATATAAGGAACTGTATGTAAAATATGATCATTTAAAATGTCAGTTCCATACATACCTTTGTCATCTTAAGTGGAGGTACTGATGTCACCCAATCCAGTGGATGAGGTTTCATTGATAGTGTTACTTTACTCAACATTCTCATTAGATGCCTTCTTCCACATTGTGTTCCTTAACTTTGTAATTTCTGCAATGTTGTATCCACTCTCAAGTATATAGTTTTCATTAGGTGCTTGGTCTCTGCAGTTCTTGCTTACATGACTAACCTTGTGACAATGCATACATGCCATTCCTGCATTTGTCCAGTTACTTGATTGTCCAATCTGACTCTTCTTGTAATAGTTTTTTGCAATATGTCCATACCAACCACATGTAGTACAATTAGTCCATGTATTATAATCCCAAACATATGAGTTACCTTGTCTCTTTGGTTGATATGGATTTCATTGTAGTTTCTCTTTAGGTGTCCAGAACTACTTCATTTTTGCCTTACAGTCCCTTGTAGTGTGTCCATACTTATTACAAGTATAGCATATTGTCTCCTCAGTAGTGTTATTAGCAATGTCATTCTTCTTTTCTCTGCATTCATAAGCTAGATGTCCAAACTTACCACAGTAATAGCAATATCCATTAAACTTAGGAATGACATGAGGTTTACCTTGTGCTTTGCTTTTGCACACATTGGATGTATGTCCTAGTTTTCCACAATGGTAACATGTCAACACTTTAGGTTTTTGACTTTGATTGTTGTTGACTTCTTCAGCTTGTTGTGATGATTCTCCTTCATCGGTGTAGCCTATACCGGCTTTGCTTCCGAATCTCCTCTGATTAGTCAGAAAATCATCAATCTTTTTAGAGTTGTCCTTAGCTATCTTCATCATCTCATTGTGTTGCTTTTGTGTTTTTATTTCATTTCTTAGTTTTTCATTATCTTCTCTAAGTGTTGCTACATCTTCAAGTTTTCTTGATAATTCTCCATTTACTCGGTTCATTTCTTGATTGACTGTCATCATCTGATTTGATACTTGGAAGTGACAATCAGTGAGTCTCTAGATTTCACTTTCTTTTTCTTGAAGTTGTTTAGTCATCTATCTTCAGTCTTCAATAGCCAAATTCTGATCTTGTTCAGCTTGTCTACCATTGTTCATGATTTCCACCATTCTCACCATTTGAGATTCATGATCGATTTGAAGTTCTTTCACTTGCTCAGATAGATGCTGATTCTTTTCAGATAGCTCAAAGATTATGCTTTTGGATCCATCAGAGATGCTTCCAGAGCTTGATCTAGTATGATCAAATATGTTATCAATAGGTTCTTCATGATAACTTATTTCATTCTATTGAATTGCAAGGTTATTTCTTTCAACCAGTAATTTCTTTAGTTCTTCCTTGGCTTGTTTGTATTGCTCCACAAACAACTGCATTTGTATCTTCTGATTCTCAATAGTCTTTTCAAGCTTGTATCTCTCCATGACTTAGATCTTTTCCCTTCAGTGGTTAAGTTGTTAAACAAGAGAACTGAGCTCTGATTCCAATTGTTGGAATTAGGAGAGATAGGTATTGAGAGGGGAGGGGTGAATTGGTGCCTTCAAAACTTTAAATGCAAAACCTTTTTGATCTATGACTGAATACTATGATAACCGATCAAAATAACTTGAATCTAATTGCATAAGTCAATCATCTAGTTAACTTAAGAAAGTAAATAATATGAAATCAATATGACAATCACATAACACAAGTATTTTGGTAACACAGAAACCCTTGTTAGAAGGTAAAAACTATGGTGGGGATGACACCCACAAATTCTTCACTACTGCAGATAGAAAAGGTTTGCCTGTTAAGGCTACAAGTTTTGATCACTTATGGTGATCTTACCTTGTTAGGAGTAACATATTAGATTAGCTAGATCTACCTACTCATAGGATTTAACAACACTATATGAAGTGTGTACTCAGTTAAGAGATTTATACAAAGACTGTTAAGTCTACTTTGTTAAGAGATTTCACAAAAAAACTCTATCACAATTGTCAGAAAGTAATAGGTAACTATCTGCTAGTTGACAACTTAATTGTCTAAAAATAGATCTATAAGTTCTTATCAAAATATCACCTTATCTGTGATGATTCCCTGCTTTGTTATGCTCGGTAGCCTTGTCTGATTCTATTCAATCTAAAAACCTCTGTACTTTATTCTTCTCAGTAAACTAATTGTCTTGAAGATAGGCAATTTATTCAAGTGCTCCATGATTCATATATATCAGTTCAACAACCCCATAAAATGGTGCGAACATATACAATATATAGTGTTCTATTTTTGCCGCTTAAACAAAAATTAGGTTACAAAAGAAAAACATAACCCTAAGATCTATGGTGCAAAATAACCTAGATCAACTAATACAAATAAGATAATTATTGCATTTAATGAATATCTTTTATAATAAATGCTCCTCGATCTTGGTAAAACATTTTACGATCTGTTATAACTATTTGCATAGAATAATGTGCCATTTCAGATTACTATGCTATTTACTTTGATTATCGGTAAACATTGTATAATCTACTCGGTGTACACTGCGATGCTCAATGTTTACTAACTGTCGGTGTTAGTGTTGGTGGTGCTCAGTTAACTATGTGATGCTCAGTATAAGGCTTTACCGACTGCACTGTCTTACTTCTAGTTACCGACTGTCTCAATGTAAATAACCGACTGACCTGATTATTGTCATTTGATACTAATGACAACCTAAAATTCTCAATAGAGATTAACAAAGTCATCCTAATACACCACCATAAATCTATCAATAAAATCTATAAAGTCCACATCCATAGCCCTTTGAAAAGTGGCACCAGCATTAGTCAACCCAAAAGGCATCCTCACATAAACATATGTCCCCATGGGGTTTTAAATGCAGTTTTGAATTGCTCTGTCTTTGACCATTACCTGGTTGTAACCAAAAAAACCATCCATCATAGACATTAATTTTGATCTAGTGACCTTTTGTAACATGTTCTCCATATTTGGTAGTCCATAGTTATCCTTCAGAGAGTTTATGTTAAGATTCCTAAAATATACACATAACCTGATGTCACAATTTTTCTTTCTAACAAGCACCAAATTTGAAACCAAAGTGGAATGTCTAATAGGCTTGATTATCCCAGCATCCATCATCTTTTTGAGTTCACCCTACATTTTAGGTGCCAGGGTAGGGTTAACAGGTCTCAACTTTTGTCTAAAAGGTTTTGTTCCTTCCTTGAGTGGAATCTCATTTTGAAAGAGATCCTCTCTATAAGCCTTGAGATCTTCATAAGACCAAGCAAAAACATGTCTGAATTTTCTGAGAAGGTCAATCAAATTTTTTCTAATTCTTGGGGATAGACACTTGCATATATAAACCTTTTTGGGAACTATTCTTATTCCCAAGTTTGTTTCTTCAAGCTCATTGGTTTTATCAGTATTAGTAGAAAAAATTTTGTCTTTATTGTCAAATGCCCTTTCCAGAGAAACCAATCCTTTGGGAACTCTATTTGATTTTAACTGCAAAACCTCTTTCCCAAAAATGACATCTTTACCATTCACTGTATCAACATAAGTGCTGCAATCAATCTCTTTGTCACCAAAGTGAGAGTCACATTGGAGAAATCTTAATATGTCTTGGTCATTAGAGAAAACCTGCCAGTTCTCTATATTATCAGGGATGGAAGGCCTGGCTTGTACCTCTATATTAGATATATCTACAAATGTAACATCTTCAGGTCTGAGGGCCACATTAGCCAACAAGTCCACCATTATGTTTTGACTTCTTTCTACCCAACAAATATTAAAAGCACTAAAGCTTTCAATCTCATCCCATACTGCATTCCTATACTACTTTAATTTCTAATTTTTTGAAGCATACTTTGATCTAACTTGGGAAACAACTAACTTAGAGTCACCAATTACTTTCAAGTATTTTATACCATGCCTTGATGCCAACCGTAGACCTATTAATAGAGCCTCATATTCTACAACATTATTTGTACATGAAAATAACAAGGTAAAGGAGAATTTGAAAGTTTTACCATTCGGAGATATGAGCAATATTCTAGCTCCAAACCCTTCCTTTGAATTTGCTCCATCAAAGTACATGGTCCATAAACTATCAAGGTCAATCCATCCCTCTTGGTTTTCTAACTTGTGGACTAGTTCAACATCCTCCTCTACTTCCTTACCTTGAACTTTGAAAGCATTAATGTTAGTATCAAGGAAACAATTCATGGTATCTTCTTCTTCCACTTCAATCATATGTGGAGTTCTAGATTCCCTGGTGACCTTGATACTCCGTCCTTCCAAATTAAAAGTAGCAAATGACAAGTCATGCTGTATACTACCTCCCATAAAAGCACTCCACTTTCTTGATAGTAGCATCCCATACTGGGGAGGAATATCCACTACCAAGACACTCATGGTCAATTGTGTATTGGGGTATGCAAATAGTTTGTAAGGTAGGGCCTTGATAGTACCTACAACTGGTACCTCCCTTGAATTCATTTCTTGACACCTACCATGGAGTCTATCCACCTTTAATCCCAATGACTTCATAACCTTAGTAGGCATAATAGTATTTGATGCTCCAGAATCAATCATACAATTTTTTAGCAACTTTCCATTTATCTGTAGAGTCAAGAAAAAAGGATCAATTGTTCCTACTGTAGTACTAACAACATTTGTATCCAAATAAATTTGGGGAATTTCAAAAACAATCTCCTCACTACAATTTCCATCTTCATCATTCATAGTTTCTATTTGTTTCTCAGTTCCTTCTATTTTTTGAGAATCCCTAGATACTACACCATTTACCCAATTTAAGGCCTTTTCTTTGTGCTCTTCTATTCTCATCATCTCCAGCAATGGAACTTTAACAGTAATCTGAGACAACAATTTACTCATATCAATTGGGACATATTTTGAATCATAGATATTTGGCTTTGAATTTGCAACTTCTTTATAAATCTCCTGGATGGATATGTCTGTAGTTTTTTTTATTATGGACTTCATTCTCTTTCTACAAAGCTGGAACAACCTCAGCTATGGGTTTGGATTTTATCTTATAAAAAATGTTAGGTTTAGCATTTTTCTTTATTTTGACCTTATCAACAACACTGGCATCCTTAGACTTGTCCTGTGATGTTTTTACATCTTTGTCCATTTTCTTGATGAAAATTCTAGCAGGCTTCTAATTTGGACTACCAATCACTCTATTTCTTAGGTTGTAATTTATTTTAGCTTGAGTAACCATGTCTTCTATTATTAAGGCAATTTCCTCATTAGAAGGCCTCCTTAAAACAACTGCTTCCTTATCCCTCAAAACATTGCATTAGACATTATCAAATTCACTATCCTCATCTGAAAAAACTTGTTGATGGTAGGATTCAGTTTTGGCCTGAGAATTAAAAACATCCTAATTTTCATCCACTTCAGTAGAGTCAACCTCATCTTAAACATGGGAGGAAACCATTCCACATCCCTAGTCATCATAAGGCTATTCCTCATTAGACTCTTGTTCATCTTGTGAAGAGACACTCTGGGATATGACAATAATTAGGATCATGTGGTGACTGACAAGAAATACACCATGGGACCTCTTCCACCATATTCATTGAATTCCTTTGCAATGGATCAGGGGTCCTATCACTTGGTTTATCCCTTCTCTTAGGAAGAATAGGCTTCCCATCTTTCCATTGAGTATTATAAAGGTAATTCTGCATTCTTGGCAATTTGTTGAAATTATTAAAGGGAGGCTTATCTCCTCCTATAATTTTGTTATTTCTATTTTCACCAAGCTTCAAGTCCTTTATTTCTTTCAATATCTACTTCAAGCTATCATCATCCTTAAGTTTTATACTCACAGGGTTTCCTGGATCCTTTCTATTGAGTAATGGTGATTTGTTGTCTTGCCTTCTTCCCAACTTTATTGAAATTCTCCAATTACTCTCTATGTTCACAGCTAATTTGTAAGCTTCAAAAAGACTCCTTGGATTTTTGTCTCTCACAAGGTAGCCCATCTTAGAGTCAAAAGCATTTAAATATGTGACAAGACACACTCTGTCATCCAATCTGATGACCTGCAATAACTTATGCATGGCCTTTTGGAGTTTGACATTAAACTCAACAACATCCTCATTGAAATTATTTTTTATGTTATTAAATTCATTTAGAATAAAACCCTCATGTGTTTTGTCACCATACTACTCTTTGAAACAATGCCTAAGCTGATCCCATGAACCTATGCTACCATGTGGCAAATCCCTAAACCAATCCCTTGAGTCTTCTGTTAGAGATTGCACAAATAACTTCATTATAACATCATCAGGCATAATGTTATAATCATCAATTACATCAGTAAACTTTTTTAGGTGTTCTTCACAAGTAACAACATTACTTCTAGTAAATTTAGGGAGCTTCTTCCTAATTTCTTCAGGGATAGGGTTAGGATACCTAGGGATGCCAGTGAAAACCAATCTTTCATGAATGGGTCTTGTGTTGGATATACCAACACCCTGAGATGTAGATGCATTAGAGTTTGCTATGGCCAACCTTTTGAGCCCTCCTAGTGTGGGAACACCAGTTGTGTGACTAGCTATGTTTGCAACATTAGCTCCTTGTGTCATGGTGGAACTAGCAAAGTTTGTAGGTCCTATAGACCATTTAAGAAAATCAATCTTCTTTCTCATTTCTAATGCTGAAGCTTCTAATTCTACCTTTTCAAGTTTTTTAGCTAACAATTCATGTTCCCTTTTAGCCTTTTCAAGGTCTACTTCCAATCTTAGAGTTTGATCCATAGGGATTTTAGGGCCTATAGGTTCCTTGATTGAAATACCCATCGCCTTTTGCTTTCCCTTATCCTTTGGATCCTTTGTTTCAAAAATATGGTGGACAACAGGCTGTTCACTTATTTGTTTAGAAATGGGAACATCATTTATAGCCTCTAAATTTAACAGCTGCCTTCTTAATTGGTCAGCCCTTATCATGGCTTTTCTGACTTTTTCTTCTTTTTCCTTTTCTCTTTTCTTCCTAATGGCTATTTGTTCATGAATTCTTCTTTCTAATTCATATACTTCCTCAAATATTTCCTTAGAATTAGGCAAAGTTGTTTTAGATTCAACCTACTATGCTTGGGGCTCTTCTTGTTGATCTTGAGATTCATGTAGGCCCTGGGGCAATGATGAACCAAGGGTAAAAGGGGGAACAAAATCTTGTCCACCCCTGCTTTTACTTCTAGATCTTCTCTCCCCCCATATCATCTATTTGGGACTATTTTCCTATTGTGGGGTAATCTTTCACCCTCACTCTCTGTAGGGGAATAATAATCCTCATACTGGTTTAAACCCAGATCAAGCACCTCCTCATATTTTGAGGCATTTCCTTCCTGACCAGGAGGAGCAAGATCTTCTTGTCTTGAGTTCCCCTTTTGTTTCCAGGTAAGAGACATGTCACTGATACTTTTTTCAATCCTAATTTGGACTCGTCTAGATGTGGCAGGAAGCTCACCCTACAAACTTTCCTCTAGGTGTTCCTTCCTCCAAGACCTTGTATTTTTTAAACTCATAGTGATATATCAATACTTGACTCAGCACTAGTCACAGAGATGTTTAGAGTCACCACCCAAGCTAAATGGGATTTTTCTATGATTTTAAACAAGTAAGAGGGTAGGCAAATCTTGAGAAGGAAATAACTCTGTATGTAAGGTAACCAACTGGCTTTAAAGTAAGCAGGCCAAGAGTCTAGCTCAACTTGTACCTACATTACTTAGAACTTTATTAACAAAATCCCCAACAGAGTCACCATTTTTTTGGTTCTTGGATAGGATTTTACACTCCAAGAGATACCAGTATGCTTATGACTGATGTTAAGGAGTGGTTAATTCCAAATGTGGGAAATCTATAAGCAACTGAACCAACTATAGGGACAAGACTACCCTCTTCACTTCTGGCTCTACAAAACCAAGGTGGGTATACCTGATCCAATAGATATAACTCTATTCTTTACCTAATACTAGATCTTACAACAGATGAAAGTGAGAAAGTACTAAGTAACAACCTATTACTCATTGACTCTCCATCACTGGGTAGAACAACATATAAAGTAAATAAAATGTAAAAGACTGGTAATGATTATGTTTTAGGATCACAAGATGTTAATCATTCTACACAAAGCAAAATAGGGAAATACATGCTAGTGCCCTATCCATTGGGTGAAAGATCAGAGGACAGAATGAATACAAAGATATTTGGAGAATAACTGGTCTTTGAACATAAATACAAAACATTCCAACTCTTTCCTACTTTTTAGAAAATCCTCAAATGAATTTAGTAAACTTGTATCCCACTCTAAGTAGTATTTAATCCAATCCTAGATTAGAACTCAAAGCTAAATACATACATATAAATCTCAGAAAGACTTAAAGATTTATAGAATAAACTCAAAGGAGAGACAAAGATTTGAAATTTGTATTAAGTATAACCTTTGAACATTGTATACATCATATTCTAAATGATAAGCTTGCAAAATAGCAGTAGCAACTTGTACTTCTTTTCTATTGCTTGATGAAAAATGATACAATATATTACAATCCCTGATTGAGGGCTAGGGTTTCAGAAATTTTATCTTTTTAACTCCTAAACTCTCAATGCCTAGAATGATCATGAAAAATAATTTATATACAAGGAGATGCAACAAGCTACAGATCATTCTAGGGTTTAAAAAATTCCTAAACTAAAAACTTTACAACAACCTCAAAAAGTTTACAATAAATACACTAATCAAGCAGGTGAGATATTTGTGGCTGAGCCACCCTGATTTATGTCTTTAATGCTGTCCCTGGCCTCTTTCAACAAATCTAATCACAATATCTCATAGTCAATCCTACAATGAATGTCTTCCTGTATCTCAACAACCTTTATGACTCAAAAAGTAACTGCCTTTACTTGCTCTAGGAGGCTGGTGGAGTATTAACTTTTTCAACATGAGGTATGTACTGATACCTCCATTTATTGTACACCTCTTCACTTGGGAACTCAAAACTTGAAAACTTAGCCTTCTTGCTAGACAATTGTTTCCACTCATCTTCAATTTCAGTGAGCTTATGTTGAATATTATCAAACATTGATTTGGCATTTATTAACAACTTGATAATGCTACTAAAAGAATAGGTGTCACTTAGGACACTGGTCACCCTTTCTAAAAAAAGTGCATCCATCTCTTCTCTCCATAGATATGATTCTTTAAATTTTACCTTATCTATGAAAATGGTGGGCACCAGCTCATAGTCTGAAAGCATTAATTTAGCTTTCAACATACTTGATCTTCTAATAAAATTATCCAAAATGATGCCATACTGTACCATTTTCTTCACAATCTAATGCACTGGCTTAATCAATGGATCAGGATCCTCTTTGGTGACATTTCAGTCTTCTTCTTATTCAAATCTGCAAACAAAACATGTAACTTACTGACATGACTATGGAAAATGGAGGGCATCAAATCATATGCAAACTGCATGATTGCAGCTATCATTTTTTCTTCATACTTTTGGTTTGCCAAAGCTGTGGCCTTCACATTTTTATCTTTTTCCTTCTCCAGTTGAACTCTTATTTCCCTTAATTTATTAGTCTCCTCTGTTAATCTTTATTTTTCCAAACTAATCCTTGCATCCATACTAGTCTCTGGGTAGGGGGATGGTGGAAGTTCAACAATTGGGCTTGAGGATGAAGCCACTGTAGGCTTATCAGAGATTGCCAATTGGGGAGACCTGTGGTCCTGGGGTCCAGATAACTGAGCAATCAATTTATCCTTCTAGATCAACTCCACCTTGAGATCATTATAGGACTTTAGGACAATTTCAAATTTGAGCCTAAGCTCTTCCTTTTCTTGCACATCTTTCTCTGCCACTTTAACATTGAATTTGGTAGTCTCCAAAATTAAGTTTGATGCTTCCACACCAGAAGTCTCTCCTACTCTCTGTACCAATAAAATACCTACATATCCTATAGAGAGAGAGCTTCTTTTCTTCCTTTATCTTCCTCCCTCTTTAGGGACCACATGACCAAGGCTGCATGATCCTTTGAGAAAGCAATTCCCCTAGCAGCTTGTTTGGCCTGCTCTACAGTAGCAAGAGTTTTTACTTTACTTTTCCTAACTTGATCAAAGACAATTGCATCAGAAATGTCCCACTCTGGTAGAATGAGCACCCTTGTAGTATGGACCATAGCCCTTCCCTCCTTAGGAGTAATCTTGTCAAACTGCTTGACCATCTTTGCCTTGGTCTCATTTTCTATTTCTATGATATCCTTATCAGGGAACTCTTCCTTTTTCTTCTCACATATCTCTTTATATTGGTTTATTTTCATTCTCCATACAAATTGGGAGAATGCTCTAGTTTTGACAAATTTGTCATTAGCTATGAAAGAATCACTCGATTGCTTCAAGATAGGGTCCATTTGTTTACCCTCAAACTCCTCAACTATAAGATCTATGGCCACCTCCTTAGGTGCCTCAGGCATCCCTTCTTGCAACTCATCATTGGAAACAAAATTTTTTCCCTCATTCCTCATTTGTACCAATTTCTCTACTACCCCATGTTCATTTAACTGGATGGGGGATTGAGAAGGAGAATAAGCTTCCTCTCTTGGCCTTACCTCTTCTTGTCTCTACCTCTTAGGAGAGGGTCTCTGCATTGTTGGATCATCCATGGGTCTTTTTCCTTTTGAGGTAGAAGGAAGATCTTGACCTCTCTATTGTGGTGGTAAGAGAACATTGTAACCACTCTTCTTCTGCATTGTATAAACTCCCTTTGGAGTCAATTTCATATATTTTGGCTGGCTGAAAATCTACCTAGCTCTTTCAAGGTCTGTCTTGCTTAGAACAACCCTCTTTTCATTTACCACATGCATGATGCCTTCAAAATGTTCCACAAGGGCATCTACTTTCCTTGCCCATGGCTCAAAGCCTTATAATGGGTCATATGTTTTGTCAAAATTTCTAATGAAATCTACAGAATTCTTGTAAATGATCCATTTCTCTTTCTTAATCTCTTGAGTTTGAAGGTCAAACTCATTCCTTATCACATCTTCAGGAAAATTAAATTGATGCTCAATAAGAGCACACCTTACCTTTTCTCTAAACACTCCTGAGAGGAAACCCTCTATATCTACACACCTTGCCACTAATCTAGTCATTCTATAGGGCCACAAGACTTTATTCAGATGCACCCATCCTCCCTTTGTAATCACATACTGATGTGCTATAGTTATGTCTGGGAAGAAAGTTCCCCTTCCCTTGCCAGTGAGATTGGTTTCCTACAGGTCACCAATTTGCCTCAAAATTTTAGCATATCCTAATTTTAATGGGACCTAATAAGGTAAAATGTATTGTGCCACTTTGCAACCATATACTCTGAAAATTGTGGAAACTGGATACAAAATTATATCCCCAAAATTGTGGACTATGGTGATGTCCTGGCAATGCTCCTTTGGTCTGATTAATCTTAACAACTCCCTTGGGATTCTAGGATTGTCAAAAAATAACAAGGTTCTAAGCCTTGAAGCAAAATCCCTGTCAAAAGCAATGTAACTAGCATCAATTCTATCCCATGACAGAGTTATGGTCCATAGTTGGACTGGAAGGGTTTCTTCATATCTCTCCTTCACAATGTTGACTATCGAGCTGAAGAAATTCTCACCTTTGTATAAGAACATATGCATAAGCATAGAATACCATCCAAAATGCCTATTAACCTTCATTTTCTTGATTCCCATGAATCCTTCATGAATAAGATCAGCCAAATGAGATGCAAAATAAAAAATCAGCGCCAATTGGGGGTGGAGTGATTGTACCATCATAAACATTTATGTTATTGGCATATGAGTTGCTTCATCATGCCCTAGAATAAGAGTTAATGACTTATAGACCTCTTGTGCTCTCTTAATAAACAATTCCATCCTAAAAGGCTCTAGTGTGCTTGGACCGATGACACACATGGATCCAATTTCCTCCAAAAATTCCCTTAGAGGTCCTACTCTCAAATAATCCCTCTGTGCTTCATATATCTCTATAAACTCTATGAAATCAATCTTCTCTAACCCCACTGAAGGGTCATTTAGTTAAAAAAATTCCCTAATCTCATCATCTATGATGCTAATTAGGTCCTTGCCATTTATGTCCTTGACACATTTTTTCATAGGATCATAACATTTGGCAATTTGGATCAACAACTCTGCATCCATGAATACTTTAGGAACCACCAACTTTCCTATATCAAACTGTCAAATGTTACTAAGGGGGGCACAAGAATTTCTCTATGATTATGCTGATCTAAATAAAATCAGGCCATTATGATCTTTACCCACCCTGGAGTCTCTCATCCAATTCCCTCTATGATGGAGTCCATCTGCAACATAATCCCTAGGGTTTCTCAGAACTAGCTCCTTTAATCTAGCTACCCCATTATCTGAATGAGGTAATAATTGCATTAAATCCTTGAAGACACCTCTATCTTTTTACTCTATCTTCCCAGACAAATTCCTCTTTGGTGGCATTTTTATACTAGTGCTTCTTAGAACAATATATAAAAACCCAAGGAAAACCCTAAATACTTTCAACTGGCAACACAGTTTTCCTTGCAACACCTTCACAGACTTCAAGAAATTTTTAAACTCAAAAAATAGACCTACCAGGCACCTGTAAGTTTTTCCCTTGAAATTTCTCCTTGAGGAAAATCCAGTTCGCCAGAAAAACTTATGAGAGCGGTGAAGAGAAACAATGATTCAAGTTTGATGTATAGCATTGCCAATTGCTTACAATCCATCCGCACGTAGCATATTAATTTCACCATTACTAAAAGTTGGTGGCCTTAGCATTCATAGGGTGTGAACAATGTCATAGAGTAGAAAATTTGAATTCAAGCCATTGATTTTATTTTCTTTCAGCACATCGGATGATCAACAAACAAAACCACACAACCCCCTTTTACTTTTTCCCAAATGAGTTTTCAGCTAATGAGAAAATTTCAATATAGCCATGTGGGGATATAAAAAACTTATCTTTAATTTTCATGGAGTAGATAGGTGTCACCCTGTCACTAAAGTGATAACACAAAACTGTCAGAAAAACCAAATCAAGATATAACGACAACCATTGATGCCATTAAATCAGAAGATCACCATATTTCAATAAAATCTTGGCCGCACAGTTTGCCTTACAAACCTCTATCGAATCATAAGATCCCAAGTTAGACAGGTTTGGAGGTGGAAGACCCCACCTTTATCCTCAGTCTCAAATAAACTGACAACCTCACATGTCATCACTACCTTTAGCCAATTAGAAATGACCGCATCATCAAGATTCAGCAACAAAAGATTCACCTAGTGGTTCCCATCTTTAAACAAGATCAACGGTTGTCGCTATACCACTAATCCTAAAAAATGTGCACCTTATCCCAGTGGTATAATGACCACCATGAGATCTTGTGGATCTTTAATCATCCGAGAAGGTAGGCCCCACAGTTGACACTTCACTCAGCCTTTGAAAAATCAAAAAGTGCCACACTGTAAAAAATGGCAACTGGACCCCTTCTCCTTTTCTTTCTCAGCATCCAAAACCCTGAGAACTGCCACATCATAATTGACTGCAACCAATAGAAAGAGAACATGTTAGTCAATGGTATAACAACAATTGTAAGATCAATCTATTGCTTAATCCTTTGAAAATTCCAACCCCACAGCTGCTACATCATTAGAGATAGATGTCAACCCAAGAGAAATGCCATGAAAACTAACAAGCTAGAACCTGCCACTGTTAGTGAGAAATTTGATCAGACACTTGGTGGTAAAGTATGATGCTTAAAAGGCTATCATCTTGGTCCAATGGTATAGCCAAAGCCATTGATCAAATTCATTGTTTAATTGCCAGTACACTCCTTTACCAGATGGGCTTGCTCAGACAGGTGGCACTTCATCGCTAAAGTGCATTTTAGAGATTCTGACAATGGGAAGTCTTTCAGTTCAATGACAAACATAAGTTTCAAAAGGTTGATACTTAGAAAAAATTCATCAAAAAATTAGGCTTTGAAAGAAATAATTAAAAAGGTACCCCACCCAACAACCTAATGATATAACATGTAAAGCGATGGGTTAAAGGGGTTGCAAATTAGCAAATGCGTATTTTGGAGAATTAGTGAGCCAAAAAGTAACATGAAATTATAACAAGATTCAGGACTGGTTAGGGCTTTGATCAAACTTAGGGTTTTTACCATAAAACCCTACCATTAGGTCAATAACTTGGATCATTTTCAAAAATATTAGCACAAAGCTGGAAAAATTTATATAGTGATAACAAAGAGATTATGTGACATTGGAATTGAAGACCTTCAGAGTCAAGATGCAAATGAGGTATAGAATTCTAGAAAGTATTTTGGAAAAGTATAAGGATACTATTTGTTTTATGGTAGAGACAGATACAACTTGTATGGAAGTTGTTGAGTCAAGAACTAAGTGGATTCATCCACTTGGTCATGAGGTAGAGGAACAAGTCCTTGAAACATATGCCCAGGTATTACTATCAGCCCCCAAAGATCCTAATGAACCTAGGTGGGGAACATATGAGGAGAAAACTAGAGAAGTAGATGCAAAAATTAACAGTGCAACAACAAAAAGAAAGGTTGCTAAAGTCACATTAGAGATCTTGGGAATACATGGTGTATCTCAAGAAGACCTTGACAAGGCAAGGGAAGAGAAGATTGCTTTAGAAATGAAAAGTGCAACAGCAAAAGAAGAACAAGAAGATCCTAAGATGAAGAAGATAAAAATTGAAAAAGATGATAGTCAGAAGGATATTACTGATGACACTCCTTCTGTGCCTAAAGAAACCAGTGATTCTAATGCTCCTCCAGAGTATAAGCCAATAGTCAAAAGGAAGAAAGAAACTAGCACTAGTCATCCATCCTCATGAGCTACAAGGAGCAAGAAAAACATTCAAGCACCTCCTAAGGTAGGATTCAGACCTATCCTTAAAGTATTGAGCACAAGAATTGTTGACGAGGGCAGAATTGATCAAGTAGGGAAGTTTTATGAAACATACAGTGATATTGACAAATCATAAATACATGATATGATTGTTAAACATATGATAAAGTTCAAGAAGATAGTTCTTGAATTGAAAACAACAATTCTTGATAAATTATGGGAGATAATGGATACCTTGAAGAGACAAGCCACTGAAGAAGACTTCAGAATAAGGGAACAAATTCTTGATTCCACTCTTCCTGTATGTTCTGTTGAAGAAAAGTCACTATTGTTGAATTTGGTGAAGTTGCACTTAAGGTAAAAAATGAGAACACTACACCTCATGAACAAAGACTATGAACTATTCTCTAAGGAAATAGAGAAGGCCTTTGAGAAGGTATTCTTAGAATAGTGCATGAAACCTATGTTTGCGCCCATCTCTCAAGTACCTAGTAAGCAAGACAAAGCAACAGAGACTATCAAGGTATAGTCTATAGGTCCTTAAGATTCAATGCCTACAATGGAAGTACAAATAGAGTTAGATAAATATACGCCCATGTTAGAATCACTCAAGGACAACACCATTATCATTGATAATGTGGAGATAGCCATGGCGACCACTGCCACAGAATTGGACAAGTTTGAAGAAGCTTTTGTGAGCACACAAGAAGCTAAGATTTTATGCAGCAACACACCTCCCACTCATCAAGAAGAGGTATTAATTGAAAATATAATAGATGAGAAAGATGAAGAGAAAATGGAAAAGGAAGAAAAGAAAGAATAAGAAGAGGAAGAAAAGAAAGAAGAAGATAAAGAACAAGAGAAAGATGAAAATTTTGTTGATCTAGCCAAGGTAAAACTAGAAGTGATGGATAGCACTCCCATCACTCCCTCCTCAGCATTGTTGTCAAGTTTGACACCTGACACATCTAGCTTGGACTCATGGAGAGAAGAAAACCTGATTAAGTTCAACATCCTAGCAATGGAGAAGGAAAAGGAGAAAAAAGTCATGAGAAATCCTCTCCTTGTGGAATCTATGAACATATTGAACACTCTTTTTCTAGAAGACAAGCAAGTGTATAAGGTATAATCAGTTGATGATGTGAGTACAATTATCTCATAGTTCAAAAGTAATTTTTCAAACCTTGAAGAATCTACATCCAAAGTTGTAGAAGAGAAGTACCTGAAGATGAGATTGAATGAGTTGATGAGAAACTTTGAACTAGATCTGAATTCACTCAAGATAGGACAAGCATCTTTAAAAGAATTTTCTGATCAAGGATGGAAATTCATTGTAGACTGCATGGATTAGGATAAGCTTACTAATACCCATCTTAAGAAAATACAAGAGGTAGAAGCTATGATTGAGTAGGTGAAGAGTTTAGTGAAAGACACATCCACTGATGTGAACATGTGCAAAAATTTCTACCAAGGTCAGTTGGACAAAATTGAGAAGGCAGAGAAATAAATGGCAAAGATAAGGTCTAGATAGACTCAGTTGAGGAATGCTCTTGTGCCCTCACTAGACATTCTCAATTAGAACATAAAGGAGATTGATGCCACAATGGTAACCTATGATCAAGGTCCAAGCATGGATTTGAAGAAGATGGAGAAGATTCAATATGCTTTATGCGCCCATCTCTAGATAGCTAACTCTTTGATAACTTTTTGGAAGAAGGAGATCCAGAATCTCAAGATAGCATATCCAGATGTTTTCCATAAATAAGTATGTGTAGATATAGTTTTTTGGTACACCTTTTTCATTAATGTCAAAGGGGGAGTTGTGTATAGAATATGGAGTATAATATGTATAGGGAGATATAATATTATGTATAAAAAATGTATAGAAGATAAAAAGATTTTTGTGTTAAGGGACAATTAGCAACTTGGCCATATTCATTTCTTGCCATTAATGACAAAGGGGGAGATTGTCAAAAAGTTGTCTATACTTAGGTATATGACTAGATATAGTGTTATCATTATGGCAAAAAAGTCATATAGCAGTTTGGAGTCAGCACACTTGATGTAAAGATTAGAATTCAGTTAAGTGTTGAAGATTGGATAGCATACAGAGTTCTTGCAGCTCAGAGCATCAGCGCATGTGTGTACGGATGAATTATGGTATGCACCCTAGAAGTTAAGTTGGTTAGACTATATTCTTTCTTAGTCTATGAGCACATGATCAGATGTGCAAGGATGAGAAAGTTACAGTCAGTTGAAGTTGCATAGCTAGTGTGTGCCAGCAGAGAACAGAGCATGGAGCCGACAATTAGTATTTTGGTTTGCGATTATAATATAATATTGTAAAGGCTATGCACCCATTGTATTTAGGTTTCCAACATGTTTATATGTATAATTGTAAGCATGCTTAAGCCAATTCATTTGGAAGCATTGTTTGTAATTAGTTATAGGGCCGACCTAATTGTGTATTTTGTATGAGCATATAAATATAAGGTGCACCCATTGTATTCAGGATGGAAGTTGATAGAGAGTTGTAATAAGTAGAGTAGAAGTGTGTGAAGAAACTAGAAGATGTATTAGAGATTTTCTAAAGGTCAAAGAATCAACGCATCAAAGGAACTGATCTAACAAGTAGTGTCACAGTGATAGTTCATCCTGCAGATATATTGTGTATCTAAGATTAGAAGGTTGAAGCCTTCACCACTTGAGCAGTGAGCTCTTGGATAGTGCTTCCTCTCCCCTAATAGGGATGATTATAAAAGACTCCTAACAAGGTTTGACTCTTAACAAGGTCTACTATACTTAAAGCATTGCAAAGCTACTCCTAATAGGGTAAAGGATCTTCTAACAAGGATCACAAAACACTAGTGCAAAATATTAGTGGGTATCAATTCCCACCAGGGTTTTTACCTATTTGGGTTTCCCCATAATCATATTGGTGTCATGTGTTGATTTCATGTTTCATGTTTATATGAATGTTTATTTTAGTACTTAAGCATTTAAGTTTAGCATAAAGATTAAAGTGAAAAGTTAAAATACAGTGAACATTGATTCACCCCCCCTCTGAGTGTTCCCATTCCTAACACATATGTGTTAGGATACTTATCCATTGATTGGGCACCTATATGGAAGTGTTGGTTTATACCTTTTTCAAAATTCTATATTATCATCTCTCTTTTGGACAATTGAATGTGTTAACTATCCTAGTTTGGTACCAATGTCTCTTAGGGTCATCTTATCACCTAGGATATTTTTCTTTCATGTCAATTACAACAAGATATCAAGTAAATCAAGGAAAATGACCTCAAGTAGTCTTTGATCAATTACCCTTAGTTCAAACTCACCAAAAACATAAGGGAAAAGAGTTTGTCTTTGATCAATCCCCTAGGAGTACCTCAGAAGCTTGCTTTGATCCCAAGAGTAATCTTAGCGAGTTAAGCACATCCTTAGCACCTTCTCATTCAGATATGGATATGAGTTACACAATGACTCGAAGGGAGAGGGAGGAAAGGGATAAAACTCTTGATGACATATTAGAAAGACATAGAGATAATATTCAGTTTGGCAGTTCCTCTAATGAAAATCAACCAATTTCACCACTTATCTCAACCAGATATTTGGATGCTCACCAAAGGAATAAAAGGGAAATGAATAAGTCTTACCAAGAAGAGAAATCACAACATGATAGTCAAGACAATGAACCTTATGATACTCATGTGAATGCTGCATACATTAATGACTTGTTTAAACATTCAAGACCAAGTTCACCACTCCAAACAACTTCAAGATACACAAGTGAAAGACTCAAGAGGATTGAGCATGAAAAGAAAGCCTTCTTAGATGAACAAGCTGCAAAGGAAGAGAATTTTAGACTCCTAGATTCAGAAAGACAAGCCTTATTGTAAATAGAAAGGAGAGACACACAAGAAGAGAAAGACAGAGTCTTGACTCAACAACTCAATGATCAATACAACATGTGTGCTGGTGGTGGAAACAACTCTTCTCCATCCACTCCTCCTAAGACCCCATGAAGTAGAAGGTATTCAAGATCACCTTCACAATCTCCTAGCCCTAGAGGAAGAAGGGCTCCATAATATAATCATTATAGGAGACAAAAACCTCCTAGGAACTTAAAACAACCTTCTCAACATGCTCACCATGGTTCACAATATGGGGGAAGTGTTTCAAGTCTTGACCTCGACTCCCAAGATTTCATGAAGATACAAAAAGAACCACTCTTCCAATAGTATGTGGAGAGATACTTGGAGCAAAACAAAGATAAGTTCCTAGAGAGTTTGATCAACAAAGGTGCTAGGGTCCCCTATAATTTTGATGTGGGTAGAAAGATCAAGAAACAAGGTCCATCCAAAGAAGAAGAGATCAAAAAACTTAAGCATATGATGGAAAAGATGCTGGCACCCAAGAGCTCATTCAATCTTGATTCAATTTGTCCCAATCCTTTTGACAAGAGTGTGAGTATGAAAGATTTTCCTAGAAAAGTTGAGATCCCTCAATATGACAAGTATGATGGGAATGGAGATCCATATGATCATGTGCGTCAATTTTATATTATGAGTTTTGAGTTCCATCAAGATGACTCATACCTTATGAGATTATTTCTAAGGAGTCTTAAGGGTCAAGCGATGGAATGGTTCACCAAAATAACTCCCCCCATTAAGAATTTCAAAGAGCTAGCCCATAGATTTGTCCAACACTTTGCATACAATCTTTCAAGATTTGTCACCATGTTGGACTTATGCAACTTAAAGCAACATCAAGGAGAATCCTTTGTCACTTTCTTGCAAAGGTGGAGATGAAAATGCTCTCACTACTCTAGGACCATTCATGAAGATGAGAAGATTACATCCTTATTAGCAACTTGGTTCTTGAGATGTGGTATGAAGTTAGGAAGATGGTCTTTGATTCCTTTGGCACCATGGTTGAAACCGCATGTAGGATTGAGGATGTTTTGAAAGAAGAAGGAATTTTGGCCAACAACAAAAACAACAATAATGGTAAAAATAACAACTCTAATAAGGATAAAGGAAAAAACTCACATTGGAATAGGAACAAATAAATGGTCAATAATGGAGTTGTGGACTCTTCTCAACCCAAGGATCAAGCTTTTCTTCACTTGTATAGTGTTGTTCAAGCTATGAAGCTGAACTCATCTAACCAACAAGAGTACAAGACAAGATATAAAGATAAGCCCAAGAAAGAGAGGCATCAGTTTGCAAAACTTGGTGATTCATATGAGGATTTCTTCAAAACACTCATTGCAAACAACCTTGTGCATCCTCAAGATCCCACAAAGCATCATATACTTGATGTTAAGCCACATTGGTGGGATGAGAAAGCCTTTTGCAAATTTCATAATGGCATTGGACATAATATTAAAAACTATTGGAAACTTAATCATAACATCCAAGATCTCATTGAGAATGGAAAACTTCAAATAGATAGATTGAACACCAACGCTGATCATAAGGATTTCAAAGAACCTTTTCCCAAGTATGAGAAGGGAGAAACCTCTAAATCTAAGAATAGCAAGGCTAAGATCAATTACACTTACATAGTTGCGGAGAACATTGTCAACATGCTTGAAGTTGTAGAAGAAAATGTCAATATGATGAGCAATAAAGATCCCTATGGTTATGATATAGACATGGACTCTCCTCCTATCTTTGATGAAGAACCTATTGTGGTGCTAAGGGGTTCAAACTCTAGAATGTCATCCCAAGCTCTTAATGCTATCACACGAAGTCAAGGTCCCATTGTCATTAGAGGACCTAGTTCAAGTCAACCTAGTAAACCAAAGAAAGTGGCATCCAATAATGTCACCTCAAAACTAGCAGTTAATCCCAAAATGAGTTATAATCTTGTAGATCAGTTGCAGAGAACCCCAACTCATATTTTGATCTTTGAGCTCTTAGAGTTGTCCTCGAGACATAAGCAAGTCCTTAAGGATGCCTTGTGCACAACAAATGTCCCTAACAACTTAGATGTCGATCAATTCCAAAACATGGTTAATCATATCGCTAGCCCTCATTACCTTACTTTTTCAGAGGATGATGATAAAGCTTTGAGTCACCCACACAATCTCACCCTTCATATTGAAGTCATGATTCACAAAACCCATGTCAGGCGTGTGTTGATAGATGGGGGTGCTGGGCTTAATATTTTTTCTTTGAGTCTTTTGAAGATATTGAGTTATTCTGAATAAGTCATAGATACCTGAAAGAAGATCACTATCAAAGCCTATGATGAGGCAGAAAGAAGTTCCAAAGGTTTGGCCATCCTTCCTATTAGGATTGTCCCTATTGAGAAGGATATTTTGTTTCAAATTTTTGATTTTGGTCCTCTAGCATACAATATCTTACTTGGTAGACCATGGATTCATGATATACAAGTAGTGCCATCCACTTACCTTTAGTGTGTTAAGTTCCCCTACAATGGAGTAGAAATTTGTATACCTGGAGATAGCACTTTATCTATTAACTCAATTTCAGCAAGTGCTCATGTTCCCCTCAATAGAGAAGCAGAAGATTTCAATGCAATCTTAATAGAATGCAAAGACAAATTCAAGTCAGTAGATCTTGGTGTAGGAGGGTATCAACTTAACTCTTTTACAAAGCTTCCAATTTTTCCTAGGTCTTATGGAAAGCCTTCATAGGAAGTGAGACCTTCCTCTTCAACTATGAATTTATTTGGCACATTTGTAGAGTCCTCAGTGCTTATTCAAGATGAGAAAGAAGAAGTGGCTGTTAAAGACTGAATTTATAGAGAAGAGAAATACATGCACAATGAGAACTTCTCTCCCTCTCCTAAGGCTTATGGAAGAGGGTATACTTTTGTCAAGTAGATGGGTTATCCTGGACATGGACCTCTTAGACACAGATTGTATGCTAGAGCTGAACCTCTTGATCATGCTCTTTTTGGATGCAAGTCTAAGAAGACGGTTGGCCTAGGATTTGAAAATCATAACAAGAGCACTGCTCCTATCCTTGATGAGTCAGATAGTGAAGATGAACTGAAATACCTACCTAATTTGATAAATCAAAAAGATATGTGTAAGATTGGGTCCCTTCCACTAATATCCTCTGGGGAGATTTAGATAATCTAGCTGCTCATGTGACAGTTGCAACATTAGAAAAGGATAAAACATATGTAGAAGATCCCATTAGAGAATGTCAATGCAAGAATATTATTCATTTGATGGAGAGAGATGTTACCCTTGATAACATTAGAGCTTCCACATCAAGATGTCCCAAACCTTCATGGTGTAAACATCCTAGTTAGGATTCAGAAACAAATTCACATGAGTATGAATGGGACTCTCTCTTTGAGCCTTCTACAGTTGATATGCATGTTGATGTCATCCATACTTATAGTTCTCAACCCGAGGTAGCTGACGAGTCATGTGTAGGATTAGAGGATTTGAACCCACATGTTGCCTTAGTGGACAATTCTTCACTTGTTAGGATGAATCCTGATTTGGGTAGCCTAGAAGGATACTTGACAGACTCCAACTCTTCAGTCACCAAAGATGATATCATTTGTATCCATAACCTTGAGCTAGTCATTAACTTACCTCTTGCTCATCCTGACCTCATTGATTGGTCACAATGCTATTGAGAACCTAAGATCTTAACATTCCAAAATGACTATGAGATAACCTATTACTTGAATTCCATTTAACCCATAGTCTCTTCCACCAGTGAACTGGCTACCAGCATGATAGAGCCAAACATCAAGTACCTTAGTCACAAAATAAAAAGAAAAGAACAAAGGAAAATGAGTTCTGATGGTGAAAACCACTGTATGGTGGTGTCAGTGTTGGCAATTTGGCTGAGTTGATTACATAGATGTTGTCATTAAGACAACATACAATCCACATGAAGATCACACAGGTCAAAGAGCAAGTATGATAGAGCGCATTACAAATTTGTCTAAGTGTGAGAGTATTTTTACCAGTGAACTTGGACATAGTTTTTGTTTGCAATGTTGATTGGAGTAAGTTCAATGCTTGCACACTTGAAAATAGACTCTATGATGTCTATTGAACACCCATCTCAGAGTGCAAGTCAGTATGGCATGTACGGAAGAAGTTATGATAGTTTTAGCGAAGACAATGTCAAGTCGACATGACAGAATATGAAGACAAAATTAGTAAAGAGTTAAGGGATTATTTTTTTTATTAAAATAATGACTTAAAAATATAAAGGGATGACATCCTAGATGTTTACCCTTGGATAAAGTTATTTGTATAAATGTAATTGTAATTGTAAAGTAGGAGATATAGTGAACATTTTGATGTATAGTGAAGTGATATGATGCGAAGTATATGATGCATATGTAATAGCAATAGTGAAAGAGCAGCGAAGAGATATTGATGCAAGTGGCATAAGGTTATGTACCTTAACCTATTTTTGTAATCAGTGTATATTGTACATTACTTGTTTGGGTAGTGGGCTCATCTGGTAATCACATTTTGTACTACCAAATCCTAATAGGGTTGAGGCTTCTAACAAGGCCTATAGTCCCTTAATCAGGACTGATACACTATATGCTTGTAATAGACTCCTAACAGGGTCAACATCCTTAACATGATACTTTTGATTAGTGGATCTTTGTGGGTACCATCCCCACCGGGGTTTTCCCTTGGCCAAGGTTTCCTCGAGAACAAATAATGTGTTATGAGTTCCTTGGTTTTATTGCTATGCATGTTGTTTAGCTTCTTATTATGTGTGTGAATTTTGTACCTAGCTGTAGACACAACACTTTAGTAAAACATTAGAGGTTAGTTAAAATAAAAATCATGCAGTGAAATGGAAACTAAGCTAACCAGACAATTTACTGCCTTCTAGTAGGTGTGAGTATGTATTCTCAGATTGGACCAAGATCAGTGACCTTGACAACACCTAAACAAAGGATTTGAATGCAGAATCTAGATGTGAGATGAATGCAATTTAATCTATATTTTTGGATTTTCTATGCAATAAGATGAGACAAATTGATATAGATCTTTTCTAGATGAAAAATTGATATGCAAATTAAGCTACAATGATATGCTAAATATGAAACTAAAATGACAAGATTGATCTCACAAAAGTTGTTGATTCACAAAGAAGCTTCAATTCTTCAGATATCAATTCGCCGGCGTGATTGTGCAAATTCGTGGATTGATTTTGGCAGAGTAAGTATGCAAACTTGTGAGATGATTTGTGAAGAGCTGAAGCCTTGATTTTATAGAAATCTAGGGCTTTGGGGATGCATGGAAAAAGCCATAACTCACTCTAGTTGATTTTTGAGTCAACAAGGAATTAAAGATAGTTAACTCACAAAAAATCATGCAAAAATAACTTTTTGATTTAAATCAGAAGTTGAGATCAACTTTCAACTCAAAAGAGAGTTGAGTTTATTTTTAAAACGACTTGAATTGATTTTTTGATTTAAAGTTCAACTGATTTTTGGATGTGCATAATTAATTATGAATTAAATAAATAAATAAAGTGATTTATCCTCAACTTTAACTGATTTAAAAGTAAAACAATTGATTTATGGGTTAATCAATTATTAAATCAAATTTTTATTCAAAAACTATATTATTAAATTTTGACAATTGACATTAATTAATTAAATAAGAATTTAATCAATTAGTCATAGGATATTTGATTTATTGTCAAAATGAAATAATACCATTTAGGAATAAATATAATTAAATCCTATTAAATAATTAAGTGGCAGTTTTAAATCTAATTAATTAAATATTCAAAACATTCAATTAATCAAACTTTAGGATAAATAGGATTTATCACCAAATAATCATTAAATCAAAGATAATTAAGATGATTAGGAATATTACTAGGAATATTACCCGATGCAGAATTTGAGATAATCAATTAGGATTCGATGATGTTCAGATGTGCCTTAGGTTAGGACTTCAATGTTGATTTCATTTGATTTGATGATGCAGGAGGTTAATGAACCTATAGCCTATTTTTGGGGTATTACATTTTGCCCCTCTTTGAATTGCTGTGTGAAGCGCAATGGTTCAAAGAAAGTCTGTGTATGATATGGAAACCGATGTTTGAAATTGAAATTGATATGAGATAGAAACTGATTGAAGTTTGATATGAAGATAAAACCCTGAATGACCAAAGATAATGTTAACTATAACAACAATGAACCGATGATTGTGAAGAAGTGTCAAAATGCTTGATTCTGAACCTTATGATTGTGAAGAAGTGAGTGACCGATTTCAGACCTGATTTTTGATAAGAATCATATTGGTATCACATTTGAACCCTTTAGTTATGAAGAACCAAGGAAATAACACTAACAAACTGATGGTTACAAAAGACTAATACAGTTTACAAGATGAAGAGAATACCAGATTGATATGGATCTTGATGAATCTGATATACCCCAAGTGATGATTGATTTGCCCCAAGCAATGAGGTCTTTTTGATGAATCAGCAACTAGACGTGGTTGTTGTCTTGATTACTGAGGAAAGATATGATTTCAAATTTAGATTAAAGACTTTGAATGATGTGCAATACCATGCCCCTTTGGGATAAAAATTGAAATCTGACAAGAAAAGTCAGTGTTGCAGTTCAGAAACATGTTAATTGATTTGAGAAGTGGTTGTACACATCCGAGAGTGCATTTTGCATCATTTAGAGGTCTAGAAGACCAAGTTTGACTAGGTTTGACCATGAGTTGACCATGGTTGACCAAGTTGAAATTTTGATAGTTTGATGTAAGATAGTCAGTTAAGTTGAATGCTAGATTTCTTTGATGATGGAAGGTTGATTATGCAAGTAGTTAATAATAGTTAAATCAAACTTCATTGAATTTTCTAGGTATCAATGGTTGAGGTACACATGGCCATCTAATTTGAGATAGAGGCTCTTAAAGTCGGACACCATTTCAATCCAAAATTTCCAATGTTGTTAGATTTTCACATACAAGCAGAAAATAAAGAAAATATTATGCCCCCAGTCATCACTCTCTAAATATTGTAAAGGACATCATCGAAGAGCTTAAAAGACATAATATACAAAAATATCAATGTGAATTAGTAAGCATACAAGGAGATAAAAGCATGTAAAAAACATAGATTGTTTTTAGTTTGTGTTTGATTGCGTTGTTGTAGATGCAAAATCCTTTCTAGAGACAAGAGAGACTGATTGACTCAAATGAAGCTTCAAAGGACTCTAACTAGAAATGATACATCTAAAGATGTACTGGAGATCATAGGATATGACTTTGATTGTCCCCAAGTGTTAAGAATTGATAGGATACAGATGCTTGAGCTGATTGGTGTATAGACTGATTTATTGAAAACATGAATGCGTAAACAAATTGGGAGATATTTACAATCTAAAGTAGGACTGAAAGCTGGGAAAGACCAAGATTGCATTGATAGATGGAGCGTTTTGAAACAAGTGGCACCTATTTGCTAAGTTTTCACCATCTTGATAGAGATTCTATTGTTTTTACCAAGGCACCTGTTTCCAGGTTTTCACCAAGGCACTTTTTTTTTTTTTTTTTGTACCTTTGATAATTTTTTCTTTTTTTTTTGTGAATCATCAAGGTGCCTATTGCTAGGTTTTCACCAAGATGTTCATTTTTTCAGGACTTTTTCCAATTTTAAAGATTTTTTTAGGACATTTTACCATAGACTAGATGCCTTAGGCATAGAATTTCTTTAGTTGGAGAATGTTGATTGGTTCTCAGAGCTGTTCTCCTTCAGTCATTAAGAGTTGATAGGCACCAGAGCCAAAAGTAGCAGTGATAACAAAGGGACCCAGCCAGTTGGGTTCAAACTTCCCCTTGCGTTCTTGATGTGATTGATTTTTAGGATTTTCTCTCAAGACTAGATCGCCAACCTGAAATTCTCTATGTCTGACTTTCTTCTTGTAGCCTCTAGAAATTCTCTTCTGATAGACTCTAAGATGATCATATGCTACTTGTCTGCGCTCATCTAGTAGTTCAAGTTCTTGCAACCTAGACACTCTGTAGTCATGAACAGTTACTAGAGCATTCATTCTGATTCTTAGTGATGGGATTTCAACCTCAATAGGCAAGACCACTTCATACCCATAAAATAAAGCAAAAGGTGTAGCCCCATTTGGCATTTTGATACTTGTAATGTAGGCCCAGAGAGCTGGATTGATCATAAGATGCCAGTTTCTTCCTATTTTATTAATTGTACGGTGCAAGATTTTCAATAGATTCTTGTTAGAAGGATAGTAAATAGATGACCAATGTTGTGTAATCTTGAATTTGGCACATAACTGATCTAGATCTTTTTTCTTGAATTGTCCACCATTATCTATGATTATGGAATGGGTTATCCCATATCTGCATATGATATAGTTCAATATGAACATAGATATTTGTTTTCCAGTTGCTTGTGTCAAAGGGACTGCTTCTACCCATTTTGTAAAATAATCTATAGCTGTGATTATATGGGTATGTCCATTAGAAGAATGAGGATGTATAGCTCCTATAAGATCAAAGGCCCATTAATGAAAATGCCATTATGTAGTGAAGGGAATTAGATCTCTCCCTGGACCATGAATTAAGTTGCCATGCACTTGGCACTTTTGACAGTTCTCAGCAAACTTGATAGACTCTTTCTCCATTTCAGGCCAATAGTACCTAGCCCTAATAAGTTTTCAAGCTAATGTTAAATGATTCAAGTGCAACCCACAAATACCTTCATGGACTTCCTCTAATGCACATTGAGACTCTTCCCATTCTAAACATCTAAGTAGCGTACCATCTAGACCTCATTTGTATAGATCGTGACCAATGATGACATATTAGGATGCATTATAGATAAGGTATCTCTTCTCATGGCAGTTGAAGGTATTAGGAATGATTTGGTTTTGGAGATAGGAAAATAGGTTTTTTTAATCTAGATGAATCATGACTAACAACAGTGCAGATCATGTGGGTTTTGGGGGAATCATATGTAGGATAAGATAGTGCTTCCACCAGGAACTCATAGCATAGCTCATGTTCAAGCTGTTGTAATAGAGTAGATAGTGTTTCCATTGCATCGATAGCCTTGTTCTCTATTCAAGGAATTTTATCAAATGTGATAGATATGAAATACTTTAAATCATCGACCATTCTCTTATAAGGAAGGATCTTTTCATCTTTAGTCTGGTACACATCATTAAATTGATGGATAACAAGTTGAGAGTCTCCATGAATGTGTATCTCTGTTACTCTCCACTCAATTGCTAGTTTCATGCCATTAAGAAGGGCTTCATATTCTGCAATATTGTTTGTGCAAGGGAACTTTAATCTGAATGCTTTTGGGATTGAGTATCCTTGAGGAGTTATGAACAATATGCCTGCTCCAGATCCATTCTGTGTATAGGAGCCATCAAAGAATAACTGCCATTCTCTAGAAGAAAGAGTCATGATAGAGGAATCTAGAAATTCCATTTGCATTGGTGTATTGTCAATAATAGGTGCATCTACTAATTGATCAGCAATAACTTGTCCTTTTATAGCTTTTCTCTCAACATATTCAATGTCAAATTCACTTAAGAGCATGACCCATTTGGCTAATCTATCTGTAAGGGTAGCTTTGCTTAGTAGGTATTTGAGTGGATCAATTTTGGCTACCAAATGTGTGGTATGAGCTAACATATAATGTCTCAGTTTCTGTGATGCAAAGATCACAGCTAGACAAGCCTTCTCAATCATTGAATAATTCTTTTTGTATGCCACCAATGTTCTACTGATATAGTATGTAGCTCTTTCCTTTTTGTTCTCATCATGTTGTGCAAGCAATGCCCCCAGTGATGTATCTATAGTGGAGACATATAAGATCAAAGGCTTCCCTAGAATGGGAGGCATCAAGATAGGAGGATTTGATAGATACTTCTTGATATGGTTAAAGTTGTTCTCACATTCTTCATTCCACACAAATGTCACACCTTTATGTAATATTTTTGTAAAAGGCTGTGATATGTCTACTAGCTAAGATATGAAGCATTTGATAGATTTAACTCTCCCTCATAATTTTCTCATTTGACTAATATTCTTGGGAGGTTGCATCTCCATTATAGCCCTTACTTTAGCTGGATCAACTTCAATGCCCTTCTTTGAAACTATGTATCCTAAGAGCTTTCCAGAAGTGACACCAAAAGCACACTTCTTAGGATTTAGTCTGAGACTAAATTTTTCCATTCTATCTAGTATCTTGCTCAAGTCATTTAGATGTTCAGCTCTAATCATAGATTTTGCTAAAGTATCATCAACATAATCTTCCATAGTCCTATGCATCATGTCATGAAAAATAGATGTCATGGCTCTCTGATATGTAGCACCAACATTTTTAAGCCCAAATGGCATGACATTCCAACAGAAGGTGCCCCATGCACATGTGAAAGTAGTTTTCTCTTGATCCTTTGGCACAATTTTTATTTGATTATATCCAGAAAAACCATCCATTAAAGAATACATCTCAAAGCCCGCAGTCATGTCCACTATCATATCAATGTTATTTTGGAAATATAGATGCAGTAACTGAGAGGGAGGGGGGTGAATCAGTTAACCACAAAATATTACCACTGATCCCTTAAATATCTTAACAAATTATTTACTATGCCACTCGGTAAATATACAGAGAAATGCTGAAAACTTGATCCTTGAAATGTGTAATAATTAAACTGTTCTTAAGCATTCATCACTGATTAACATACATGAATAAAAAAAATAACATGAACACAAGAGACACCAGATTTACCGTGGAAACCCAATATGAGAAAAACCACCAATGTAACTAGTTACTATTTTTCACTCTTCTGAAGTGATGCCCGGTTAGAAGCCAACCCAATAAAAGGTTACAAAACACACTGTTAGGTGTGACCTTGTTAGAAGATTTAATCACCCTGCTAGGAGTGGCCTTGTAAGAGGTCTTGAAACAATTCAATAGAATTGTTACCTTGTTAGAGGATTTACAAAATGGTTGTTAAACCAACTCGGTTAAGAGATTTTGATATCACTGCTACAATTGCTAGAGAGTAACAATGAAATAACCTACAACTGAATTGCTGAATATAGATCTCTGTTCTATTTCACTAGATCCTTACTGATCAATTAAATCTTTGCTACTCCTCAAGGATATCTAACCATCCTTCAAAATTTGCACACACCTTTCTTCAAAATGATTTCTGCATGCTGTATATCTCTTATTCACCATTTGACCTTCTATATATATATATGCCATTTCATAATCATTTAGATTGTCAAGTCAGCACTAATAATTATTATAATAGTCAGCTGGGATAAAAAAATTGTAATAACAAAATTCTTTGAAAGGGCCGACCTTGCTCAGTAAACATTAATCCTGAAAAGATTTCCTTCGGTGACCGAGAGAACTCGGTAACCGTAGCGAATTCTACAACATCCTTTGGAGACCAAGAGAGCTTGGTAACCACTAATTTTCCTTCGATAACTGAGGAGGCTCGGTTAACACTATTATCTTGCCAAGTTTTCTTTAGACACTCGAGAGAACTCGGTAGACACTAAAAACTGCCTAGCTGACCGACTGAGCTCAGTAGATATTGAGAACCGCTTAGCTGACTGATTGAACTTGGTAGATACTAAGAGTGATAATTGATATGACATTTGTGTGACATCAAAGACAACACATAGCTAATCCAACAATGTCCTTCAGACAATTGTATCCAACAATCTCCCTCTTTGGCATTGATGACAACACAACATGTCATAGCACAATGAAATTTCACAGAGAAACCAAGAGTAATAAGCATATCCTTAGCTTCATTCTGATTCCCATCATCTTCAACCTTCTTTCTCTGACTGAGAACTCTCCCTCTTAACTTCTCAAATTATTCTTCTTAGAAATTTCTTGAAATGACAGCAAACTCTCCCTCTTTGACAACACATGCCAAAGATAATTAACACAGTTTCAGTAAATATCAATGTACCTTATGTACTGATTCATATGCAATTATTCCCTAACTATGCTGCATCAACTAATTGATCTTCAACATGTTCTGGTTGATGCATCACTAAAAATTTATTTAGTTAACCTTGGATAGGGGAGTGACCCCTAACTTGCCTCTTAGATACAAGAATGCATCCTTAGGTAGTGGTTTGGTGAAGATATCTGCAATTTGTTCTTTTGTATGAATATATTCCAATCTGATTTCCTTGTCCTGCACCAATTCTCTAACAAAGTGATATTTAATTGCAATGTGCTTAGTTTTGGAATGCATTACTGGATTCTTTGAAATATTTATTGCACTTGTATTATCACAAAACATAACAACTAGTTCTTTGATCTCAACCTTCATGCCTTCCAAAAGCTGTTTAAACCATATAATATTAGAGCAGTTTACTATTGCAGCAACATATTCTACTTCTGCTGTGGATTGGGATGTGCAATTTTTCTTTTTACTAGTCCAAGATACTAACCTCTTGCCAAGAAAGAATTCACCACCACTTGTACTCTTTCTATCATCAATGTTTCCTTCCCAATCAGCATCAGTAAACACTTTTAAATCTAGATTGCCTCCAAATTTATACCACAAGCCATAATCTTCAGTTCCCCTTAAATACTTTAAGATTCTTTTGATTGCCATCGTGTGATTTTCTCTGGGTTTAGCCAAGAATCTTGCCACTATTCCAACTGCTAAGGCAATATCAGGCCTTGTGTGTACTACATACTGTAATTTTCCAATCATTGATTTGTATAAGGTTTGATCTACTTCTTTTGAATCATCATCTTTGGTAAGCTTCAGTCCAGTACACATGGGTGTACCAACTAGTTTTGAATCTTCCATACCAAATTTCTTGAGTATTTCCCTAATATATTTAGACTGAGTAATGTAGATACCATTTTTGTTCTGCTAAATATGAAGTCCAACAAAGAATTTTATCTGACCAAACATAGACATTTCAAATTATTTGTTCATAAGCTCTGAAAATTCTTTGCATTGATCATCATTTCCTGTAAACACAGTATCATCCACAAATATTTCTGCCAAAACAATTTTGTTATCTGATCCTTCTTTGATGTATAAATTGCTGTTGTCATTAGCCCTTTTGAAATTAATCTGAGTAAGATAGTTATGTAATCTTTCATACCATGCTCTAGGAGCTTGTTTCAGACCATAAAATGCTTTGTGTAATTTGTAGACCATATCCCTTTTGTCTGGATCAATAAAACCTTTAGGTTGCTCAATGTAGACTTCTTCCTCAAGAATACCATTGAGAAAAGCAGATTTGATATCCATCTGATATACCTTAAATCCTTTATGTGTTGCATATGCAAGTAAAGTCCTCACACCTTCTAATCTTGCAATAGGAGCAAAAGTCTCTCCATAATCTATTCCTTCTTCTTGAGAATATCCTTTACATACCAATCTTGCTTTGTTTCTTGATACTTGACCATCTTCATTCAACTTATTTCTGAATACCCATTTTGTCCCAATTACATTTTTATCTTTAGGCCTAGGTACAAGAGTCCATGTCTTATTTTTCTGTATTTTCTCTATTTCTTCATTCGTAGCCTCAATCCAACTTTCATTTTCTAATGCATCTTTGACATTTTTAGGTTCAAAATCAGAAAATAAACATGTACCTTTTAGTTTACTTCTTGTCATAGTACCATCTGATTTGTTTCCAATAATCTAATCTGGTTTATGATGCTTTCTAATGTACTTGGCTAATACATGTTCCTTGCTTCTTGAATGAGTTACATTGTCATCTTCTTCATCTTCAGGTTCAGATTGCTCAGGCTCGGTAGATACTTGCTCGGTAGCTTCAGACTAAGACTCGGTACTTTGTGGCTTGATTAGAACTTCTTCTTGTGACTCAGTTACTGTACTGGGCTTGGTAGATGTAGTCTCCTTACATGTGTCTGGCAATGTATCAAGTTCGATGTAAAATTTTTTTTTGTAGTCCTCTAGTTCCTTTTTGCTTTCCTCTTCAATCTTTTTTGCAAACTCATCAATTCTCACATGTACACTTTCTATGATTTTGTGAGTAGACAAATTTAGACATCTATATGCCTTACTTTTGCAAGAATATCCCAAAAATATTCTTTCATCACTTTTTACATCAAATTTTCCTTTTCTAAATTCTTTCAAGATGTAACATTTACTACAAAATACTTTTAGGTAACTTACATTTGGTTTGTAGCCATACCATAGCTCATATGGAGTCTTGAATGTGTCTTTTCTCAGCTATACTCGGTTCAAGGTATGAACTGCAGTGCTGATAGCTTCCTTCCAATATTTCATAGCAATTTTCTTTTCAATCATTAGAGTCCTTGCATAGTCCATGATAGATCTATTCCTTCTTTCAGCTATTCCATTCTACTCAGGAGTTCTCGGGGCTGATACTTGTCTTTTGATTCCTCTTTCAATGAAGAAATTATTGAATTCATGGGAGATGCATTCACCACCTCTGTCTGATCTCAAGAATTTTATTCTTTTTCCTATTTCCTTTTCTACTCTTGCTAAATACCATTTGAACTTCTCAAATGCTTCAGACTTTTCTCTTAAATACATAACAGTCATCATTCTAGAATAATCATCAACAAAGAGAATAAAGAATTTTTCTTCGGTATAGCTCTCAATTCCAATAGGTCCACATAAATCAGTATGCACAATTTCCAAAATATCTTCAGACTGATAGTTTTTACTTTTGAAACTAGACTTTCCCATTTTACCAATTTGACAATTCTTGCATAGACCAACATCAGGTTTCTTGAAAGTAGGAATACCTCTTACTTTCTTGAATTTGCTTATTTTCATCATGTTGTCAAAATTTACATGACATAACCTTTTGTGCCATAACCAACTTTCTTCAATTTGAGCAATAAAACATGATTAATCACCAAGATCAAGATAAAACAGGTTACCTTTGGTTTGTTTGCCTGAGCCTATCAGTTTTCCTTTGTCATCCAGCAGTCTTGCTTTGCCATTGATGAATTCAACCTTGAATCCAATGTTGATTAGCTGTGCTACACTTAGAATATTATGCTTTAGTCATTTGACCCAATATGCATTATCACATATAAGTTCTTTGGTTAATGAAATTCATCCCTTTCCTTTTATACAATAGGGTTCATTGTTTCCAAACCTTACATTATCACCATCAAAGTTTTCAAAGTGTTCAAACTTGGTCCTGTCACCAGTCATATGATGTGAACATCCACTGTCTATAATCCATGTATCATTCTTGCTTATATGAGAGATAAGTGCCATCTCATCTTCATCATTATCAGATTCATCTTTTACAGCAATGAAAACAATTTCTTCTTCACTATCATCCAAATCTTTAGCTAAGAAACATGTTTTCTTACCTTTATCCTTGAATGATTTGAAATTTTTCTCGCCATTGTACTTGTAATTTTTCTTCTCATCTTTGCTTTGCTTGTTTGGACACCTAGCTACAATATGACCAATTTCTTCACATGAAAAATAGATTAAAGGAGTTTTACCTTTGTATTTTCCTCTGCCTCTTGAATACTTCTTTGCAAGTAATGCTTCAATAACTTCAAGATCGCTATCAGAACTTTCCTCTGATTCTTCTTCACTTTCTGATTGGATTTTCTTCCCTTTCTTGAGTGAAAGTTTGGCCTCAAAAGCTGATTCAATATTTTTAGAAGTTGGAACATAGTTGTCATAGTTATCCAGTTCAAAGGCTGTCAATCTTCCAACTAAGGCATCCAAAGTTATATTGTGATTTTCTTCACATCTTCTTTCTTGAATAGTTGAAACTCTTATTGCATAAATAGGGAGTAATGTTCTAAGAACCTTACTTATAACCATTTCATCATTAATTTTTCCTCCAAAAGCTCTGATTGCACTAACACTTGTCTTGATCCTTTCAACATATTTTGCAATGTTTTCTTCTTCTCTCATTTTCATTTGATCAAACTATCCTCTTAGGTTCTCTGCTTTGGCTCTCTTCATATTGTCATCACCACCATAGATTTTCTTTAGCTTGTTCCACATTTCATGAGAAGTTGTGCAGTCTTTGATTTCATCAAATTCTTCATAGCTAAGAGCTGATGCAATGTTTATCATCATAGTGTTATGGTTCTTCTTCTCTGCAATGTCTTCAATAGTTAATGTGCCAGTAGGAATTGTATATTCTTGATCAATATATTTGCATCCTGAATCACCAATGGAAGCCAGATGTAATCTCATGGGACCTTGCCATGCTGAAAAGTTATTTCTATTAAGCCTTGGAATTTCTCTTTTGTAAGACATCCTGATCTTTATCTTAGGTCCTTGAAACCCTTCCTGCAAGCACCAAAAGCTCTAATACCAATTATTGGAAATATAGATGCAATAACTGAGAGGGGGGGTGAATCAGTTAACCACAAAATATTACCACTAATCCCTTAAATATCTTAACAAATTATTTACTGTGCCACTCGGTAAATAGATAGAGAAATGCTGAAAACTTCATCCTTGAAATGTGTAATAATTAAACTGTTCTTAAGCATTCATCACTAATTAACTTACATGAATAAAGAAAATAACATGAACACAAGAGACACTAGATTTACTGTGGAAACCCAATATGGGAAAAACCACCAATGTAACTAGTTACTATTTTTCACTCTTCTAAAGTGATGCCCGATTAGAAGCCAACCTGGTAAAAGGTTACAAAACACATTGCTAGGTGTGACCTTGTTAGAGGATTTAATCACCCTGCTAGGAGTGGCCTTGTAAGAGGTCTTGAAAAAATTCAATAGAATTGTTACCTTGTTAGAGGATTTACAAAATGGTTGTTAAACCAACTCGGTTAAGAGATTTTGATATCACTGCTACAATTGCTAGAGAGTAACAATGAAATAACCTGCAACTGAATTGCTGAATATAGATCTCTGTTCTATTTCACTAGATCCTTACTGATCAATTAAATCTTTGCTTCTCCTCAAGGATATCTGACCATCCTTCAAAATTTGCACACACCTTTCTTCAAAATGATTTTTGCATGCTGTATATCTCTTATTCACCATTTGACCTTCTATATATATATGCCATTTCATAATCATTTAGATTGTCAAGTCGGCACTAATAATTACTATAACAGTCAACTGGGATAAACAAACTGTAATAACAAAATTCTTTGAAAGGGCCAACCTTGCTCGGTAAACATTAATCCTAAAAAGATTTCCTTCGGTGACCGAGAGAACTCAGAAACCACAATGGATTCTGCAACATTCTTTGGAGACCGAGAGAGCTCGGTAACCACTAATTTTCCTTCGATAACCGAGGAGGCTTGATTAACACTATTATCCTATCAAGTTTTATTTAGACACCTGTGAGAACTCGGTAGACACTAAAAACTGCCTAGCTGACCGACTAAGCTGGGTAGATACTGAGAACCACTTAGCTGACTGACTGAACTTGGTAGATACTAAGAGTGATAATTGATATGACATTTGTGTGACATCAAAGACAACACATAGCTAATCCAACAATGTCCTTCAGACAATTGTATCCAACATGTTAGGTAGTGGAAAATCATCCTTAGGGCATGCTCGATTTACATCTCTAAAGTCTATGCACACTCTGATTGATTTATCTAGTTTTGAAATAGGTACAATATTAGAGATCCACTCTACATAATCAATAGCTTGGATGAATCTGGCTTTCAGGAGCTTCGTTAATTCAGCATTTACCAAGAGTGCAACATGAGGATGCATCTTTCTCAATTTTTGCTTAACAGGTTTGACATTTAGAGCTATAGCCAAATGGTGCATTATAAGATCAAGATCCAACCTTGGTATATCTGAATATTTCCATGAAAAGTTGATCTTCTTTTTTGTTAGGAATGTTGTAAAATTTTTTCTTCTCTTCTTTTGATAAAGATTGTGCTACATGGATCAATTGTGGTTCCTCCGCTATTCCCAAATTGATAGATTGAGTGGGCTCAATTAGAATTGGAGATCTGTCCTGTAAATGACTCAGAATAACATCAAATATCTCATCCTTAGGTGCCTCAAAGAGGTTTTCACCTTCGGATATGTATTTTATTTTTACTTTTGTAGGTTCTGAGACTGCCACAAAGTGGTTTTCACCCTCAGAAATCCTTTTCTTTTTATTTTTATTCTTATTTTTTTGACTAACATACTTGATGTCTGACTCCATCATGCTAACACTTGGTTCACTAATGGAAGTCCTCATAGGCTCAACTACATTGAGGTAGCAAGTAAGGGCATAGTCATTTAGGAATGTATAAATACCATGGCTTGGATTTGTGGAGGTTTGATCAAGAAGTTCAGGATGTTGGATAGTCAAAATGGGGAAAGATTGGGAGATAGTGTTTACGGATATGGATTTTCCATCACTTCTCCTAACCCGATGCTTGAGTTAAAAGGTGATATTACAACTTAAGACATTCAATTTGTGAATAGGATCAATGTCATTATGATAGTCCACTTTAGCCATCAGTGGATCAGACTCGATAAGTTGATCATTTCGCACTAGACTTACATTGGGTTTAGGTGCATATTAGTGAATAACATCAACATGTTTCTCTGTAATAAGCTCATCTTCTTCTGGAATGGCTCCCCATTCATCATCATTAGTTTCTTCATCTATGCCTTTAGGAAATCTAGGAACACGAGTAAAGTTAGGATGAATACCCCAAGAAGGATTACCCTCAGATTATGATTTGAATTCATACTCATGGGAATCCATCTCAGAATAACTATGACCTTCTTCTTTGTCTATTTGATTGTCTTTGAGATGAGTTGGTTCTTGTGGTGCAACTATGTCTTGCTCTATAGTAGGTTCTTGTGTTTCTACTATATTAATCCTTTTGATTGGATCATCTTCTACATCAAGAAGGTCTTTGATTTCCTTAGGAAAATGCTCATAAGGGATAAGTTTTGAGCTGTCTGAATCACTATCCGATGGTTTGGCTTCTTCCTTCTTAAGAAGGGGTTCTCCTAGTGCGATCTACTCTATGACATGGGAACAATTACCTTTGAGGTGGAAGGGTTTCTTTTTAAAGCCTAAGCCAATAGTATCTTTATTTGCCCTACTAGTATGTGAAATAGGTGTTATAAGACCTTCTCCTCTAACTCCTAGAGGTCCTTTACCTAGATATCCCATCTTAGCTATTAATTTATCTCCTGGACCATATGACTTAGAAGGTATTTTGGATACTGTAGAGTCACCAGTCTGAACAACTTGAGATTCAGGTTCATCTTTGTATAGCCATGTAAGCACAGCTTCATCTTCTTCAAATTCTTGCTTGGAGACTTGTTCTGCCACAAAATTTCTTTTATATGCATCAGGAGGTTCTTTAGAGTCTGGTTTGGACTATTTTAAAGATTTTCCATAAGAATTAGGTGAGATAGGTAGAGATGTCAAAGATAAGACTGGTTCTATAGTATATTCTCCCATGCCATTTTCTTTAATATTGACCTCTTTTACAACGTCTTCCATTTTAGACGTGGATACTTCTTTTGTGGCTCAATGAAAGATTCTTTGTTATTAGGCACATGTTTATCTACACTTTCCTTCAATGTATTGCAAGTGGTGGATATGTCTGCTAGAATAGTGACCTCTACTCCTTCGTAAGGAAATTTCAAACATTGGTGGAATGTAGAAGGAATAGCCTTCATCTCATGTATCCATGGTCTCCCTAGAAGAATGTTGTATGCCAAAGGTAGATCAAGAACTTGACATACAGTATCTCGGATAACCGGACCTGCTCTGATAGGTAAGACAATGGTGCCTTTAGAAGATCTTTCTTGTTCATCATAGGCTTTTATAGTTATTTTCTTTCTAGGATCAATAGCCAATTTTGAAAATCCCAATTGTGTGACCAAGCTATAAGAATAAATGTTTAGGCCAGTGCCCCCATCTATCAACACATGTTTGACTCTACGGTTCTAGATCAAGACTTCTATATGCAAGGGCTGGTTATGCGGGTGACTCAAGGAGTTGTCATCTTCCTCTGAAAAGGAGATATATTGCAAAGATGTAAGATGTCCAACCATAGTCTAGAACCTATCTAAATCAAGGTCATCAAGAACATTGGATCCGAGAAAAGCTTTGTCTGGAATAGCTCTATGAGCTAGAGATATCCGAAGCAACTCAAACATGGAGATTTTTACATTAGTGTGTTGGAGTTGTTGAACACTGCTATAAGATGTCAGCCTCATATCTTTAGGATTGGAAGATTTATAAGTAGCCTTCTATTTGGAAGCAGAAGAAAGACTGAAGGGCATCTTAGGGACATTCGATGAATCTGGGATTTGTCCATTTAGATGTGCCTGAGCCTATGATCAAGTTACTGCTTTAGCTGAAGTATGATCTCTATCTCTTCACACAATTGTGATGACATTGCAATGCTCAAAGAGACAAGGTTCAACCATATTGATAACATCATTATTTCTGGGGTAAGCATAATTGACCTTTGCCCCCATATTAGGTTGAGAAGATGAAACTTCTTGACCATGTTTTGAAAATGGTTCTGTGAATGTTGTATGATTATTGTTTCTCTTATGATTGTCAATCATGATGTCTCCCTTATCAATCAGATCTTGAATAGTATGTTTCAAGTGTAAGTAGTTATTAGTTTTGTGACCTTTACCCTGATGGAAATCACATAATTCATTCTCTCTCCACCATTTTGGTTTAGGGTCAGGATCAGATTGTCAGATCTTAGGTAAAGAGATGATGTTATTAGCCAGTAGAGTTCTCATAGTTGATTCCAATGATCTCCAAGAGGAGTGAACTTTCATTTATTATTAGCAGACCAAGATTTGTATTCTGGCTTCTTTTGAGATGGTTTAGACACCTTTTTCAATAAAGATTTGATTTCTTGGGTACCAATAGTTAGATTGAAAGCCGGTGCCTTTGATGGGGCATAGATAGTATCAACAATGCCATCTATGATGATGCCTTTATTCTTGTTCCAATTTTTGTTCTTATCTTTAGAATTGGATCCCGATTCGTACTTGTTCTTTTGAAGTGTGATGTCTCCTTTTTTCACAAGTACCTTTTCAATTTTGATCACATTGTCTACCATCTTATCAAAAGATGTATGATCTTGCATTTTTAAAGGGTAGTTGATCTCTAGGACAAGATTATTGATGAAGATTTCTAGTTTCTCAGTTTTTGGAATAGGCCTAGCATATAGAGAGAATTTATTCCTCCATCTCTTGAGAAATGTCAGAAATGGTTCTCCTGGATATTGTTTGAGATTGTAGATATCAATCATGGTGACTGGATGTTGAATGTTGTAGGAGTATTGTTGATAGAACAATTTGATCAACTCCTCAAAAGTTTTGATAGTAGAAGGCAATCTAGAGAACCAATGAATGGCTGCCCCCCCTAGAGATTGAGGAAAAATATGCATCAGATAGGTTGATTCATGTGTGAACTCCATAGATTGTGTACAAAATTCTTTGACATGATCTTGAGGATCAGAGTGTCCATTATACTTATCATATTTCAGCATCTCCACTCTTTTCAAAAATGGGGGCATGTACAAGTCTTTGTCAAATGGAAAAGGACATAGGGCCTCCATGGAGAACTCCTTGGGTTCCTTTTCTTTCTCAAGTTTATTAAGTTTGATTTGCATGGCATGCATTTGTTTCATCATAGCCAAAATAGGATTTTCTTCCTCATGCGTAATGATATATTCAACATTAAAGCTGGGAGGAAGTTTATCTCCTTGATGAGCTAATTGTAAAAAGTATGCTTCTCTATCTTCTTTCAAGAAACACTTCATCATTATTTTGAAGTCATCATCATTTTGATACCAAGCAATTTCTTCAGGTGTGGGTCCTTGATCTGCACCGTGTTGAGATTGAGCTCTTTGAGAGACAAAGTTTGTCCTTGGGATAGATTGAGGAGGAGTTTGTTGATTACCTCCGTGAGTTGATGAAGGAGGAATGTAACCAGATTTCAATAAAAAATTTCCAAGACCGTCATCTTTGTAAAGACTAGAATTGTATAGTTGTTCAAGAGTTGGACCCTGGAGAGTATTCAAAGGTATAGTATGGGATATTTATCCATATTTCTTGTGAGAGGAAGCTCTAGTTTCCACCATTAACCTTGAGTGACACAAAAGAATATGATGAAGACAACTGAAGAAAGATTTGATTCAAGAAGATCAAATGATGCAACCTTGTCAAGGTTTGATTGATTGAAGCTTAGATTAGACATAAATGAAGGAGAATGTGCCCTGAATGTATGGATAGATGCCCAAAAGATAGCGGACATGAGTTCACAACACTTAGCTATTTTGAAGATGGATTGAAGGTTGATAGTTATGAAAAGGTTTTGACACAAGATAAAAAGGACTCAAATCCATTAAACAGAAGGCTAAATCAGATTCAAAAGGCCACTTTAGGAAAATGATTGGATTCTCAGTAGTTGCTGCTCTATTCTTGACATAGTGATTTTCTTGACAAACTTTGGAAATAGGTTGGGAAAGCTGGGTCTCTGACAGTTCTGACAACTTTCTGGCAATTTTTCAAAATTTCTCAAATGACTTTCTACAGGCTCGTACGACAGTGGGTAGGCTATGAAATGACAATTGACAAACTCGTATGACTATTGCCAAACTCACATGATAGTTGATAGCAAGGTTTTTGACTTTTTTGAACTGACTGGTAGCAAAACTCATACAATAGTATACCAGATACCATACAATAATATGGGGGTTCTGAAATGACAATAGCCAAAATTCATACGACTTTCTGACTTTACAAGATGACTTTTGACTCTAAAAAGGTGTTTGACATTAGATTTTGTGATTTTTCAAATTTTTAGTTTTAGATTGTTCACAAAATTGTCTATCCAAATTTGAAGATTGTATCGGATTGATTCATTCTTAGTAACCAAATAGCTAAACAAGCATGCAAAATAGCAAGCAAGTGATTTCAAGCACATCTAAAAATAATGAACAGGGGACAAAGCAACCCTGTGCATGAACAATAGAGTGACTAAATTGTGCCAATCCCTAGGAGTGCTAATAGTGTTAGAAATGAATGCTAAAGCCTTTGGCAATCATTCTATAGTAGTGGTTGTTGCATTCATGACTATGATTGTCATTGATGTCAACACAGTGATATTCTGGAGTTTAGCAGAGAAGCAGGCATAATTTTGTTTTGTGCACATGTTATATTGCAAATTGAGTTATGCATAGTTGATGGTATGTTCTTTGGTGTGTTATTAGCCTATGGTTAAGATTGCAAAAAGGAATTCATTTATTCATGAAAGTTATAAGCATTTTGGTGGAAGCAGTATTCTGGCAGTATTCCTGAGTAGCGGTTTTTGGTAATCGGAGGATATCTCCTAACCGGGATGGAATCTAATTTTTCATAATTAAAGGGAAGTTTGAGACTCATTGGTGGTGATGTGGTTCATAGCAAAAACTTTGAGGTCACATGATTGGAAAGTTATTGTATCTGGAAGCCGACAGTTTTTAAGTAATATTGATGTAGCGTGTTGAAATTATTATTTTGTATTTGCATGCCGTCTCATTTGTAATTATTTGAGTGTGGTATAAAGGAAGGAATTTTTTCCTTGTTTTCAAAGGGATTGTAATAGTTGTGATATGAAATTGTGAAAGTTGTGATGCGAATGTATGCATGAAGTGAAGAAAAGAGCTAATTCAATGATGAAGGAAGACTTGTGAAGTACAGAGATATGGATTTGTGATCTTGTGTAGCAGAGAGTGTGGTTTTAGCATAGTGTGAAGGAGGTAACATATTTCATATTATTCTATTGAATAATCCTAAGATCTATTAGACAGTGAGTTCAGAGATCTTGCCTTGAAGCTGTTTGGGTAGTGGTTCCTTCTGTCTTCCATAACTCCTAAGAGGGTTAGAATCTTTTAACAGGGATTCAAAATCTCCTAACAAAGATTCATATGTACTGAATGTATTTCATAAGACTCCTAACAGGGTCCATCCTTTCACAAGGAACTTTCATATTAGTGCATCATTTTGTGGGCATCATTCCCACTAGGGTTTACTCTTTGATCAAGAGGTTCCCTAGTTAACATATCTTGTGTTATTGTGTCATTGTGTATGATTATCTTTCTATGGTTGGTTACTACATTGATTACATGGTTTAAAGCTATTGAATTTGATAAATGGTTTAATTATTAGATAACTGATTCACCCCCCCCCTCTCAATTATCTTGGTGGTCTTTACTTTCTAACAATTGGTATCAGAGCGGCAGGTCCTTGAAAGAGAAGTTTAACAACTTAAGGAGATCCATGGAGAATTTTAGGAAAGAAAGCCCTAAGTTTGATGGAGTAAATTTTGACAGCTAGAAAGAAAAGATGAAGACACATCTCTTATGTTTAGGACCAGGTTATTGGTTGATTACAAAGAATGAAAGGACTATAATTGAAGAAGACAATCTTAAAACAAGTTCTAAAGATGAGGTAGATCTATTCATGTGTAACATACTTGCAAGAGAAGCACTTTTATCAGCACTTCTAGAGAATGAGTACAGTCAGGTAAAATGTTTAACTAGATCTTATGATATTTGGAAAGCTTTACATTCTACTTTTGAAGGTGATGAACATGCAAAGAAAGCTAGGTTACATAATTGGATTTGTGCATTTGAAGACATAAGAATGATAGAAGATGAATCTGTTAGAAGATATATTGGTAGGATGTCAAAAATTATTGCAAGAATAAAGTCTTGTGGAGGTGAAAAGATAGAGAATGAAGTAATATGGAAGATTTTGAGAACATTGACACCGGTATTCAGGCAGACTACACAAATGATTGAACAAGTGATACCTTGTACACCAAACTTTTCAAGAGAGACTCTTCTTGGAAGATTGGAAGCAACAGAGATGAATTTGAGATTATCAGGAGAACTACCTAGAGTGGAGACAACATTCAGTGCTCTTAGCATCAGACCTACTTTGTCTAGAAGTACAAGTGTGAATGGAGATTATGCTAGTAGTAGCAAATCCAAATCTGATGAAGATAAGAAGATTGAAGAAGGTATTTCCTTGCTTGTGAAAAGAGAACCAGATGGTAAGAAAATCTTTAAATGTTGGACATGTCAAGAATATGGTCATTTTGCATCTAAGTGTCCTAAGAGAGTTAAGAAGTATAGAAACAATTTTAAGCCTAGAAGATCTAAAGAATGTTATTATGCAAATGATGAAGAAATTGAAGCAGGAATTGACAGACATTTGAGTGATAGTGATAATGATAACTTTGATGACATAGGATTTGTAGCAATTAAGGAAGAAAATTTTGAATATAATGTTAAGGAAGAGAAAGCCTTAGTTTCCCAAGTTGAAAAGAAAGCTGATTGGATTATAGACAGTGGTTGTTCACATCATATGACTGGTGATAAAGGAAAGCTCATAAAGTTTAACAATTATGATGGAGGAGTTGTTAGAGTTGGTAACAATGCACCTTATTTGTTTAAAGGTATAGAATCTATTACTCTTGATGGAAAGAATAATACTGATGATGTTTACTTTGTTGATGGATTGAAACATAATCTTTTGAGTGTTGGATAGTTAGTGGATAAAGGATATCAAGTTTGGTTTACTGAGAAAACTTGTGTGATTAAGGATAAAGATGGAAATTTGATTGGAACTGGATCTAGAACCAGAGGTAATGTATTTTAGTTGAATCCTACTAAGATGACATGTTTGATGACTAAGATTGATGACAGTTGGTTATGGCATAGAAGGTTCTATCATATAAACATTGATAATATTGTGAAAGTAAGTTCTACACTTGCAGTAAAAGATTTACCTAAGATTATGAAGCCTACTAACATGATTTGCAAGGAATGTGTGATGGCTAAGCAGAAAAGGACTTCATTTCCTAGCAAGAAGTTCACATCTACAAAGAAGTTGGAGATTTTTCATACAGACTTGAGTGGTCCTATTAGGACTAGAGGATTCAATGGAGAAAGGTATTTTATGATTCTTGTTGATGATTTTACAAGAATGATGTGGATTGCATTTTTGAAAGAAAAATCTGAAGCATTTGATAAGTTTAAGGTCATGAAGAATAAAGTTGAGAATGAATTAGGAATGAGGATTAAATGTTTGAGATCTGATAGAGGTGGAGAATTTACATCTAAAGAGTTTAACACCTTTTGTGAAGTAAATGGTATTAAGAGATAGTTTTCAGCCCCTAGAACACCTAAAGAAAATGGCATTGCAGAAAGATGGAATAGATCAGTGACTGAAGTAGCTAGAGCTATGTTGTTTGAAAGTGATTTGGCAAAGACATTTTGGAGAGAAGCAGTGAATACAACAGTATATAAAATGAATAGGGTACAAATTAGAGCAGACATAGACAAGACACCTTATGAATTATGGTTTGGACATGCACCCTCAGTTAAGTATTTTATAATTTTTGGAAGCAAATGTTATATTAAGAGAGATGATGATATAGGAAATTTTGATCCTAGAAGTGATGAAGGAATTTTTCTTGGATATTCTTTGAAAAGAAAAGCATATAGATGTTACAATAAGAGAACTAAGACTATTGTTGAAAGTGCAAATGTAAAAGTTGATGAGAAGTTTAAAATTTAGGAAAGAATGCTTGATTATGAATCTAATGAAGGAACTAACCCTCAGCCTAACATTGAAACTACTGAATAATTTTTTGAGACTGATAGTGAATTGTTGAATGAAGTCATGTTGAAGAAAATGGAGAAGAATCTAGAGAAGAATCTACAGTTGAAGAAAGATCAGTGACTATGACACCTAACAGGTATATATCAAGACATCATCCTATTGAACAAGTGATTGGAAGTTTGGACAGAGGAGTTATGACTAGAAAGAAGGTACATTTATGTTTGATTTCTCAAATTGAACCTAAGTCTACTAATGAAGCTTGTGAAGATGAACTTTGGATTAAAGCTATGAAAGAAGAATTGGATCAGATTGAAAAGAACAAGATATGGAAATTGGTCCCTAGACCTAAAGACAAAAATGTGATTGGAACTAAATGGGTATTCAGGAACAAGATGAATGAACAAGGAGAAGTAATTAGAAACAAAGCAAGATTGGTATGTAAGGGATACTCACAACAAGAAGGAATTCACTATGAAGAGACTTTTTCCCCTGTGGCAAGAATTGAAGCAGTAAGAATATTTTTGGCTCATGCAGCATTTAGGAAATTCAAAGTGTATCAGATGGATGTGAAGTCAACATTTCTGAATGGTGAATTAGAAGAAGAAGTCTACATTGAGCAGCCTAAAGGTTTTCCTTTGACTCAAGAAGGAGACATGGTATGTAAACTAAAGAAATCATTGTATGGACTAAAGCAAGCACCTAGAACTTGGTATGCTAGATTAGATAAGTATTTGTTAAAGTTGAGATTTATAAAAGGAACAGATGATAGTAACTTATACATAAAAGAAATTAAGAATGGATTGTTAGTTTTGGTTATTTTTGTTGATGACATTATTTTTGGAGGAGAAGATGAAGCTAGTGACAAATTTGCTGATGAAATGAAGATAGAATTTGAAATGAGTATGATTGGAGAAATGAAATACTTTTTGGGATTATAGATAACATAAAATAAAGATGGTATCTTTGTAAGTCAGACAAAGTACTTGAATGATTTGTTGAAAAGATTTGGTATGGAGAATTGTAAATCAGTTGGAACACCTATGGTTACAGGACAAACTATCTAGTAAAGATGAGACACTAGCAATTGAGCAGAAGAAGTACAGATCCATGATTGGTGGATTGTAGTACTTGACACACACTAGACTAGATATACAACATTCAGTTGGAATGGTAGAAAGATTTCAAGCTAAATCTAGAGAGTCACATTATGTAGTAGTAAAGAGGATATTGAGATATCTTAAAGGCACAATGGACTATGGATTGTGGTATGAAACTTTTGATAATTTTACCCTATGTGCATATACTGATGCTAATTGGGGAGGTAGCATTGATGATAAGAAAAGAACTAGTGGTGGAGCCTTTTTTCTTGGAGGAAGATTAGTTTCTTGGTTGAGCAAAAAGTAGAATTGTATCTTACAAAGTACAACAAAAGTAGAATATGTAGCAGTAGCAAACAATTGTAACCAGATAATTTGGATGAAGCAAATGTTGATGGATATTGGAATCAAGTTTGATGAGCCTATTGTCATACATTATGATAATACAAGTATAGTTAGTATGTCTAAGAACCCTGTATTACATTCTAAAACAAAGCATATAGAGATCAAGTATCATTTTGTAAGAGAGAAAGTTGTTGAGAAAGAAGTCAGACTGGAGTATATAAGCACAAAGGAGCAGATAGCCGATATATTTACTAAGCCTTTGCCTAAGGATACATTTGAGTATCTAAGAGGTATTCTTGGGGTTATGCCCCAACCTAATTTTGAGTAATGATGTAGTTGGTTGCATCCATCCAGTGGAATATGGCCCTATCTATTTTCTGGATTGGATGTTGGTACTTCCTCTATGGGGGAGTATGTGTATTTGAGCTAAGTCATTGAGGACTCTAGTGAATATATTTTTTTCTGAACAATGTCTTTTGAAATTGAGCTATTGGTTGACATAGTGATAGAATTTCTATCATTGATGTCAATGGGGGAGAGAATCATGAAAAACATTGAGAAACTACATTTGTTGGAGAGATTGAATAGGAAAACGAAGCAAGATTTGATTGATGAAGAGCAGCAAAGTAGTTGAGCAGTAGTGATTGGATTTTTGGAGCATTGGATTTTTTCATCTATGTTTCCATCAATGCCAATGGGGGAGATCATTAGGAATGAATGCTGAAGCCTTTGGTAGTCATTCTGTAGCAGTGGTTGTTGCATTCATGACTATGATTGTCATTGATGTCAACATAGTGATATTCTAGAGTTTAGCAGAGAAGCAGGCACATTTTTGTTTTACACACATGTTATATTGAAAATTGAGTTATGCATAGTTGATGGTATGTTCTTTGGTGTGTTATTAGCCTATGGTTAAGAGCACAAAAAGAAATTCATTTATTCATGAAAGTTATAAGCATTTTGGTGGAAGCAGTATTCTGGTAGTATTCCTGAGTAGCGGTTTTTGGTAATCGAAGGATATCTCATAACCGGGATGGAATCTGATTCTATGTAGTTAAAGGGAAGTTTGAGACTCATTGGTGGTGATGTGGTTCATAGTGAAAACTTTGAGGTCACACGATTGGAAAGTTATTGTATCTGGAAGCTGATAATTTTTATGTAATTTTGATGTAGCGTGTTGAAATTATTATTTTGTATTTGCATGCCGACTCATTTGTAATTATTTGAGTGTGGTATAAAGGAAGGAGTTTTTTACTTATTGTCAAAGGGATTGTAATAGTTGTGATATGAAATTGTGAAAGTTGTGATGCAAATGTATGCATGAAGTGAAGAAAAGAGCTAATTCAGTGATGAAGGAAGACTTGTGAAGTACAAAGATCTAGATTTGTGATCTTGTGTAGTAGAGAGTATGGTTTTGGCATAGTGTGAAGGAGGTGACATATTTCATATTATTCTATTGAATAATCCTAAGATCTATTGGACAGTGAGTTCAGAGATCTTGCCTTGAAGCTGTTTGGGCAGTGGGTCCTTCTGTCTTTCATAACTCCTAACAGGGTTAGAATCTTTTAACAGGGATTCAAAATCTCCTAACAGAGATTCATATGTACTAAATGTATTTCATAAGACTCCTAATAGGGTCCATCCTTTCACAAGGAACTTTCATATTAGTGCATCATTTTGTGGGCATCATTCCCACCGGAGTTTACTCTTTGATCAAGAGGTTCCCTAGTTAACATATCTTGTGTTATTGTGTCATTGTGTATGATTATCTTTCTATGGTTGGTTACTACATTGATTACATGGTTTAAAGTTGTTAAAGTTGATATTGAATTTTATAAATGGTTTAATTATCAGATAACTGATTCACCCCTCCCCCTCTCAGTTATCTTGGTGGTCTTTACTTTCTAACAAATAGTGTATGTTCCAAAATTTTTTGCAGTAACGCACATATTCCTAGGAAATAAAAATTTGGCCTCACTAGGGTTTTTAGTAATGGTCTAACTCTATAAATTTTGTGATCTCAAGAGGGTGAACTCCAATCCAGGTGCACTGGGGTTTTGACACAATCTGAGAATTTAATCAATCAGGAGCTGCTAGGGAGATCTGACAGCCCAATAAGAGACCACACCTGTGAAGATTTGCTCCACAAGGACATTTATATAGTGGCTGCTACTACCATGGTGAAAATGGCTATTACTACTTGAGGTTCTATCAATGTGGTTGACCCAATTAAGGGAATGTCCACTATGGTTAACCCTCTCTAAAGGTGACTCACAAAATATACCACATGGAGACTAGTTCCAGATTCAAGGATCTGAGTTTTTGGTACTACCCAAAAAGGGAGTAGAGCATAGTCCTCTAGCCTTTTCACTTTTAACCCAAACAAAGTAGCCAGATTAATCTGACATGCTAAGACTAAGATTATCTCACAAAGATCTAGGATGTCAACCACTTATGATCTATCAACCTCTCCGGAGAGAGAATGTATCAATCAGAAGTTGAAGATGCACAAATCTAGTAGAACATGAGATTCTCTCAGTAACCTCCCTACCTACAAGGGTTCCTTCATTGAGAAGAGTTTCACTGGAAACCCACTCTCTCAAGAACCACAAATAGTGTTCATAGGGCCTATTTACTATGTGTAACAAAGATGCTGAAAAGAAAATCTATGTTCATTTTTATAGCCCAAAATGAAATATGTGAAATGAAAGCAATAAAGGTCACACAAACTTGACACGCAAGAGTTCTTTTTAATCCAAATCGAAACATTATCAGCTGACAAGAATACCTGAATTCCTCACAATGCGCTTAGTAGATTCATACCTATTTTTAGTAATTCTCATGCTTTTTCCCAATCAAAATCAGCATAAATCAATCAAAAACAACAAATTTCAATTGTTAATGTTAGCTGTCAGTCCAAATCAGAAAACCAAATCTAGAAAACTGCCTAAAAAAGTGAAACAATAATTGAAACCTGGCACTAAAACTTGTACGACAGTGGGTCACCTACCAAATGACAATAAAATAACTCATATGACACTGAGTATCAGATCATACAACAACAAGGCTTCCAAATGACACTTTATTTCTGATAGTATGATCCTCGATCAAATAAACTATCGTACGATAGTGGGTACCTCTTGATACGAGTTTCTGACAAAACTCGTATGAAAATTGTATGGACAAAAAATAAAAATCACAACTTGGAATAGTTAATGACAAGAAAATGATATAAATTAAATGGAAACCCATTTTAGGGCCCCACGGTGGGCGCTAGAAATGTATGTGTGAATTTTTTACCTAGCTGTAGACACAACACTTTAGTAAAACATTAGAGGTTAGTTAAAATCAAAATCATGCAGTGAAATGGAAACTAAGCTAACTAGATGATTTATTGCCTTCTAGTTGGTGCGAGTATGTATTCTCAGATTGGACCGAGATCAATGACCTTAACGACACCTAAACAAAAGATTTGAATGCAAAATCTAGATATGAGATGAATGCAATTTAATCTATATTTTTGGATTTTCTATGCAATAAGATGAGACAAATTGATATAAATCTTTTTTAGATGAAAAACTGATATGCAAATTAAGCTACAATGATATGCTAAATATGAAACTAAAATGACAAGATTGATCTCACAAAATTTGTTGATTCAGAAAGAAGATTCAATTCTTCAGATATCAATTTGCCGGCGTGATTGTGCAAATTCATGGATTGATTTTGGCAAAGTAAGTATGCAAACTTGTGAGATGATTTGTGAAGAGCTGAAGCCTTGATTTTATAGAAATCCAGGGCTTTGGGGATGCATGGAAAAAGCCATAACTCACTCTAGTTGATTTTTGAGTCAACAAGGAATTAAAGATAGTTAACTCACAAAAAATCATGCAAAAATAGCTTTTTGATTTAAATCAGAAGTTGAGATCAGCTTTCAACTCAAAAGAGAATTGAGTTTATTTTTAAAACAACTTGAATTGATTTTTCGATTTAAAGTTCAACTGATTTTTGGATGTGCATAATTAATTATGAATTAAATAAATAAATAAAGTGATTTATCCTCAACTTTAACTGATTTAGAAATAAAACAATTGATTTATGGGTTAATCAATTATTAAATCAAACTTTTATTCAAAAACTATATTATTAAATTTTGACAATTGACATTAATTAATTAATTAAATAAGAATTTAATCAATTAGTCATAGGATATTTGATTTATTGTCAAAATGAAACAATACCATTTAGGAATAAATATAATTAAATCTAATTAAATAATTAAGTGGCAATTTTAAATCTAATTAATTAAATATTCAAAATATTTAATTAATCAAACTTTAGGATAAATAGGATTTATCACCAAATAATCATTAAATCAAAGATAATTAAGATGATTAGGAATATTACTAGGAATATTCCCTGATGCAGAATTTGAGATAATCAATTAGGATTCGATGATGTTAAGATGTGCCTTAGGTTAGGACTTTGATGTTGATTTGGTTCGATTTGATGATGCAGGAGGTTAATGAACCTATAGCCCATTTTTGAGGTATTACATTTATGTTATGCATGTGTAAAGATAATCTGTTATATCCATAATTGGGCAAAAGATAAAGTTTGTAGAATACTGATTCGCCCCCCCTCTTAGTATTCCCTATTTCTAATAGTTAGAACCAAAAAATTAAAAATAAATGACATATCCAAGGGTGAAAACCTCTCTAAGGCACCTAAGGATGAGGTACTTGATTGTCTCCCTATCTATTTTCAAGATAGATCTTCAGTTCTTGTTGAGCCAACACAAATAGTCAATTTGGGTATAGATGAGGCTCCATAGATAATACACTTGGCTCAGTCTTTGTCACCACAAGAAAAAGAAGCTTACACTAAGTTCTTACAAAGAGAAAAGATCAATTTTTCTTGGACTTATTCAGATATGCTAGGGTTGGACACTAATCTTATTATGCATCACTTATCCATAGCTCTGGGTGTCACACCAGTCAAACAAAAATTGAGAAAGATGCACCCTCACATAGCTCTTCTAGTCAAAGCAGAATTAGAGAAACTCCTTGGTGCAGGATTCATAAGAGTTATTTACTATGTTGAATGGATATCAAACATTGTACCAGTTTCCAAACATGACAAATCCATTCAAATTTGCATAGATTTTAGAGATGTCAATATAGCAGACCCAAAGGATTATTTTCCACTTCCCAACATAGATATGATAGTGGACATGACTGTGGGTTATGAGATTTATTCCTTAATGGATGTTTTTTCTAGATACAATTAGATTAAGATAGCTCCTGAAGATCAAGAAAAGATTGCATTCACTTGCACATGGGGCACCTATTGTTGGAATGTTATGCCTTTTGGATTAAAAAATGCAGGAGCCACCTATCAATGATCTATGAAAACCATATTTCATGACATGATGCATAAAAACATAGAAGATTATGTGGATGACACCTTGGCCAAGTCTAAGAAAAGAGACACACACTTAGATGATTTAGAAGTCATTCTAGATCACATGGACCAATTTCAATTAAAGTTAAATCCTAAGAAGTGTGCATTTGGTGTCACCTCTGGAAAACTACTAGGATTCATCATTTCAGCAAAAGAAATAGAGGTAGACCTTGAAAAAGTCCAAGCAATCATGGATATGCCACCTCCTAAAAACATTAGTCAAATGAGGAGTCTTCAAGGATGTCATCAATCCATAAGGAGATTCATTTCAAAATTGGTAGATAAAGCTCAACCTTTTAACAAAAACTTACACAAAGGAGTCAAATGTGTTTGGAATGAGGATTGTCAAAAGAGCATAGATCAAATCAAGAAATACTTGGAAAATCCTCTTATTTTAATGCCTCATATCCCAGGGAAACCCCTTATTCTATATGTTTCAGTGACAAAATCTTCCTTGGGGGCATTACTAGCTCAACTTGATGAACATGGGAAAGAAAGAGAAATATACTACATCAGTCGTACTCTTATTTCATATGAGGTTAACTACACCAGCATTGAGAAAGATTTCCTTGCAGTTGTGTTTGCTTCCCAAAAGTTGTGACATTACATGCTTGCACACACAATACACCTCATAGAAAAAATTGATCCACTCAAGTATCTACTCGGTAAGGCTTCCCTCATAGGTAGACTTGCTAAATGGATGATGATCCTTTCTGACTTTGACATAGAGTACATTGAATGTTAAGCCATAAAAGGACAAGCCATAGAAGATTAATTGGCTAATTTCCCAATTCAAGATAGTGCGCCTATTCAAGTTGATTTCCTAGATGAGTACCTCATGTATATGACTGAAAGAACATGGAGGATGTTCTTTGATGGATCTTTTATGCAAAATGGTTTAGGAGCTGGTGTGTTGTTTGTTTCTCCTCATGGGGTACATGATTCCTAAGTCTTTCAAGTTATTATTCCTATGTACAAATAACATTTCTGAGTATGAAGCTTTAACAAATGGACTTAAGATGGCCATAGAATGGAGAATCATAGAGTTACACATCTATGGGGATTCACAACTAATAATCAACCAAGTCAATGAACAATATCAAACAAAAGATGAGAAACTGGTACCTTACAAAAAAATGGTTGATTCCTTGAAATGATACTTCACATTTGCCACATTTCAGCAAATCCCTAGAGTAGAAAATAAAGCAGCTGATGCTATGGCTACACTTGCTTCACTCCTTTAGTTAGAGAAACATGAATCCAAATTTGAATTCTTGGTGGAAGAGCTACATTACCCTATCTATGACTCCCAAGAAAGCCATGTTATTTGTACCCTTGTTGGTCGTGAGTCATCCCATTATGGTTCCATTTACTCATTCCTTCATGATGGCATTATCCCTAAAACCTTTAATTAATATGAACACAGAAACCTTACCAAAAATGCCTCTCACCATACCCTTATCTCTAGTGATTTGTATAGGAGGGGTCTAGATGGGACACTTCTTAGATGCTTAGAAAAGGAAGAGTCTGACAAACCATTAGTTGACATTCATGAGGGCATCTGTGGGGGACATTCCAATGGTCTTTCCATGGCTTGAAGGTTTCTTAGGGCGGGGTACTATTGGCCTACGATGCAGATTGATGCAGTAGCTTTTGCAAAGTCATGTGAAAAGTGTCAAAAACATGGAAACTTGATACATGCTCCAGGCAAGGAGCTTATTCCTTCTATATCTCATTCACCATTTCAGCACTAGGCCTTTGATCTTGTTGGGCAGATTCATCCCAACTCATCAGGTGGACACAATTTTATTATCACTACTACTAATTAATTCACTAAATGGGTAGAAGCTATCCCACTTTCCGTTGCCTTGGGCAAGATAGTCTCTCTATTCATTCTCAATTATATCATCTATCGATATGGAGTGCCTTATGAGATTATCACCGACAATGGAGGTCAATTAAAAAATAAGGACCTTAAGAAACTCTATAATAAATTCAAGATTAAACAACATTGGTCCTCCATTTACTTCCCACAAGGAAATGGTCAAGAAGAGGCATCAAACAAAACCATTCTTAAAATCCTACATAGAACAGTTCATAAGAATGGTAGAGATTGGCATTTATAGATAAATCCAACTTTGTGGGCTTATAGAATGAGTATTTGTACTCCTACTAGGGCTACTCCTTTTTCCCTTAAATATGGTGCTAAAGCAATGTTACCTTTAGAGGTTAAGATTCCTTCACTTAGAGTTTCCCTCAAAGGTCTAGTTACAAATGAAGAATACTGCGCCATGAGACTTCAAGAGTTAGAACTTCTAGATGAGAAATGCCAAGCATCATTTGACCATATGAGGGTTTATCAAAAGCACATGTCCAAAGCCTTCAACAAAAAGGTTCACCCTAGAGAATTCCAAGTAGGATATCTTGTCCTACGTGAAAATCCTAAGAATCAACAACATAGAGATCAAAAGGGAAAATTTGAACCTAATTGGCTTGGACCTTACATCATTACAACAACTTTTGGAACAAGTGCTTATTTATTATTTACTGAAGAGGGAGAGCAACTCCCTGATCCTATCAATGTCTTACACCTGAAGAAGTTCTATCCATGATGCCCATTCTATCTAGGGGCATCCTTTGTACATACTTATTGATCTTGAAAAAATCCAAAAAAATGGTATATTGTCAAAAATTCTAAAAATTGGAAAATGTCCTAAAAAAATGATCATCTTAGTGAAAACCTAGAAATAGGCGCTTTGATGTATCTCAAAGAAATTATATATTCCAAAAATACCAAAAAAAAATAAAAATTCAAAAATTCAAAAAAAAAAGAAAAAGTGCCTTGGTGAAAACCTGGAAATAGGCACCTTGGTAGAAAAAATGCAAAAAAATTTATAAAAAGTCATGAAAAAAAAAATTGCAATAAAATCCAAGTGGTGAAAACCTAGAAATGGGTGCTACTTGAGGCTTTTGCACCCCTGTTTCTCAGCATGCATCCTTGACACTTAGCCTTTCTCCATCATGCCTTGTCCTTATTGCCTTGGTTTGGAATTGGTCATTATCTTTGTCTAGGGGTATAACTATGTTAGCTTTGGTCTCTTGGATGCGTTAGTCTTTAGGACACCTCGCAAATAGTGTTTTTCAACACCACGCCAACTATTTTTTTCACAACAACCCCTGGAATCGAGTGTTTTTCAACACTTATTGGCTTGGTCTTGCCTAGTTTTGTCATGTGATATTACCTACTTGCAAGCATTCAATCCTTATCCTCGGAACTCAATATCAATTAATGCACTTAAATTTTTAAACAGAACACTTAATGCTTGAGCTATGTCATGATCTTTTCTTTATGTGCTGACTATTATTGATTTTTGTTGAGTGTCCTTATCTAATAAGTCTCTTCGGGATGCATAGCTAGAGGACTTGGGACATGGGTCATGTTTTTATTTGCTTTCTTCTTGTGGGTGTGGTCTTGAAGCTCTAGAGTGTCTCTTGTTGTCCCCTTGAAACACTTAGGAGATTTGAGGCATCATCCTTGACTATTTTTGCACAACCGTTCTTATGGTCATCTTGGCATCTGTGCCTTGATGCAAGCATGGTTTTGCTACATTAAATTGGGTAAGCTAATATTGAAGTCATCTTGACCTTTATGTCTTTGATGCTTATGTTAGAATTTTTCCACATTCCAATCCGATATAAATTACATTCATATCTTCATAGTTGTGCTTGTGACTAGTGACGATTGTGTGATTTTCTGATGTCTGTTAATAATGGCCCAATGATGAAAATAAGTTCCTTAACATTCTCTAATGAATGATGAACACAAAATCCTATGTTGTAGTTTCTCTATTGCAAGTACACCTTTGCATTTTCATGTAGCTTGCATTGTTAGAATTCATGTTAATTTGCATTTTTAGGCTGCTTTATGAGTTTGAGAGTGTTTTCCTTCATCTTTCTTTTGGACTTTTAATCAACTGTGATCATGTTTTGATCTTCATTTCCTTATCTTCTTTCGTGATCTCAATCAAAATTTTCTATCTTAAACAGTTGATTTATTTTGAGGCATTCTTTGTTGAGGCAAATCCTCTTTCTTCTCTCCATTTCTTTCCACCTCTTCCAAACTTCTATCTTCCATTCACTTTCACCCCACTTCTTTTCTTCTAATTCAAACTTGGGGCATAATCTTTCATGCTTAATGATCTACCTTGGTTCTATGATCCTTATATCTTTCATCTTACATCAAGAACCTTATCTTTAGTTTGATTTGATCAAATTTATCGATTTACTATTTCTCCTCTATCTCATTTTGATTTTGATCATGAGGGGGCAGTACCTATCAAAATTCAATCCTTGATTCAGCTTTATCAATCCTATCAATTAAACCTTGCTAGAGACTTGACAATTACCTATTTATAGGGGTGTTGGCCTTGTCTTTTTCAATCAGCTTATCTTTGTCCTGATGTGTTCCCATCTATCGATCACATGTCTGGGTTATTTTGTGATCCCAAATTGATCTCACATTTTAACTTCATTCTTTGACTACATGTGTTCCCATGAAGATCACGCATTAGTCAAAGAGGGGCAAATGTATGCACCCTAAAATGGTCACCTAGACTTTGAGCCCCCATTCTTCAATTTATCAATTTCCTGAATCAATGCTTTGCAATATTTTCAATTCAAATCAATTTCCTTGATCAAATCGTAATTAATTTAATTATTTTAATATTTTATAAGGTTTGATCATTTTATCCTAAGCCTCATTTAATTAAAAGAAAAAATTTCCTTTTAATTAAATAAATTATCTTATTAAAATAAAATTCCTCTTTTAATAAAATCCCCAATTAAAATATCTCTTTGTGTTGAAAAAGGAAATAAAAATAACAAAAAATAAATAAAAATTCCTTTTTCTCTCCACTTTGAATGCACATACTTTTAAGTGGTGGGCCTTTTTCATCCTTTTGCCTCTTAAAGAATCTTGAGCACATGGATCAACCAAGATTTAATCTCCACCATTGCTCATTTCTTTTTGCCTCTTAATCTTGACCGTCTAAGATTCTTTATAAAGAGCCTTCTCTTTCTCATTCACATCTAGATTTTAGTATTGTTATGCTATAGGTTTGGAGAGTAGCTTTGGAGAAGATTCTTGAGCACTTGAGCTTGGATATGGTAGCTTCTCTTTTTCTTGTCTTCTTCTCAAATGCTCCATGGAAATCCATTTAGATAAATATTGCATTTCCATATTAGATTAGATTCATATTTCCTTTCATAGAATAATATTGCATAAGCATTTCCTTTCATAGATTAGTTTTCTTTCATGCATTTTTATCATTTAGAATAGCTTCCATTTTCATTTGCATGCATACTTGATGATCATGGAGACTACCATTCTTGCTTTTTCTCTTTAAATCTCTCATTTTATGGTGTACTTGCATGGGCACAAACTAGGTCTAATCTGAGGGCCTCCATCATAAACTCTTGCACTCCATGAATAGAGAGATATGAGCCACCATTTGAGATCTCATTCTTGAGTAATCTTGGATATAATGACTCATAGAAGTGTGACAAATATTTTAGCACACAAGATCAAATTCCCATTGTTGAAAAGGCCATTGTGTTTTAAATGGAATTGGATCTCTACCTCATGCATGAATTAAGTTACCATAGACCTGGCATTTCTTACAATTCTTAGCATATTTCATGACTTCTTTCTCCATATCTGGCCAATAGTACCCTACCCTAATGAGTTTTTGAGCTAGTATCAAACTATTTGAATGTGACCCATAAATACCTTTGTGGACTTCCTCTAATGTGTATTTCCACTGTTCTCATTCTAAACATCTAAGGAGTGTACCATCTTAACTTAATTTGTATAGATCATTACCAATGATGACATACCATGATGCGTTTCAGATAAGGTAACATTTTTCATGACGGTTAAAGTTATTGAGAAAGACTTGGTCTTGAAGGTAGGAATAGATATTCTTATAGCATGAGGAATCATGACCAATAATAGTGTAGATCATGCAGGATTGTGGCCAATCAGAGGTAGGGAATGACAATGCTTCCACCAGGAACTCATAGCATAGCTCATGTTCAAGTTGCTGTAGTAAAGATGACACTATAGCCATATCATCAACTGCTTTGTTTTCCATTCTTAGTATATGTTCAAACATGATAGAAATGAAGTATTTCTTGAGATCATCTACTATTCATTTATATGGAAACAACTTCTCATCCTTTGTTTGGTACACATCATTGACTTGGTGAATGATTAGTTGAGAGTCTCCATGAATGTGTAATTATCTCACTCTCCATTCTAGTGCCAATTTCATTCCATTTAACAAAGCTTCATATTCTACTATATTTTTGGTGCAAGGAAATTTGATTCTAAATTCTTTTGGAATGGAGTAACCTTAAGGAGTGATAAACACAATGTTGACTCTAGACCTATTTTTCATGTAGGACCTGTCAAAGAATAACTACCATGTTCTAGAGGATAGGTGCATGATAGAAGAATCAAGAAATTCCACTTGCATTGGTTGGTCATCAAACATTGGAGCTTTAGCTAGTTGATTTGTGATGACTTTTCCTTTGATGGCTTTCCTTTCAACATACCTGATGTCAAATTCTCTCAATAGCATTACCCATTTTGCCAATCTACCTATGAGAGCAACTTTCCTTAACAAGTACTTTAGTGGATCTATCTTAGCTACAAGCTATATGGTGCGAGCCAACATGTAATGTCTTGGCTTCTTCTATGATGCAAAGATGATAGCTAGACATGCCTTCTCTATAATAGAGTAATTCTTTTCATAAGAAACTAAGGTTTTGTTGATGTAATATTTAGCTCTTGCTCATTTATTCTCATCATGTTGTGCCAATAATACCCCCAATGATGTATCTATTATGGAGACATACAATATTAATGGCTTTACCTAAATAGGAGGCATGAGAATTGGTGGATTTTCCAAGTATTTCTTGATATGAATGAAATTATTTTCACATTCCTCGCTCCATTTGTAGGTCACACCTTTATGCAATATTTTAGTGAAAGGTTGTTATATATCAGCTAACTGAGAGATAAAGTGTCTGATGGATTGTACCCTTCCTTGTAGAGTATACATTTGACTGATGTTCTTAGGAGGTTGCATCTCCATGATTGCTTTGACCTTTTCTGGATCTACTTTGATACCTTTCTTTGAAATAATGTATCCTAGGAGCTTTCTTGAAGTGACCCCAAAGGCACATTTCTTGGGATTTAGCTTGAGAGTAAATTTTTCCATTCTATCTAGTATTGTACCCAAGTTAGCTATGTGTTTAGATATTTTCATTGATTTATCCATTGTGTCATCCACATAGTCCTCCATGTTTTTATGCATTATATCATGAAAGATAGATGTCTTAGCTCTTTGATAAGTAGCACCAGCATTCTTAAGACCAAATGGCATTACATTCCAGCAGAAAGTACCCCATGCACAAGTGAAAGTTGTATTCTCTTGATCTTCTAGAGCTATCTTTATTTGGTTGTATCCAAAAAATCCTTCCATTAGAGAGTACATTTCAAATCCCATAGTCATGTCCACTATCATATCGATTTTTGGTAGTGGAAAGTCATCCTTTGGGAATGCTTTGTTTACATCTTTGAAATTTGTGCATACTTGTATAGATTTATTTGGTTTTGACACAAGAATGATGTTTGATATCCTTTTAGCATAGTCAATCACTCAGATGAATATGACCTTGGGTAATTTTTCTAATTCACCTTTGACAAGGAGTGCAACATGAGGATGCATTTTTCGTAACTTCTGTTTGGTTGGTTTAACTATTAGAGCTATATAAAGATGATGCATGATCAGATTAGGATCTAATCTTGACATGTCTGAATATTTCTAGGAAAATTTTATCTTTTTTTCCATTAAGAATTTGGTAAATGCTTGTTTCTCTTCTTCTGATAGGGATTGTGCAACATGAATCATCAAGGTTCCTCCACTGTACCTAAATTGATAGACTGAGTTGGCTCTATCAAAACTGGTGATATGTCCTACAAATGACTCAGAAGGAAATCAAATATCTCATCCTTGGGTACCTCAAAGAGGTTTTCACCCTTAGATACATCTTTTATTTTTACTATTTTTGGCTCTGAGACTGCCACGTAGTGGTTTTCACCATCAAAATTCTTTTTCTTTTTGTTCTTATTCTTTTGATTAAGATACTTGATATCCAAATCTATCATGCTGATGCTAGGTTCACTGATGGAAGTTGTCATAGGTACAACTACATTTAGGTAACATGGTAAAGCATAGTCTATTTAGAAAGTATGGATATCTTGGCTTGGGTTTGTGGATGTTTGGTCAATAAGATCAGGATGTTTGATAGTAAGGGGAGGAAGGAATATCTAATAGTTTTTACGCACACAGTGTTGTCACCATTGATTCTAATCTGACTCTCAAATTCTAAGGTGATATGACTACTTAAGATATTTAGTCTGTTAAGTGTCTCAACGTCATTGTTGGATCTTTAATTAGTAATAAGTAATTTAATTTCATGAGGTCTATCACATAGTTCTAGACTCATGTCAGTTGTAGGTGTGTATTGGTGAATAACATCAATATGTTTTTCTATTATAATCTCCTCTTCTTTTGGTTATGGAATGACTCCCTATTCACAGTCATCAGATTCCTCATCAGGATCTCTAGGAAAGTCAAGAACATGTGTGAAATCTATTGGCAAAATGGTCAATGCTCCCCTCAAGATTTGTGACATGGCTTAACCACCTCCTATGTCTTCTTTAAGTCTAGTGTTTGTATTGTGCATTAAGAGGTCAACCTTTTTGTGTAACAACAACTACTACTTGTAACAAGTGGTATCAAAGCTTGGTCACAGGTTCAAATCCCCTTGAGTAATGCTGAGGGGGAAATTGTTTGCAAAATGGTCAGCGCTCCCCTTAGGATTCATGACATGGCTTAACCACCTCCTGTGCCTTCTTTATGTCTAGTGGTTGTATTGGACATTAAGAGGTCAACCTTTTGGTGCAACACCAACCACTACTTGTAACAAAATCAAGACAAACTCCCCAAGAAGGGTTGCCTTCAGAGTTTGAATAGAATTCACATTTATGAGAATCTATCTCAGAATCACTAGTGTCTTAAATGTTTAGCTATAGTGAGGGATGTCTCTCTTTCTTTTGTAGTAGTAGGTTCTTATGTATCTACCACATTGACCTATTCCTTAGGTTTCTTTTTATCTTTAAGAAGGTCTAAGATGTGCTGAGGTATATGTCCATAAGGAAAAATATCCGTTGTGTCTGAATCATCACTACCTAAATTATTTTCTTCCTCTTGTTAAGTATCCATTATTGGTTCTATCTATTCTATGACATTAGCAGAGTTTCCCTTGAGATGGAAAGGTCTCTTTTGATAACCTATGCCTGTAGTATCTTCTTTTGTCTACCCACACTGTTCAATGGGTTTGATGATGCCTTTGCCTCTTGTCCCTAAAGGTCTTTTTCCAGTATATCCCATTTTAGAAATCAGCCTGTGTCCTGGTCCATATGATTTTGAAGGAACCTTAAGGGATTTGGATTCACATTTTTGAACTTCTTGTGATTGAGGTTCATCTTTGTATAGCCAAGCTAGTATAGCTTCTTCCTCATCAAACTCTTGTTTAGACACCTATTCTATGATGAAACTCCTGTTGAAAATAACCTATGGTTCTTTAGTTGTAGGTTTTATTTTCTCTGAAGATTTTCCATAAGATTTAGGTGAGAGTGGGAGAGATGTAAGAGATATAACTAGTTCTATTATGTATTCTCCCATACCTGTATCTTTTCTTTTAACCTCTTTAGCTATGTCTTCCATTTTGGATGTGGATGCTAGGTTACTCTATTTGGTAGAAGACTCTTTGTTATGTGGGACAAGCTTGTCGATGCTTTCCTTTAAAGTGTTGCAAGATGCTAACATGTCTGTTGGTATGGTGACCTCTACTCTATCATAGGGAAACTTGATGCATTAATGGTATGTTGATGGAATAGATTGCATTTTGTGAATCTGGGGCCTTCCTAAAAGGATGTTATAGGCTAGGGGGAGGTCCAATACTTGACAAGTGATATCTCTAATGATAGGTCCTATTTTGATAGGTAATACAATGACTCCTTTGGAAGATCATTCTTTCTCATCATATGATCTTATGGTTATTTTATTTTTAGGATCAATATCATCTTTGGACAATCCCAATTCTGTAACCAATTTATATGAACAAATGTTTAGACTAGCTCCCCCATCTATCAAAACATGCTTGACATGATGGTTTTTAATCAGGACTTCAATATGCAATGACTAGTTATGTGGGTGACTTAGAGAATTGTCATCTTCCTCTGAAAATGATATGTATTGAGAAGTCAAATGAACCACCATGGTCTAAAATCAATCAAGATCAAGATTTTCTAGAATATTAGAACTAATGAGAGCTTTGTCTAGGACAACATGGTGAGCACAAGAAATTCAAAGCAACTCAAATATAGAGATCTTTGCATTAGTGTGTTGTAGTTGGATAATGCTATAAGATGTTGTTTTGGACTCTTTGGAATTGGAAGATTTGGATGCAGTCCTTTGTTTAGTTGTAGATGCAAGATTAAATGGTACTTTTGGGGCATTTGATGAACCCAGGTTGTCCTAAAAGAGTTACTTGAGCTTGAGATTGAGTGAATTCATTAGCCAATCTATTTTCTTTGTCCTTCCTAATAATGGTGATGACATTGAAATGCTGAGATGTGCATGGATCTATTGGAGATTTGCCAACAAGCCAGTGTTGACTGTATATTTGTCATTGATGACAACATATGGTAAGTAGCATGTGTGGAAGAATTATGTAGTAAGTTTTGAGTATATGAAGCATGTACATGTTATCAACATGATATCATGGACATAGAGGTTAACTATTAGCACAGACAATTATATAGCAGCTTGTGTCAGAAGTGTTCTTGACAGAGTTACAGGCAGTGTTCTGTGGATGATTGTCCATATAGTTATCATGGAGCCTTGCACTTTTGGATATGTGATGGAGACATGTTAGTGATGTTACAATCATGGATGCAGAGTCTAATGGTTATTAGAAATGAATTTATGTAGTCACTATTCACCAGTAGTAGTTTCCTGTGTTTATTCAGAAGAGCCGACAAAGATTGTATTGGTTCAGGACTTGCACTTATCATTTTGGTATGAGACCTTGGATTAAAGATTGGAGAAGAGTTAATAATGTTTGGTTAAGAGAACATGATGTAATTTATCTTGAGGAGAAAGTTTTAGTTACTTTGGTAGAGCTGACAATGTGTAGCGTGCATCTACATCTATTAATATTGGGCAGGTCCCAGATTGTGTTGCGTGCTTAGTAGAGTTCATAGAATTATTATTGGAGTATGTTATGGTATCTCTAATATGATTTAAAGCTGGTTCTAATAAGACAATTTGATTATATCATTTAGAGGAAAGATATTTATAGGAAGTCACTTATGATTGCTAAAGCATGGTTCAGAGTTGATTGTGAAGAGTAGAGAAGAGTGTGCGAAGTGTTGAGCCATCATCAGAAGGTCTATGTGACCAAGTGAAGAGTTTATGATATACATTGGAACTAATCTAGATAGTAGGTCAAAGCATAGTTCACCAAGATCCAGATATAGTGTATATCTGTTATTCAGAAGGTTGTAGTCTTCACCCCTTTGAGCAGTGTGCTCTCAGACAATGCATCCTCACCCATAATAGGATTAATTGTAAAAGACTCCTAATAGGGTCTGACCCTTGACCAGGTCACTGTACTAAATGCATTGTAAAGACAACACCTAATAGGGTTAAGGATCTTCTAATAAGGATCATAATACACTAGTATAGATTATTATTGGGTGTCAATTCCCACCGGGGTTTTTACCTATTTGAGTTTCCCCATAACCAAAATATTGGTGTTGTGTTCAAGTGTTCTTTCATTGTGTTTATGCTTTATGTTTAAGTATACTTAATTGGATAAAGAATTGAAACTTGTAGATAACTGGTTCACCCCCCCTCTCAGTTATCTCTTGGGACTATTCCTAACAATTGGCATTAGAGCCAAGTGCCTCAGAGAGAAATTTTAATATCTTGAGGTTGATCAGATGACATTCTTTAGAAAAGAAAATCCTATGTTTCATGGAGATAATTATCTTGATTGGAAGAACAAGATGATGACCCATTTGCAGTGCATTGTTTTTGAAGTTTTTGAAGTGGCTATCAAAGAAGTTCAGATCCCCTCTCTAGCAGATCTTGCAAAGGATGATTCTACTATCAAGAAAAATGATTTGTTCCATCAAAATGCAATAGAAAAAGAAGCCCTTATTAGCACCCTATCTGATAGTGAGTTTTCAGAAATAAAGAAAGTAGACACAACTTACAAGATATGGAAGCACCTAGAAGACATGTTTGAAGGATATAAACAAGAAAAGAATGTGTGCAGGAAAACATGGAAGAAAAAGTACAATACTTTGGAGATGCTACCTGAGGAGAACATAAGAGCCTATAATCAAAGGATTAATGAAGCAGTTGCTGGAATCAAAAATAATGGTGGAGAAATTTTAGAAGAAGACATTATGGATAAAATAATGACTACATTGACACCAGAATATGAGAACAAGATAAACATCCTTGATGAGACTATGCAATTTTCAAAAAACTTTGAAAGAGAAACCTTAATCAGCAAGGTTGCTACATTTGAAATATCAAGTTTGAAGACAAAGCCTAAAAGTGAGATAGCCTTCAAAGCTTTGGTCCATGGTAAGAAATATTTGAACACCTTTGGTAATTTTGATGATGATGATGAAGAAAAGACTCTAGATGATTTGATTCCCATGATTTCTAAAAGAGAAAAGAAAGGAAAATATGAAGGACAATTACCATTCAAATGCTTTTCATGTAATAAGATTGGTCACTTTGCATCTAAGTTTCCTACAAGAGTTAAAAAGTTCAAGAATGACTACAAGCCTAAGTACTCAAAGGAATGTTACTATGCTAGAGATGGAGTATTAGATGAAGAATCAACAAGAGAATAAATTGGATTCATTTCTCTTGAAGATTAATAGAATTCACAAGAGTTAGCACTGATTTCACAAGTTGATATCAAGATAGATTGGATCATTGACAGTGGTTGTTCACATCACATGATAGGAGACAAAGATAGATTTGTTCATTTGGATAGATACAAAGGAGGAATGGTTAGATTTGGAGATAACACTCCTAAAGCTATCATTGGTAGAGGAGCCATCACCTTGGATGGAAAGAACAACACTGATGATGTTCTTTATGTTGATGGTTTGAAACATAGCCTACTAAGTGTTGGACAGTTACTTGATAAAGGTTACAGGTTGGAGTTCAATGGAAACAAGTGCATAATTAACAACAAAGAAGGAGAAATAATTGCATCAAGATCAAAGAATAAAGGTAATGTTTTTTAGCTTAATCCAAAAGCAAGTTGTTTTGTTTCTAATGTAGATGATAGTTGGTTGTGGCATAAAAGACTATGTCATATCAATTTTGATAACATAGTAAAGATAAGTAATGTAAAGGCAGTTAGAGACCTACTTAACATAGCAAAGCTAGTTGATACTATATGTAGGGAATGTGTAATGGTAAAGCATGTGAGGAATTCATTTAGAAGCAAGCATAATTCAGTAGAGAAGAAATTGGATCTGATTCATACAAAACTATGTGGACCGACTCAAACAAGATCATACTATGGTGAAAGGTATTTCATTTTATTTGTAGATGATTATTCTAGAATGATGTGGGTTGTGTTCTTGAAAGATAAGTTAGAAGCATTTGAGAAGTTCAAAATATTCAAAGCTAAGGTTGAGAATGAATCTAGACTAAAGATAAAATGTCTAAGGTTAGATAGAGGAGGAGAATTCACCTCTGATAGATTCTATGAGTACTGCGAAGAACATGGCATAAAGAGATAGTTGAGTGCACCTAGAACCCCTCAGTAGAATGGGATTGTAGAGAGAAGGAATATGCTCATCCTTGATACAACATGCACCATCACGATTGAAGGAAAATTTGCACACACCTATTGGAGAGATGCGGTCAATACAATAGTCTATATAATCAATAGAATACAATTAAGGCCCAGTGCATACAAGACACCTTATGAACTATGGTTTGGTAATGTTCCCATAGTGAAATACTTTAGAATATTTGGAAGAAAGTGCTACATCAAGAGGGATGAAGCAATAGGCAAGTTTGATGCAAGAAGTGATGAAGGTATTTTTCTTGGTTACTCTACTAAAAGTAAAGCTTATAGATGTTTTAACTTGAGATTGAAGAAAATCATTGAAAGTGCTCATGTTAAGATTTATGAAAAGTTTATGGTTCAAGAAAGATATCATGATTATCACCTATGATTGAAGAAGAACCTAGTCCTTCCACTAGTGAGACAATTGTTGAAGATATGTTTGACAGTATAAATGTATTCTTCAATGACCTTGAAAAAAGTGAAGATGAAACTTAGAAGGAAGATGACTCAATTTCACCTAAAGTTCCAAAGTATACATCTAGATATCACTCTAAGGATGAAATCATTGGAGATCAGAGTGAAAAAGTCACAAAAGACTAAAAGCAAATAATTTAGCAAACAATGAGGTGGTATGTTTACTATCTCAGATTGAACCTTTAAGTGTTGAAGATGCATGTAATGATTTAGATTGGCATGATGCTATGAAAGAAGAACTAGATTAGATTATCAAGAATGATACTTGGGAACTGGTCCCAAGACCTTATGATAAGAATGTGATTGGAATAAAATGGATATTCAAAAACAATATGAATGAAGATGGTACAATAGTAAGAAATAAAGCAAGGTTAGTATGTAAGGGATATGAGCAGAGAGAAGGCATTGATTATTCAGACACATTTGCACCTGTGAGAAGATTAGAAGCTATTAAGTTGTTTCTAGCTTATGCAACAGTAAAAGACTTTAAAGCCTATTAGATGGATGTCAAGTCAGCATTCTTGAATGGAGAGTTAAAAGAAGAAGTATATATTGAATAGCTAGAAGGATTCACCCTATCAGACATATCTGATATGGTATGAAGATTGAAGAAGGCCCTCTATGGACTTAAGAAAGCCTCTAGAGCATGGTATGAAAGACTTGATGGATATCTAACAAAAATTGGATTCAAGAAAGGAGCACTAGATTGTAATGTATTCAGAAGAGAGACATCTGAAGGACTACTACTTGTAGCTATATTTTTTGATGACATTATCTTTGGAGGTAATGCCAAACTTAGTGCTGAATTTTCTAAGGAGATGTAGAGTGAGTTTGAGATGAGCATTATTAGACCTATCAAATACTTCTTAGGATTAAATGTGCAATAGATAAAAAAGGGTATTTTCTGTTAGGAATAGTCCCAAGAGATAACTAAGAAGGGGGGGGGGTGAATTAGTTATCTGCAAGTTTCAATTCTTTATCCAATTAAGTATACTTGAACATAAAGCATAAACACAATGAAAGAACACTTGAACACAAAACAATATTTTAGTTACGGGGAAACCCAAATAGGTAAAAACCCTGATGGGAATTGACACCCACTAATATTATGCACTAGTGTATTATGATCTATGTTAGAAGATCCTTAACCCTGTTAGGAGTTGCTTTACAATATATTTAGTACAGTAGACCTAGTCAAGGGACAGAACTTGTTAGGATTCTTTTACAATTGTCCCTATTAGGGGAGAGGATGCATTGTCCAAGAGCTCACTACTCAAAGGGGTGAAGGCTACAACCTTATGAATAATAGATATACACTATATTTGGATATTGGTGAACTGCACTTTGACCTTCTATTTAGATCAGTTCCAATGTATAGCACAAGTACTTTACTTGGTCACATAGACCTTCTTCTGATGGCTCAACACTTCACACACTCTACTTTGCTTTACTTAATCAACCATGAACCACACTCAAGCAATCATAAATGACTGCCTATAAATATCTTTCCCCTAAATGATATAATCAAGTCAACCTATTAGAACCACCTTGAAATCATATTAGAGAAACCATAACAAACTCCAATAAATATTCTATCAGCTCTACTATGCACGCAACACATTCTAGGACCTGTCTAATAAAATAATTGGAGACGCATGCTACACACTGTCAACTCTACCAAAACAATTGTATCTTTCTCCTCAAGCTAAATTACTTCATGCACTCTTAACCAAACATCAATAACTCTTCTCTAAGCTTAACTCCAAGGTCACATACCAAAAAGATAGGTGCAACTCCAAAACCAATAAAATATCCATTGGCTCTCCTGAACAAACACAGGAAATTGCTACTGGTCAATAGCGACTACATAACTTCACTTCTACTAAATATCAGACTATGTGTCCATGACTAAAACATCACTAACATGTCTTCAACATATATCCAAGCACACAAGGCTCCATGATAACTATATGGACAACCATACACAGAACACTATTTGTTACTCTGCCAGGAACACTGCTGACACAAGTTGCTATATAACTATCTGTACTAATAGTTAACCTTTACACCCATGATATCATGTCCATGCTACATATACTAAAAGCTTACTACATAAGATTTCCATGCATGCTACTTTCCATATGTTGTCATCAATGACAAACTTACAGTCTATACTGGCCTACTGACAAATCTCCAATAATCTCCCCCTTTGGCATTGATGGAAACATGTGGAATGAAAAACCACCACCAAACCAAATGAATATTTCTTTTATAACATTCTCCATTTCCTCATAAAAACTCCCCCCAAGATGAATCCTCCATCTGTTGCAATATTTTCCAATATTCTCCATTTCCTTAACTGTACTACTATCATAATTGAATACTACTCCCCCTTAGTATATTAGTCCTCCTTTTTATGTTTTTCATGACTCTGTATATTAATCCCCATTTGACATCAATGGCAAAGGGCACCATTCATTTTAAGCACTGATACTACTCTTGAGGTAGAGTAGTCAACCTTCCATCAGTCCCTAAGGACTAATGCCTTTCCTTCTTTCTTCTAAGCATAATCAAGGAAGGTAATTACTCCCAACTTCTCCTTGAGATACTCAAAATTATCCTTAGGTAAGGTCTTTGTGAATATATCTACCAACTGATATTTAGTACTCACATAGTCCAACTTGACTTCTTTCTCTACCACTTTCTCTCTTAGGAAGTGATACTTGATCTCAATGTGCTTTGTCTTTGCATGCATCACAGGCTTCTTTGACATATTGATAGTGCTAGTGTTATCACAGTGAATAAAAATAGGATAATCAATATGAATTCCAAAATACTTTATCATCTACTTGATCCAAATAATTGTAGAAAAATTCAAGGTTGCTACAACATACTCTGCTTCTGCTATTGACTGAGAAATACAATTTTGTTTCTTGCTTGTCCAAGTGACAAGTCTATCACCAAGAAACACTGCTCCACCTAATGTACTCTTTCTATCATCAACACATCCTACCCAATCTGCATTAGTATACACATGAAGCTCAACATTTTCTGAATTAGGATACCATAGATCATAATCTATAGTGCCCTACAAGTATCTAAATATTCTCTTTATTGCCACGAGGTGACTTTGCTTGGGTTCTGCTACAAATCTTCCAACTATGACAACTGCATTGGAAATATCAGGTCTAGTTTGAGTAAGATATATGAGTTTACCAATCATAGAATTATACAATGTTATATCTACTATTGGTGAGTCATATTCTTTTGTAAGCTTGCATCTAGTGATCATAGGAGTCCCTACTGGCTTGCAATCATCCATCTTGAATTTCTTCAATATCTCTTTCACATATTTGGACTGATTAATGAAAATTCCTTTTTCTGTCTGCTGCACATTTAGTCCCAAAAAGTATTTGATAGGACCAATCATAGTCATCTCAAACTCATTTTGCATTTCTTTGGCAAATTTTGCACTTAGTTTGTCATTACCTCCAAAGATAATGTCATCAATAAATATAGCTACAAGTAGTAGACCTTTAGATGTCTCTCTAATGAATAGATTACAATCTACTACTCCTTTCTTGAATCCAATCTTTGTTAGATATCCATCAAGTCTCTCATACCATGCTCTAGGGGCTTGCTTAAGTCCATAGAGGGCCTTCTTCAATCTGCATACTATATCAAGTCTGTATGATAGGGTGAATCCTTTTGGCTGCTCAATGTATACTTCTTTGAAAGCTCCATTTAGGACTACTGACTTGACATCCATCTGATAAAATTTGAAGTTTTTGACTATAGAATAAGCTAGAAACAAACTTAATAGCTTCTAATCTACTCACAGGTGCAAATGTGTCTGAATAATCAATGCCTTCTCTTTGCACATATCAGTTACATACTAAACTTGCTTTATTTCTTACTACTGTACCATCTTCATTCATCTTGTTTTTGAATATCCACTTTGTTCCAATCACATTCTTATCATTAGGTCTTGGGACCAGTTCTCAAGTTTCATTCTTAATAATTTGATGAAGTTCTTCTTTCATAGCATCATGCCAATCTGAATCATTACATGCATCTTCAACACTTCAAGGTTTAATGTGAGATAGTAAACATACCGCTTCACTACTAGCTGAGTTCTTTTCTTGTGATCTTGTTAAGGCTTTTCCGCTCTAATCTCTAATGATGTCTTTCTTGGAATGATTTCTAGATGTAAAATTTGGAACTTTAGGTGACACTGACTCATCAGCATTAGGAGTACCTTCTTCACTTGTTTTAGGGTCATTGAATAACACATCAATGCTGTCAAACATTTCCTCAATAACTGTCTCACTAGTGGAGGGTCTGGGTTCTTCTTCAATCATGGGCGAGTAATCATGATATCTTTCTTGAACCATAAAATTTTCATCAATCTTAACATGAGCACTTTCAATGATCTTTTTCAATCTTAAATTGAAACATCTATAAACTTTACTTTTAGTAGAGTAAGTAAGAAAAATACCTTCATCACTTCTTGTATCAAACTTGCCTACTACTTCATCCCTCTTGATGTAGCACTTTCTTCCAAAGATTCTTAAGTATTTTACTATGGGAACATTACCAAACCATAGCTCATATGGTTTTTTGTTAGTGCCAAGCCTTAATTGAATTCTGTTGATGGTGTAGACTGCTATATTGACTGCATCTCTCCAATAGGTGTGTGCAACTTTTCCTTCAATTATGATGATGTGCACTGTATCAAGGATGATCCTATTTCTTCTCTCTAAAATTCTATTTTGCTAAGGGGTTCTAGGTGCACTTAATTGTCTCTTGATGCCATATTCTTCGTAGTACTCATAGAATCTATCAGAGGTGAATTCTCCTCCTCTATTCGATCTCAGGCATTTTATCTTTAGTCTAGATTCATTCTCAACCTTAGCTTTGAATAGTTTGAACTTCTCAAATGCTTTTGACTTATCTTTCAAGAATGCAACCCACATCATTCTAGTATAATCATCAACAAACAAAATGAAATACCTTTCACCATAGTATGATCTTTTTTGAGTTGGACCACATAGGTCTATATGAATCAGATCCAACTTGTTCTCTGCTAAATTTTGCTTGCTTCTAAATGAATTTCTCACATGCTTTCCCATCACACATTCCCTTCATATAATATCAACTGGATTTCCTATGCTAGGTAGATCTCTTACTTCCTTTACATTTCTTATCTTTACTATGTCATCAAAATTGATATGACATAGTCTTTTATGCCACAACCAACTGTCATCAACTTTAACAACAAAACAACTTGCTTCTGAATTGAGTTGGAAAATATTACCTATTGTCTTTGAGCCTAATGCAATCATAACACCATCCTTGTTGTTAATGATGCATTTTGCATCTTTGAACTCCAACTAATAGCCTTTTCCAAGTAACTATCCAACACTTAGAAGGTTATGTTTCAAACCATCTACATAGAGAACATCATCAGTACTATTCTTTCCATCCAAGGTGATGGCTCCTCTACCAACTATTGGTTTAGGAGTGTTGTCTCCAAATCTGACCATACCACCATTGTATTTGTCTAGATGAACAAATCTATCTTGATCACTTGTCATGTGATGTGAACAACCACTATCTATAATCCAGTCTGTCCTTATGTCAGCTTGTGAAATCAATCCTAGCTCTTGATTCTCTTTCTTATCTTCATGAACTATCTTATTATTCATTTTGTCTACAATAGTAATGAATCCAATTTCTTCTTCACTTTATTCATCATCTAAAACTCCATCTCTAGAATCGTAGCATTCCTTAGAGTACTTAGGCTTGTAATCCTTTTTGAAATTTCTAGCTCTAGTAGAACACTTAGATGCAAAGTGACTGATCTTATTACATGAAAAGCACTTAAATGGTAATTAACCTTCATATTTTCCTTTTCCTTTCTTTTCTCTTTTGGAAATCATAGAAATGAAATCATCTAATGTTTTCTCATCATCATCATCATCATCAAAATTACCAGAAGTGTTTGTAGACTTCTTACCATGAACTGTTGCTTTGAAGGCTGTCTCACTCTTTTGTTCTGTCTTCAATCTTGAAATCTCAAAAGCTGAGATTTTTCTGATCAAGGTCTCTCTCTTGAAATTTTATGTAAGATGCATATTCTCATCAAGGATGTTGATCTTGCTTTCATATTCTGGAGTGAGAGTAGTCATTAACTTGTCCATAATGTCCTCTTCTGAAATCTCTCCACCATTATTTCTGATTCCAACAACTACTTCATTAATCCTCTGATTGTAAGCTCTGATATTTTCTTCAGGTAGCATCTCTAATGAATTGTATCTTTTCTTCCATGTCTTTCTACACGCATCCTTTGCTTTTTTGTCTCCTCCAAATATGTCTTCTAGGTGCTTCCATATTTTGTGGGTTGTATCTACCTTTTTTATTTCTGAAAACTCACCATCAGATAGGGTGTTGATAAGGGCTTCTTTAGCTATAGTATTCTAATGAAACAATTCCTTTTTCCTATTAGTAGCATCATCCTTTTCAAGTTCTTCTAAGGTGGGAACCTTGGCTTCTTTGATAGTTACATCAAAAACTTCAAAATCAATGCACTACAAATGGGTCACCATCTTGTTCTTCCAATCAAGATAATTCTCTCCATCAAACTTAGGACTTTCTTTCCTGAAGTATGCCACCCAATCAACCTCAAGCTATTAAAATTTCTCTCCGAGGCACTTGGCTTTGATGCCAATTGTTGGGAATAGTCCCAAGAGATAACTAAGATGGGGGGGGGGTGTGAATCAGTTATCTACAAGTTTCAATTATTTATCCAATTAAGTATACTTGAACATAAAGAATAAACACAATGAAAGAACACTTGAACACAACACAATATTTTGGTTACGGGGAAACCCAAATAGGTAAAAACCCCGGTGGGAATTGACACCCACTAATATTATGCACTAGTGTATTATGATCCTTGTCAGAAGATCCTTAACCTTGTTAGGATTTTCTTTACAATATATTTAGTATAGTAGACTTGGTCAAGCATTGGACCCTATTAGGAGTCTTTTACAATTGTCCCTGGTAGGGGAGAGGACACACTGTCTAAGAGCTCACTGCTCAAAGGGGCAAATGCTACAACCTTATGAATAATAGATACATACTATATCTAGATCTTGGTGAACTGTGCTTTGACTTGCTGTTTGGATCAGTTCCAATTTATAGCACAAATACTTTACTTGGTCACATAGATCTTCTTCTGATGGCTCAACACTTTGCACACTTTGCTCTGCTCTGCTTAATCAACCATGAACCACACTCAAGCAATCATAAATGACTGCCTATAAATATCTTTCCTCTAAATGATATAATGAAGTTGGCCTATTAGAATCACCTTGAAATCATATTAGAGAAACCATAACAAACTCCAATAAACATTTTGTCAGCTCTACTATGCACGCAACACATTTTGGTACCTGTCCATAAGATAATTTTAGACGCACGCTACACACTATCAGCTCTACCAAAATAATTGTATCTTTCTCCTCAAGCTGAATTAATTTATGCACTCTTAACCAAACATCAATAAATCTTCTCTAAGCTTAACTCCAAGGGTGCATACACAAAAGATAGGTGAAACTCTAGAACCAATAAAATCTATCGGCTCTCCTAAACAAACATAAGAAATTGCTACTGGTGAATAGCAACTACATAACTTCACTTCTACTAAATATCAAACTATGTATCCATGACTAAAACATCACTAACATGTCTTCAATATATATCCAAGTGCACAAGGCTCCATGATAAGTGTACGAACAACCATACACAGAACACTTCCTGTTACTCTATCAGGAACACTGCTAACACAAGCTGCTATATAACTGTGTATACTAATAGTTAACCTCTGCACCCATGATATCATGCTGATATCATGTCCATGCTACATATACTAAAATATTACTACATAAGACTTCCATGCATGCTACTTTCCATATGTTGTCATCAATGACAAACATACAGTCTGTACTGGCCTGCTGGCAAATCTCCAACATTTTCATTAATCAGTCAAAATATGTGAAAGACATATCAAATAAATTCAAGATGGATGATTGCAAGCCAATGGGTACACCTATGATAATAGGATGTAAGCTTACAAAAGAAGATAATTCACCAGTAGTAGATATAAGATTGTACAAGTCTATGATTGGAAAACTTATTTATCTTACTCAAATCAAACTAATTATTTCCAATGCAGTTGGCATAGTTGGAATATTTGTAGTAGAGCCTAAAAAAAGTCACCTCATGGTAGTAAAAAGAATATTTAGATACTTGCAAGGAACTATGGATTATGGTCTATGGAATCCTAATTCAAAAAATGTTGAGCTTCATGTATATACTGATGTAGATTGGGTAGGATGTGTTGATGATAGAAATAGTACATCAGGAGGAGCATTATTTCTTTGTGACATACTTGTCACTTGGAAAAGCAAGAAGAAAAATTGTATCTCTCAATCAACAACTAAAGTGAAGTATTTTGCGGTAGCCTTGAATTTTTTTACAATTGTTTGGATCAAGCAAATGATAAAGGATTTTAGAATTCAGATTGACTATCCTATTGTTATTCATTGTGATAACACTAGCACTATCAATATGTCAAAAAACCCTGTGATGCATGCAAAGACAAAACACATTGAGATCAAGTATCAATTCCTAAGAGAGAAAGTGGCAAAGAATAAGTCAAGTTGGACTATGTGAGTACTAAAAATTAGTTAGTAGACATACTCAAAAGCCCTTGCCAAAGGATACTTTTGAGTATCTTAGGGAGAAGTTGGGAGTAATTCCCTTCCTTAATTCTACTTAGAAGAAAGAAGAAAAAGCATCAGTCCTTAGAGACTGATGGAAGTTTGACTAGTCTACCTTAGGAGTAGTACCGGTGCTTAAAAAGAATGGCACCCTTTTCCATTAATGTCAAAGGAGGAGTAATATATAGTCATGAAAAATAGAAGTAATATACTAATGGGGAGTAGTATTCAGTCATGAAAGCAGTTCAGTTGAGAAAATGGAGAATGTTGAAGAATATTACAGTAGATGGAGGATTCATCCTTGGGGGAGTTTTGATGAGGAAATGGAGAATGTTATAAAAGAATTGTTCATTTGGGTTGATGGTGTTTTTCATTCCATATGTTTCTATCAATGCCAAAGGGGGAGATTGTTGGAGATTTTCCAGCAAGCCAATGCTAACTATATGTTTGTCATTAATGACAACATATGGTAAGTATCATGTGTGGAAGAATTATGCAGTAAGATTTGAGTATATGAAGTATGGACATGTTATCAACATGATATCATGGACACAAAGGTTAACTATTAGCACAAACAGTTATATAGCAGCTTGTGTCAACAATGTTCCTAACAAAGTTACATGTAGTGTTCTATGGATGATTGTTTGTACAGTTATCATGGAGCCTTACACATTTGGATATGTGATGGAGACATTTTAGTGATGTTACAATCATGGACACAGAGTCTGGTGATCAGTAGAAATGAAGTTATGCAGTCACTATTCACTAGTAGTAGTTTCTTGTATTTATTCAGAAGAACTGACATAGAGTGTATTGGTTCAGGAGTTGTGCTTATCATTTTGGTGTGCACCCTTGGATTATGGATTGGAGAAAAGTTAAGAATGTTTAGTTAAGAGAGCATGATGTAATTCATCTTAAGGAGAAAGTTTCAGTTACTTTGGTAGAGCTGACCATGTGTAGCGTGCATCTACATTTATTAATATTGGACAGGTCCCAGATTGTGTTGCGTGCTTAGTAGAGCTGACAAAATTATTATTGGAGTATGTTATGGTCTCTCTAATATGATTTCAAGGTGGTTCTAATAGGCTGACTTGATTATATCATTTAGAGGAAAGATATTTATAGGAAGTCACTTGTGATTGCTAAATCATGGTTCGAAGTTGATTATGAAGAGTAGCGCAGAGTGTATGAAGTGTTGAGCCATCAGTAGAAGGTCTATGTGACCAAGTGAAGAGTTTATGCTAAACATTGGAATTGATCTAGATAGAAAGTCAAAGCCCAGTTCACCAAGATCTAGATATTGTGTATATCTATTATTCAGAAGGTTGTAGCCTCCACCCCTTTGAGCAGTGTGCTCTCGGATAGTGCGTCCTCACCCCTAACATGGTTAATTGTAAAAGAATCCTAATAGGGTCTGACCCTTGACCAGGTCACTATTGTCACTAAGGATTGCACCCAATTTACTAAGTGTTGAACCCATAAATCCTGTGAAACATGGGACTATTCTTAGGCTATGGGTAACCTATCTGAGAATAGACCTCTGGATTAAGGGCCAGCTTCCCTCTAGTTCACTTGAAACTTATCTAAAATTTGAAGGGAAAGGGAGAGAAAGTACATGAAATTAAACAACTACAACTAAACTAAAACAAAGGTGATCCACCAAATTTTGAAGAGAAACCACAATTGAGAACAAGCTCACTCTAACAGAAAAACAAATCAAACTCACAACTCAATCCCACTTTCTCAACTCCTAGTGAAACAAGGTACTTAGAATGCAGAAAAGGAAGAAAAACTTCACAAATCTGATATTCTTGATTGCACACAAATCACACTACTGAATCAAGATAAATCCCTAAACACCAACTTGAATTTTAAATGTAGATTAAGGATATAGAAACATCACAATATGGCAATAGTATTTCATTTTCTTCGTTGCAAACTTCATGAATTAGGGCATTTGACTATTATTTCCTAGCACTGTTACTTGGGCTTTTCTGTATATCATAATGCACTGTTTGATAGCATTAGATGTATATACTGGTTTTTCCATATGAACAACCCGAGTATGCTAGGGCATTATCTTTTGAATGCATAGGGCATGGCATACATTGTCTCCTTTTGTAATTCTACATTCATATATGTGATTTCCACATAAATAGGGCACTGTTACTGGTGGCATTTGATATGTGATATTTCAAAACAATTGTTGAGAGCACTAGGTGCCCAGTGAGCCATGAGCTAGGGCATGGTTTGTATTCACTAGTCCATTAATTTTTGCATTTGAAACCTTTTAATCATTTGAAAGGCCTGTGAATGGCAATGCTAGGGCATCAACATTGTATCATTTCATTCCTCTGTGTATTCGAGGGTTTTAGGCAATTGATTATTTATTGATTCTCATCTGAGAGAAATGAGGGTACCGTGCATGCTTTACTCTATTCATGGCATCACTATTTTGAATGTATTATCATTGTTGTACTCACTATTAATGCATGAGCCCGCTGTATTTAGGGTATCACAGCTTTTTAATGTGGCACTGTTAGCACCCACCACTTGAATTTGGGAGCCCGTAAGGTATTGAATTCATGTTGTTGACTATAACTTGTGTCACTAGTCCTGGGGCCATGAGCTTGAACATGCAACTGTTTCCTTCTATGATGTCAATGGTATGTTTGAAAGATAATAGCTCTATTACTTGCGGGTGCCCATGCTATTGATGTTTGTTGACTAGAATACTTTCATTAGTTGAAAGTCAAGGGCTATGCTATGGCACTTGGAATCACTGTAGCACTACTTCTTTGTTCATGATTGTAATTTCATAGTATTGTCATTGATATTGCTATTGGTGTACGACTCGAGAGCATAATTTTAGCATCGTTGTTTCATTGTTTGAGCAGGGCTCAAGAGAAAACCATTGTATCAATCACCAGCATGTTGATTTTCTATCTCCATTTATAGTGCCTCGTGGGTATATGTTGTAGTATCTGTGCCCCTTACATGGTACTGTGTCTATATTCTTATGCTATTGATCACCATCTTGTTGGTATATACAACCCGAGTACAGGGACATTGTTGTATGAATATGAGATTATACAACTCGAGAGCTCATTAATGTGTTTATAATGTACTTGTGATCCTTTAGATACTGAAGTGTGTTAATCCTACTCTAGAGGCATATCAAATGTTCAAAGCTCATATTCATTTCATTGTTCTTGGTACTGGTTGTTTGCATGCACAATGTTGATCATTAGCATCTGCTATTTATTGTATTTCTCTATGTCATTGTTGATGCTTTCCCTTGTTATTGCACTTGAGAGGCCAGAGAACATGAGCACCATATGTTAATATTACTCTTACTACCATCAGCGGGACATTTTGATACTGGTTGTTTGATACATAAAAAAATTAGATTTGAACCTTGCTTGAGCTTCATTGTATCTCCACATGAAACAAACATGTTAGTGAAAACATGGTGCCTTGTTGCTTTGGACCCTTGATACACATGCCTTGAGCACAACCTTTGTTAGAGGTGCATGGCTGAGTGTATGTATGCATCTGTGAATATTGTGATACCAACCATTGCTTAGATCCATTGGATCTAACCCAAATCCCGTCTTCTCTTCTTGTAGGTTCTAGATCTCAGGAGCTTTTTGGACAGGACCAGATCTAGACTTCAACACCAGGCAATGTCTAGTACCCTAGTATTAATTATTTCTTTATGTATATCTGCAATCATCCATTCACTTCTGATAATGGCTGTGGTCATGGCCTATGTGAGCTTAGATAGATGCTTTCTTTCTTTCAGTTCTTTCCCCTTTTGTATAGTATACATATATGCATGTGTAGCATTAGATGTAGTTCATTTCCTTTACTTTCATGTACTTTGCAATGAAATGAACACAAACTTAAAGAAGACCACCTAATAACATAAACTAGGGTATTGTAGCTCATTTAGTAATTAGGCCTCCAAACTTAAGAATGAGCAAAAATATGACAACATTCTGGCAACCTCTATGGAGTGCTTTCCTGCTAAGCATCCTGACCAGCTGCCTTAAAGATCCATTGGGCATAGAGTCTATAAGCCTCAAACTGAACTTAGCTTCTTTCAGATAACCAATCCTTCTCATCAAAACTGCTAACTGCTAGAGATAACTTCTCTGGCTTATTGCTACTCACACCAAACTGAAAACAAACTAAAAGCAACTACTGAAAACAACTTGTGCCAGGCACTTAGGGAACATAGAAAGCCAAAAATCCTAACCTACTAATGTGTAGGGTAGAAAAGAACCTCAGAAACAAGCCTTGATGTGGATCCCATTCACTAGAATGGGCAGCTCCTCTCCAACCTGTTAGTCCATTTTCCAGTCATAGCAAAATCCTATGAAAATGGCCTCTTCCTACAAATGTTTTTGTAAAAGTGTCCTGCCCTGTGTTCTTCATGTTGTCACCTTGCTCTAGTCCAAAAAACATATGCTGAATTGCATAACCCAGAAAGTTATTCAAGTTCTAAGGTCTGCAGGAAACAAATTTTAAAATCTACCTCAGTGTCGAAAACCCATAATGTTTTTGAAAATCCATGATGTTTTCGGTCTGTGTGAAAACCTTCATTATTTTTGACCTTGTGCCTTCTAGCTTTTGTGCACTTATCTTTTGGCCTCAGAAACCTTGTGTGTTTTTTATCTTTTCTGTCGAAAACCCTGTGTGTTTTCAACCTCACAGTTTTCTATTTGCTGGCGTTCCCTAATTGTGCAAGTGTGATGGATGGTGGGCCCAAGTCTTCAAAGGCTTTAAATTGATTGGTTGTCGCATGATCGCATGTCAAATTTTTTTGACATGTGACCATGTGACCGGTTACCTTTTTTGTGCTGGGGCCCATTGATGGAAGGTTGTGGTCCTACTGGCAGTCATGTGGCAGCCTTTGGTTAGCTGTCACATGATCGCATAGCTTAGTTTTTGGCTATGTGATCATGCAACTAGTTGACATGTGTCTAAGGTGTTGAGGTGGTAGTTCATCAGTGGGACCTGGTTCTTCACAGTTGCTTGGTGCAGTTAATGTTCAGATAGAATCTATGGCTATCACTTGTTCACATGGAAAATTTGTACGAGGTTTATTTCTCATGAAGTTGCGACCGATTGCCACCTGTGATGGACTTGAGTCTTTAGGGGTTTCAAATGATTGGTTGTTGCATGATCACATGTCAGGAATTTATGACATGTGACCATGCGACTGGTTGACACATGTCCCAGTGGGCCCGTCAGCTAGGGTCTGACAAATGTTTAACGAGGGACATAGATCAGTGGTTTTCACTATACCATGAGGAAAAGATGCAAGCCTTTTAATCTCCACACTTTAATGAGAGTCGTTGATGCGGTAGGAGGGTGGATACATGTGGTGGGTCTAATACTTAAGGGCAAGAAATGGTTGTAGTGTTCACGGGTTGTCACATGTTCACATAGCCCCTCTCCGTGCTATGCAATCATGTGACTAACATTTTGTATTAACTCACAGCGGTGGTAGTTATGTGAAGGTAGAGGATTGCAGGTTGTTGCATGTTTGCATAGCCTGTTTGCTAGCTATGCGATCATGTGACAACTGTTATAATGGTGTTGTTGTGGAGTAAGGTGGGTCCATGGTGCCGTGCTGTTGACATGCTCAATTTTCATTCGCCAAGGGATTTATGAGGTGGCCGAAGACTTTTCAGTGGGGTTTGTGACCATTGACCATGGCTAGGAGACTACGGTAGCATGATCATAAAGGTTAGTTTGGTGCCATGTGATCATGTGACCAAGCACATATATAGCTAGAATTCTTGTGGCGGTGAAGTTCATGACCGCACAGTTATGCGACTGAGGTAAACAGTTAAGTGGCATAGCCCAGGAAGGTGAAGATCTAACGGCGGGGATATAAAGTTGGTCCCAGTTTAAATTGTGACCACTGATTCACTGCTGGCACTGTAAGATTGACCATTGCTTTTCAAATTCAAACTTTTGAGAGAGTTTCCAATGATAGGAAGTACCAAAATTGAATGCTTGCGCAGCTAAATTTGGTGGGAATGATCTCCCTGACTGTGTAGTGTGGTCCAGAGAAGCCATGTGGCTAATTTGCAGAGGTTGTTTTGTACCTGGTGGAGTATGTTTTTGAGTTCGAGAAGCTTTTTGCAGGTGGTTATTTGACTATTTTTCATGGCAATTCCTAGTTTTCTGTCCTGATCTCAATGATGCTCGTAATTGTAGATCTGCCTGAGATTTGTTTTCTCCAGGTTGCCTAGATTTCTTTTCCCTGCATTAATTTTTTGATGTGTTCTAGTTGGTTAGGTGGGTGAAAATTTGACCCTAGTCATCCGTAGCTTATTGCAACCTATTTCGGGTTTCCAAGATGATTGGTGGTATATATTGCAAGTTTTTGACTGAGTAGGGGTTCCATTCTGTTTGGTTCCTGTGGGAAGTAGTAAGCTCTGTCACATTGTAGGAGGCTAAATAGAATTTCTTTGCATCTTTTGCAGGTTATTGAAGTGGTTGCCTCATCTCTGGTATAGACATGTACATGCCTCATCATACTTAATATAACTATTCTCATGCTTTCAAGTCTCTCCTTGGTGTCAGTCTTATGAGTTTTGGATTTTCTGGTCCATTGCATTGGGTTACCTTTGTATATGTTCTAGTCTTTAGTTCTTGATCTAGGATCAAGTGAAAGATACTTTGGATAGGGCATAGATTCATTAGATTCATCTATAGAAGGATCATATAAGTAGTGGATGGGCTGGAATAGTTGTATTTATGGCTTTGAGTCTTTGACAGTAGTTGGTTCATGCTCTATATTTGTTTTTTGAGTGCTTCCCAATGGATAATGGCACTGATCAAGGACTAGTATATTCAGTTGAGTCCAATGCTTGATGGTTTTTGGCTATTTATTGTATCTTTACATATCAATACCATTTTCATGTTGGTGGTATTAGTAGGAGTTCCTCTCTAGTCTTCAGACTCATTCTGTGCAAATAAGGCTATTTGTATATGAATTAGCTTCATTGGGGTACAGGTTACCTGAAGGGGTTTGAAGGCTATTCCACACTAATATGTCTGCAAGCCTTTTATTCACCAAAAAGATGGCATGAGTGTGTAGATAAGGCAATAACCACCCGAGTGAATGTGGAGCTCAAAGAAGAAGGAGGATTTCTCTCTATCCTCATCAATTGGATTATTTTTCTTGTCAAGCTTGAGTGCCTAACCTATGATTCAAGCCCAACCATTTGATTCAAGTTTGGTCCTGCAAGAGAAAGATCCAACAAGATGGTGACTCTACTGGGGAGCCATGGTATAGAGTCATATTTGGTAAAGAAGACATTCCTCATATTTTGCAAAGTGAGTCAAGTTTGTTTTGCCTGTCATTGTTAAGTCTGAAAGTCCTAGTTCCTAAATTAATTTTCAATAATTTCTCACATTTGGTGAGTGGTGACTCCGAGTTCTCTAATTTGCACTAGTGTGCATATTTGAAGGAAGTCTACAAAGAAAGAGGTGGACTTGCAGTGATAGAGGCAGCAGACATTTGGGCTCCTGTGACTTATAGTGTTAAGTCAAGAGAGGAATCATAAGAGGACTCTATGTGGGATGTATTGTGAGTTGCTGATTTGAAGGTCTCAGCTTTCTTTTCTTTCCTCTACAAAGGGGTGGTGGCTCTACAAAGTGTTAAGGGTGATTTGAAGGTGATGCCAAATCACACATTTCTTGTAGCTACTCCAATACATTTAGGTATTTCTCAAGAGTTGAAATGTTTCCTTATTAAGTGGTCAAGCACAATAAAAAGGAATAAGGTGTGAGTAGAGGTTTGCATGCTTCAAGTTTTCAGTTGTAATTTTATGGAAGTATTGCATTAATAAGTTGTAATGGGTAAGCTTGAGGATGAGCTTGCATTATTAGACCAAGGCATCCAGAGGGATTGCATAAAATTGATAAGATTGAAGGTGGGGTGTAGAAGGGAGTTGTCAATACCTTTGTTCTATGAGAAGTTTTGTGAAGCATATGATCAACTTCCAGAGGGTGTGGAGTTTCCAGAGTCTGTGTTCATTAGCTTGTTTTTAGAGCTCTATTTTCTTGAATCAACCCATTGGCCAGCTTCCTTGTATAAAGAGTGTTATGAGCATCTTAGGGAGTGGATACTTAATGATGCTGATCTTGATCTTGAAGATACATTTGGGGTTGTGTCTAGTAGTAATGTTATGGAGAATGATGGAACCTATGAAGGAGATGTGTCAATTGATGACACTCTTTCTTGCAATCATGAGAGTGATGCTCTTTCTCAGTATGGGGCAGAAGATTTGTGCATTCAGTCAGATGAAGAAGAGGATTGGATGAATGAAGATGTTGCTGATGACTGCTTATCAGAGGAAGGTGATGCTAGGGACAATTGTTCACTTCACAGTGAATAAATTTCAGATCTCCTATCTTGTGAATATCTCAAGTATGTAGGGAGGGATGACTCTGAGTTCCTACATCCAACACACATTGATTTTGACTGAGAGCATGAGTCAATAGGGTTTGACTTTGACATGTGTGCCTTTGATTCTTTTACTGCTCCCACATTACTAGATGACAACCAGGTTCAGTATGATATATCAGATGATGATGTCATCAATATGTTTTCAGCCTCAAGTGATGCAGATATCCCTAATGAATGTGTTGATGTTTCCCCTCCCACCCACTAGTAAATTTTGGGTTTGTCAAGTGTTGAAAAGATGCAGGATGCTCATATTTTTGATGACCCATGTATACAGAATTCCCCCTCTAGTAGTGACTTTGCAGAAGAAGAGGTTGAAGACCATAATAGTGTGTTTTCCTGTTATGAGGATTATTGTGATGAGCAAGTTTTTTGTTCATTTTCTATTCCTTCTTCTGCCAGATATGATAGTGAAGAAGACCTTCACTTGGTTCATGATGTGGTTAGTGAGGATGTCATGGTTGAACCAAGTTGCTCAGTGGCTAAGGCAATTCATGAAGGTAAATCAGAGGATCCAAATCCTTTTCAGCCAGGTAATTTTGTGGTAATGCGTGATGCTCAACATGTTCTATTTTTTGATGCATTACTAGATGAAAATTATATTTGTTCCAGTCATTAGGAAGCATTAGATGATGTTCCCTACTTCTTGGAATTTGAATATGAATATGGTGGTTGTGACTGGAAAGACATGGGTAGTTATCATTATTCATTTTTTAGCCTATGAAAATTCACATATGTTGGCAGCAGGATGGTCAAGATAGTTTCAAGTGTTTGGCCACATATGTAGATGAAAATCAGACCTTTGATTTAGGGGGGTCATTGATTTCATTTTGGTGGCCTGGGGCCATCAAGTAAAGTTGTAAATCTTATAAATTTTGTAAATATTCTTTCCTTTCTACTGTGTGTTTCCTTTCCTAGTTCGTTTGCTAGTTTTTGAGTTCCCTATTTTTGTCCAGTGGGTGGTCTGATCTCCTAGAAATCTTGAATTCTCTCATGGGCAAAGGTTACCCATCATCCTTAGCTAGAGCCACTGTTAGTCCATTTTCCAGTCACAGTAAAATCCTATGAAAATGGCCTCTTCCTTGCAAATGTTTTTGTAAAAGTGTCCTGCCCCCGTGTTCTTCATGTTGTCACCTTGCTCCAGTCCAAAACACACGTGCTGAATTGCATAACCCAGAAAGTTATTCAAATTCTAAGGTCTGCAGGAAATAAATTTTAAAATCTACCTCAGTGTCAAAAACCCACAATGTTTTTGAAAATCCATGATGTTTTCGATCTGTGTGAAAACCTTCATTATTTTTGACCTTGTGCCTTCTAGCCTTTGTGCGCTTATCTTTTGCAATCAAAAACCTTGTGTGGTTCTAGCTCAATGGTGTGCTAGGCTAAGTGAGGATCAAACCCTTTCAAATCATAGTATTCCCATGCAAAAACATCACTAAATTCTTGACATAGTGAAATAAAGGCTTGTTGTTCTGGCTGTGTGCATACCTTTCCAAGCTTAAGAAATTTGTCCTTGAGAACCTCCACAGACTGGTAGTGCTCTTCTTTGACTGTCATACTAGCTTTGTCTCCTCTGAGCTAATCATCAGAGTTAAATATGGACTCAAGTGTGACCAGTCCCTTAGGTAGCTTATTACTTTTCAACTGTAGCATCTGGTCACCATACTAGTGAGCATGCTTGTTCTGGTTAACTTTAGAGAATTCAGCCTCTTCTATCAAAAAGTTAAAACTATGTTCATCATTCTCAAAAACTTTCCAGCTTACTTGATTGTCTGGTATGGATGGCCTTACCAGAACCTTTACATGTTGCGAGTTGGGACTTGTGATCTCTTTTGGAATATCATATTCTACTCCCATGGCAGCCAGCTTGTCGGCCTATTTGTTTTGACTTCTTGGAATAGCAACTAGATTAAAAGCATGAAAATCTTCTATTAAATCCCAAACCTTGTGCTTATACATCTTAAGTGTATCATTTTTTGTTAGATTAGTGCCATGAATTTGATTGACCACTAATTCACTATCACCTATAACTTCTAGGCATTTGATTCCTCTTTGTCTAGCCCATTCTAAACCATGAATCAAAGCCTCATACTCTAATGTATTATTAGTGTAGCTGAAATAAAAATGAACTGTAGAGTAATACCTTTGTCCTTCTAGAGAAATTAGGACAGCTCCTCCTCTTGAGCCAACTCTACTCCTGGCACCGTCAAAAAACAACTGCCACAAATCATCATTCTGATCTTCAAAATATTTGTCTTCCTTCTTCATCAGATCTAGAATCAAAACACCCTCTTCTTGAATGATATACATTCCAATACCAGAGATCTCCATGTTTTTAAAAGGGTTATCCTCCTCCAAGTCTCTTTCAGCCCATTCATCTAGAGTAATATTAGGAATCTTTCCAATAGGGGTCCTAGGCTCAGAATCACTTGGGTCTTGTTCATGATACATCAAATTGGAATTCAGAGGATTTGGGGTATATGGTTCAGCATGGATTTTTGCAAAAGCTTCATGGTTGATTCTAACTCTAGTCCTGTACCTAATTCTAAAATATAGATGAGACCAATCAGCTGAGAGATATCCCCCCAACCTGGCAGTAAACTCTCTACTTAGACAAATGGAAAAATGAGGAGGTAGATCTATGACATAGACATCTTGGGGAATGGATAAATTGGGACATTCATGTAAAGTGATGCTCAGGTCTTTTATAACTCCCAAGGTACTAACTGATGACCCATCTAATTGAACAATAGGCCTATCTATTGGCTCATAAGATGATCCTAGGAGATCTACTAACTGCTTAGAAATCATAGAACTACTAGCTCCTGAATCTATCATACAATTATGAACCAAGAAATCCCCAACAATAAGAGTTACATAGAAAGGAGGAGGTTTAACCTATGTGGCAACAATGGGCTATGAGAAAACTTCTTCTTTTTGCTGCTCCTTTGGGGGTGTTTCAGCCACTAGGACTCTAGGCTACTCTGAAACACCTTCTTGATTTGATGGAATCTTAGCCAACTTGCTAAGTATTAACTCCTTTTGACCAAGGATCACCAGGGTGTCCATTAAAGGCACATTGATAGAGGTCTTCTTCATCTGCTCCATAATATTAAAAGATCCAAAATTTACTTTAGACTATCCTTTTGGTACGGCAACCTCTATTTGTGTAGACACTAATTGTGTAGCTACCTTGACTAGTTCTTTAGCCTCCTTAGACTGGTTTGGGACTAGAGCTTTAACTGCTTTGGGTTGTGGATTCACAACAGGAGCTTTCTAACTGGTAGAGGCCACTTGTTCAACCTCCAAACCCTTCTTCTTAGACCTTGTGTTAGCTACAACTGGGGTATAATTTAAGTTATCATTTGGTGAAAAATTCACCCCACAAAAATCTTCTTTCTGAAAGTTCACCAACGCTATCTCAAGAGTCTGCAATTCATTTATGGTAACAACTAGATCTTGCTAGATTTTTGGTTGTTGAACCATCTCCTAAAACATCATCACATTGTTCTATACCATGAGGGCTTGATTATAACCATTAGGACACATCCCTTGGATATGTTGCTGATTGCATGGGTAGCCCCATTGATAATCCTATGCCATATTATTCTGAGCTATAGGAACCATCTCCCTAGAAGCACTAGGAATGTTAGGATTATAAGGCTGGCTGGCCTTTTGGTTATAACTTCTTGCTTGACCTTGCTGGACTTGTTGGTATTGGGGCCTATTCTTTTGGTAGTGATTTTGATAGGGCTTCTGGTAGGGTTGTTGGTAAGATTGCTGGAGAGCCTGAGATTGAAGTTTCTTTATAGTAACCAACTCATTAGAAAAATTATGTAGGGCCTTTTTGATCTCATCCAGATCCTGGGATTGATTCACAATTGGGCTAACAGCTTGTTGAGGAGGAGCTGGGAGAGGTGGAATAGATGCTAGAGATGGAATTGCTTCAGGGACAGGATGAAGCTCTGGAAAAATAGGCATTGGGGGCCTTGGGGATATTTTTCCAGCTTGGATTAGGCTATTTTCAGCTCTTATGGTAAGATCATATGCTATTGGTAAATTAGTCCTTCCCATGGATTGGATCATAACAGAGATATCACTGTTAAGAGCTCTTAGATAGTATAGAAAAGCATGCTGGCTTGAAGGTCTAACCATAGCTGGTATTCTATTCCATGTTCTTTGAAATCTAAAATTGAAATACATCATGTATTCTTCAGGTGCTCTTTTGATAGTGGTCAAATGCTCAACTAATGAGAGATGATCTGATTTATCCTCAAACTAATTGGTTAAGGCTTGACCCAACCCATCCCAATCAGCTATGGAACCAACTGTTAAGCCTCTAAACCATTGCAATGCCTTGACTTTGAGGGAAGCTACCAACAACCTCACAACCACATTATCTTGGGTTATATTATGAAGGGTGCAAAGGGATGCTACATCTCTTATATGCTCAATGGTTGAGGTCTGATCCTCTCTTGTAAAAATAGGCAAACTTTTAAGGGTTGATATAGGTATGTCATTATGCTTCTGCAAATTAAAGGGGCTGCCCTGATCAAAGGCTACAAAAGGAAGTTGTCTAGCCATTGGAGGATTAAGGGGAGCTTGATTTTTGGGTGCTACTTGCATTGGCTGGATTTGGGGATTGGTTGCAGGAATGCGAACAAGACTAGGAGTAGAATTTGTAGATTTTGATGCAATATTTTGGGTTGCTTTAGGCCTCTTTTTGATAGATGGCAGCTCTGTATACACAAAAGGATTCTTACTTTGCTTGGTCAGGATCCCACTCATAAGCTTATATAATGATATGCATAAAACACCATTAGAGTCATTGGGTATGATTTCAAAACACTGTCACTACTCATACCAAACAATAGCTTGCATAAATCTTTCTAGAAAACTGACTCACAGAGTCTTCAATCCCACTGGGCATGCCAAAAATTGTTGTCACTAAGGATTGCACCCAATTTGCTAAGTGTTGAACCCAAAAATCCTATGAAACATGTGACTATTCTCAGGCTATGGGTAACCTATCTGAGAATAGACCTCTGGATTAAGGGCCAGCTTCCCTTTGGATCACTTGAAACTTATCTAAACTTTGAAGGGAAAGGGAGACAAAGTACATGAAATTAAACAACTACGACTGAACTAAAACAAACATGATCCACCAAATTTTGAAGAGAAAGCACAATTGAGAACAAGCTTACTCCAATAGCAAAACAAATCAAACTCACAACTCAATCCCACTTTCTCAACTCCTAGTGAAACAAGGTACTTAGAATGCAGAAAAGGAAGAAAAACTTCACAAATCTGATATTCTTGATTGCACACAAATCACACTACTGAATCGAGATAAATCCCTGAACACCAACTTGAATTCAAAATGTAGATTAAGGATATAGAAACATCACAATAATCAGCATAAGACTTCAAAAGAAAACCCAAAATTATAGGAGAACAAGAAGGATTAATTTTATTGATGAAAAGAAACAAGTACAATTATGTCTCTCAGAGCTACAACACTCATATCAGAGAGAAATGATGAAGAGATAACCTCAATCACCAAAAGTGAGAGGTATAAAACAAAAACTAAGAATCTGCATTCAAACTCCACTACCTCCTAAGAATAGAAAAGTCAAAACATGGACCCATGAGGTAGCATCATTGTCTGAATGCCAGATTCCCAAATTCCTAGGGGTGAGGAAAGTGGGACCCTAAAAATAAATAGTCAAAGGTGGCCATTACATCCACTAATCATGCCGCTAATTGATAATTTGACAATGGTTTATAGAAAATACCACTTGTCGATATCTTACAATAAAAGATGGGCCATGACTTAACATTTAAATTTATCCCACTATGACCTCAAATAGATACAATCATATTTTTTAAAAAAGGCCTCAACCAAAAGGGAGGCACATTCTTAAAAAATAGCATTAAAAATAAAAATCTTTACACCCTAGGAAAAATAATAGGTTACATACATAAAAAAAAATGAAATATCAACTACCCACAAAATGGGAGGATATTCATATGATTAATAAACTGTACATAACCTAAAGTCTAGAGGTATCGGCATATAACACTTAACCCTAAAAGGGGAGTGTTGGCACTTCAAATTTTCAGTACATGAGTCTTGTGAAAATTTTATAAATTTGAACTGTGTATAGATGTTCATAAAAGTATGATGATTTTGCTATAAAAAACCCATAAAAGATCCTGCAAAATTATTTTTTCTTCCTCAGTGTCCAGTGAGTCCTAATTAAGAGTTAAACCTAAGAAAAACCCAAATGTATGCCATTTTCAAAAAGCCCTAGGTCGCTCTGTTTTAAATCTATTTGAGCGTTAACTTTTTTGTCACTTAAAATTTCAAAAGTGCACGTGCGTAAAGTTTTCCTAAGTCTCAGCAACTAGCGATTTTAATTTTTCCTAAGTTTGGTGGCTATGATATATCCTAAGTCCTAAATACTTTATATTCTAATGTTTTGGCTTTCATTCAGCTTGGTATCTTTAAAGAAGATCTACCGACAGTTGTATAGTCACATAGAATCTTATAGACCTATGTGATCATGCGACTAACCGTTGATCTTACATAGAAGCTTAATGCAGAAACAAAGTGGGACCATTAACAAGCATTTCACAAGTGGTGGTCTTTTATTTGTAAAGGACAGTGGGACCAGTGTCAGAGGAATATTCAAAGGTGAAAGTAATAAAGAAGATCCGATGGTTGTCGTATGATCGCATAGAATCTTAGAGACCTACGTGATCATGTGAATAACCATCGATCTTGCATCAAGCTCAGTGTAATTCTCGGGTGGGACCATGGACAGGTGTACACGACTGGCGATTTCTCATTGGTTAAAAATAGTGGGACCAATGTCAATTTTTTGCATAAGGTTTTTCTTGATTGGTCGATAGGATTTGTTGACGTGCAGGATGTTAGAAAATACCAGTGCTTAGAAAGAAGGAAACTACATGACAACTTGCTAGTTGTTGCAAGTGTGGCTTGTCTTTAACACCAAAGGTAAAGTGGGACAGGTGGCTTAAGAAATAGATGATGGTGGCTGAATGTTAATGGTTTGTCGCATGGTCGCATGAGCTTTTTTCAAGCCATGCAATCATGCGACTAACATTTGTTTTAATAGTAAAATGTTATAAGGGATTTTCCAACAATAAAGGAATTGACATGACCACTTGTCGTATGGTCACATGAGCTTCTTTCAAGCTATGTGATCATGCAACCAACCCTTGGATTATTTGCCAAGTGAAAATCAATGGTTGAAATTTAAATTGAGGAAGAAGTGGGTGAAAGGTTTAGACAAGTGAATGTTCATTTCTCAAAAAATTAATGGTGACATCATGCGGAGTAAATTACTAAGTAATTGTGGATTGATTGTGAGTATGTCAAAATATATTGCTTCCTCGAAAAGCCACAAGTAGATAAAAATTTGCAAAGCGCTTGGCGAGTAGAATTGCAGAAACTTTGCTATTTTCAGAGGGATTTTGAAGAAAAGGTTGGTTCTTCTTGCACTTGCTTGTTCTGTTAAGAAGTGTTGCTTTGCTACTATGTTCTTTTGCACTCAATATACATAAATTTTAAGCCCTAGAAATGAAACCTAGGAAAGAGCTTTCCAGTGAAATTGATTATCTTAAGAGGGGTCTGCATGAGGATTTATTGCAAATTTTTCCTAGTTCAACAGTAAATTTGGCAGAGGTCAAATAGTTCACACCAAAGGAACCTAGGGTAAAAGTGGTAAATGGGTTGTATGATATAGGAAATTATATCAGAGATGCTAAGATCAGTTTTCTCAAAGTGAGTGGCACTTTTGACTTCACTGGAATAACATTGTTTATAGTAGGTTTTAGCTAGAGGAATACCCCTGTTCCTGCCTGTAATGTATGGGAAAATGATATAGGAAAGCTTTTGGTACCCGGTGTCTTTTTAGATGTAGACCTAATGATTGAAGTTGCAAAAAAATATGACCCTATTACTAAAGAGATTAGGGGTGTTAGAGGGAAAAAGCTATTGACAGTCTCTGCTGAGGAAATCAGAATAGTTTTTAGACTAAGTGACCCCTCTCCTAACTTGGAACCGATTGATTTTAAAGAATTAAGAGAGGTGTATGATGCACAGAGACATCTCCTTAGAATTGGTCCTGTAAAATATTTTTGCACTTAAATTGGAAAGATGATTGTTACAGGACTAGGTGCTCAGGACCCATTCAAAATAGAGTGTTTTGATGTACTGGCAAGAGGTGCCTATTGGTCATTATGTCAGGTTCTTGGGGAAGATGCTAATGAGAAAATGCCAGAGCACCTGATGTATATGGTGATCTAGATCTTACATCCACATCTGTCAATTACTTTTGATTATGCTCCCTTCATTGCTGACTTCATCCATGATGGACTAATAGGGATTCAAAAGAATAAATTTGATAAACCCTTTTGCTGGTACTCTTTTATGATGTACATGTTTTTGTTCAAAGGTGCTGATTATTTTGCAAAAGAAATGGAATTATCCAAATAGAGAGATGAAGAGGACATGCTTGTTCAATTATGGAATTCAAATATGACATGGGACATAAAAGATAGTAGTTATATACGGTTTAACAAATGTTTTGCAGCAAGATTGAGACTGTTCTTTGTTCATGATAGCCCTAGGGTCCCTGTCACCCTGGCCAAAGTTGTTAGACCATAGCAATTTAAAAAGTACCTCAACATAATGCACAATTAGGGTGATTTTATTTTCTATCCGTATTCAACTATTATTAAGTTATATGGTTTTAGGGAACCTCCTTTTATTTTTCCTTTCCAAGTTCCCACCAAGATTGGCATTGCAGAATTCTTCAGAAAATTAGGTGATATTGAGAATACTAGTATTACTAAGGGTAGAGGAACTTTGTTCCCAAATATTACCATTGCTCACTAGTTTATAATCATAAAGGGTGGGTGGCTACATATGCATAAAATCTTGGATCAATATCATTTGACAACTACAATTGCCTAGACAATAGACCCAGAGGGTTTCCATAATGAAATGTTTAGAAAGAGGGTCAGATGCTCAGCAATAAACCACATTTTTAATTTTCCTAAAGATATTATTAGGAATACCCCAAGGTTGCAAGACCAAGCAGTCAGAAAGGAAAAGTGGTTAGTATACAAGAAAACATGGGATTTTGTTTGACAATTTGACCCTAAATATGATCCTATAGGTAGCATAAATCCTATGGGAAAAAGGATAGACACTCTCATGGATTGTTTTCAAGAGATTTTTAAGACTCTGGAGGAGAAGAGGAAAAAGGCCATGGAGGAAAACCCTGAGAAGGCTAAATCATTGTTGGGAAAAGGTGCATTTCCAAAGGCGTTGTCTGCTGGCAAATATATGTTGCAAGAGAAGACTGGTTATGGTGTAATAATTCCTAAATCTGATTTCAAGAAGTAGCAAAGGAAAAGAGAAGATCTCCCTTCTACATCAAAGTAGGTGGAGAGGAAACAAGAGGTTGAAGGAATTATAGATGTACCACAAGACCAGCCAGGTGAAGACATCCTTGATTTTTCACCTCCCACAAAGAAACAAAGGATAGAAGAGAGGCCTTATGATTCAGAGGAAGAATATTCTCCTTCACAGTCACCCTTGAATATTAGAGCTGATCAGGAGATCATAGAATAGGTTCAACAGATGGGATCTCAGGGTCAAATATTCATGACTCAAGATGATATAAATGAGGGGATTCCAGAGCAACCAAAGGAGCCTAAGTTAGGCTTAATAGTAGGACAAATTGCAGGGACATAATTGGACCCTATAATCAAACAAGCATGTGAAGAATTTCTAGCTGATGATGCATTTGTAAAGACCCGGGCCTTTTTACAATTTTCATGGAAAATGAACATAAATAAATTTGAGGAAGCTTGTGAGAAGAAGCACAAGGAGAATCCTGACAAGGATCTTAAAACTATTGAAGATGAATTTAGGAAAGAGATGATAGATAGATTTGAAGGGATTACTCCAGAACAAGGGAGAGAATTGGTTAAGAATGCAGGAGCACTTGTCCTCCGTGAATGGGACATAGCTGATGCAATAGTCCTTGATGCAGTTAGAAAGAAAACTACACCTGTGTATAAGACCAAGGAAGACATAGAGTAGGCTTTCAAAGGAGTTGCTTTTAGTAATGACCATCAAGCTTTGGTCATATGGTCATTAAAGAGAGATGAGAAAAATAAAGGAAAGCAAATAATTAAGGATAGTCTCTTTGGTGGTCTCATAGTCAAGAGGGTTTTGGATACATTACCAGTAGAAGCATCAAGTATGGTGGTAGCCGTAGCTCACCTTACAGAAAAGGTGGTAGAAAGGGAAGAAAAAGAGAAGGAGGAACTCATAAGAAAATTTGAAGAAATGCTGAGGGCATATGGAGATTTGAAACAAGGATTGTTTGAAAAGGATAAAATAATTGCAAATTTGAAGAAGAGGTTAGGGGAGGAAAGCTCAGTCCAAGCACCACAATAGTTGCAACTTCCTTCTTCTACTATTCATCCTTCCTCCTCAAGCCCCATTATTGAGTTTCGCATGTATCCTCTTCCCCCTTCCTTAAGAAGTGAAGATATAGAATAGAGAGAACAACAGAAATCTGAAAAGAAAATAAAGGACACCATTCAACATTTTGTTAGGAATGTAAAGCCTAAAGAAGTTTATAAATATACAGGGCAGTTATCTGACATTTTTCTTTCTTTTAAAAAAGAAGACATTGTGGTCAAGATTTTGAATGACTAAGTGTCTAGGGAAAATGTTTTGAAGACATTTCTTAAATCAATTAAAGATCATAGTACTGTGTGCCCCCAATTGGCAATTACTTATAAAATTGTCAAATCTCTCCTTGATTTTGAAGTATCTAGGGAAGAAGTAAAGAGAAAGGCAGCTCTTTTGAGAGTAAGATACCTGCATAATGATTTTTAGATATTCTCAGGTCTTGTTAGAGCATATGGAACCATAAAAGAGAGGGAAAAATGGTTGGAACAAATTGAACATGGAGTGTCAGTCAAGATTGATGCTGTTATTAGCACTGAAGACACTCTTCCTTTTGTACAAATAATTGAAATGTTGGAAGATGCCAAGGTGCATTTTACTAAGGTGATAACTAAAATTCATCAATTGGTTATTAGCTAGAATAGGATTCTACCCAAGAGGGATGAAATTTTGGCTTTTAATTGGCCTTCTGAGGATACCTTTTCAGCCTGGGAAGCACCGTCCCTTTCAGAAGATAGTAACAAGGAAGAAACATCCTCTGAGGAGGCAACAGATGGTGTTACCCCAACTCCCTAAAGAAGTAAGCACAGATGTAACACCTGGTAGATTTTGAACTGACCTTGGAAGTTGTTGCCAGTTTTTGGCACTCATCTTGACAATCCATCTGGAAATTTTGTAACAAGAAATTTTTTATTTGCATTGTTTGTCTTATCTAAGGACTTCTTTCTTGTCTTTTCTAAGAGGATCCAAAGCTTGTTTGCAATCCTTATTCTATAAAAGGATTACCAGGATCAGTGTAAAAGGACCGAGAACTTGATCAATTTTATTGATAAGTTTCTTGAGTCTGGGATATCGTAGACCATTTTTAGACATTATTTCTATAGAAGCAAAATATTTTATGGTTCAAGTTATTTTTAGAAGGTTATACTGTAAAGAATTTTGTGAGCATGATATAATATAACATTTGAATAAAATCCAAGATTTATATCTCTCCTTGAGTATTTCTGTTTGAGTTGTGAATTTTTCCAATTCATTGCATAGATGATCTGTGTGTGTATGTCTATATTTCTCAGCTCTGATATAGGATCAGATTAAATAAGCTTTGAATGTGACATAAATTCTTTAAAGTTTTGCTTAAGGATGCATCAGTAAGTAGTGTGAATCTAGGAACCTTTGATAAAATCCACCACAGGGTGATTAGTATTTTCAAAGTGGAATAAATCTTTCAAAGTTTAATATATTTGTTCATGTATAATAGTCTTGCAATGGAGGTGTAGCCCAATGGATGAGACACTGGCTGACAGTGAATTTCTTCTCATAGAGATAAGTGTTTAAAAGGATTCTATTGGTATTTCCATCTTAAAGCATAAAATTATTGAAATTCTTTGAAGTTTAGTGATTTGCAGAATAAATTACCATGTAGTGATAGTGGAGAATCTATGAATGAATGGTCATCATTTAGGTTTTTCTTGTCATTTATCTATTGCATTTAAATCTAGTCAGTGAATTAGTGAACCAAGTTTTGTTACTGGATTAGGATCACCCTCCTTGGTTTTGTAGAACCAAAAGAGCAGAGGGCATACTAAGACCCTATAGTTGGTCAAATCTTCTCTAGAGTTAAATATTTGGATCTAACCAATCCTCAAAATCTGTAGATGTATTGGTTGCCTGTTAGAGCATAAAGTCCATTTTGGGAACCAGCAAAATGGTGACTTTGTTGGGGAATATGGATTGAAATACTATGATAAATTTGAATTTTAGATCTATGGTATTGTAAATTTGAATATCAAATAATGCAGGTACAAGTTGAGCTAGACTCCTGGCCTTCTTATTTGTTAGAACTAGTAAAGCACCATTGGAAAATAGAGAAATATTTGCAAGCTTTGATTTGGTCAGGACCTGAAAATATCTTTTAGCTTTGCATTTATTTACAATAATCTTTGTTTTGATTACTTAATAAGTTTTGAGTACTTTGATTTACTAAGTGTGTGAAAATATTTCCCAACTTGTGTTGGTGGCGACTCTGAAAGTCTCTGCAGCAGTGCTGAGTAAAGATAATAAGAAAACAAGAAATTGTTTCACATACTTGCAATTATGAGTCAAAGAAATACTAGGGCTTGGAGGAAGGACCATCTAGAAAGTAGATTAGAAGGTGAACTTCCAAGCACTTCTAAGACTTATTTACCTAGAATAAATAAGAATAATGGTGATATGTCTCAGGCATGGAGACAGAAGAAAGATATGAAAATAAATCACCAATTCACTCATGACCAGGAAGAAAACACCTCTAAGTATGAAGAGGTAGTTGATTTGGGTTTAGGAGCATATAAGGATTTTTATTTTCATAAAAATGATGATGTTCATCATAAGAACAAGATGAACCCAGATTTAGAATCTCAAAAGGAAGTCAAAAGGTCAAGAAGTAAGAGTAGGGGCTTGGAAGGAAGAAATGATCCCCCAACCCAGTGACCTTCTCCTTCTGAAAGTCCTAAAAATCCCAAAAATCAGTAAGGAGATTCTACATTTGAAAATTCACCATTTGATACTACTCTTCCAGATTCAGAGGATATTTTTGAAGAAGTCTACAATTTAGAAAGAAGTATCCAGGAACAAATTGCAATTAGGAAGGAAAGAGAAGCTAAAAAGGAAACTGAAATAAGACAGGCCCAAATTAGGGCAGATCAGATCAAAAGACAATTGATGACCTTGAAGGCCATAAATTTTGTAGAAGCCCCCAAGGAAGTTGGTGAACAACCTATTGTCCAACCCATTGCTGAAGTTAGGAAGCCTAAGGATAAGGGAAAATAGATCTCAAAAAGGATCACAATAAATGAGCCTAAAAATGATAAGATCCCAATAGATCCTTTGTCCAAATTGGAAAATGATTTAGAAAGGGCTAGAAGAGAACAAGAGGTTATTGCTAAAGAATTAGAGAAGGCAGAAATTGAGGCTACTACTTTGGAAATGAAAAAGAAAGTTGATTTTCTTAGATAGTCTCTTAGTCCTTCAATTCCAACTAACCCTGTGATGACATCTAATGTTAATGTTGGAAATTCTACTACCCAGGGTGCCATTGTCATACCAGTGACTACTGCAAATGCTGCTAATGAAGAAAATAACAAAGCTTCCACCTCTCAAGCAGATGCTTCATTACAAAGAGGAAAAGTTCACATTGAAAGGTACAGACAGCTTCTCTTTAACAATATTGCTAGTTATCCTAATTTGATTCCTGCAAAGATTAGAGAGAAATTACCTAAGTTTACTGGAAATAATGTTGTTTCTATGGAGAGCATCTAAAGAACTTTATTGATATGATTGATGACTATGAAATATAATATGAAGATGTCATCATGAAATTGGTTGTTCAATCTTTAACTAAGGATGCAAGAGACTAGTTCAGGGGGCTTCCTTATGATTGCATTGGTTCTTGGGATGATTTTATAAATTGTTTTAAAGATCAGTACGGTGATAAGACTAATGAGGGTTTTATGTTAAATGAATTTAACAATATAAAGAAAAACCAGAATGAGGAAGTCCTAGAATTCAATGTGAGGTTTCAAAAGGCAATGCACAAATTCTTCCAAGTCATGAGATTGGATGAAAAGGTATGTCTAGCAACATATCTAAATGCTTTTGATGCCAAGATGGGATATCTTCTTAGGGATAAGAACCCTAGGACTATCAGAGAAGCTCAAAGATTATTGGTAAACATTGAGAGCAATAGGAGGGTATCTAGAAAACTAGGAAGAAGAGAGGATCCTAAAACCTCTAGGTTTGGAAAGAAAGAAGTTGATAAATCTGCAAATGTAAAACCTAGGGAAGATGATAACCTCAAGCAGATCCTTAATGCCTTAAAGGATCTAAAACCCGTGGAAAGTAAAAGTAAGTTTCAGGGAAATGATAGACCTCCTCCAAATAATTTCAATAGGTAGCCTAGGATGCAGAACTATCCTTACAATACATAGTGGAAGGATGGAAAGCCTATTGTCCTAGAAAAGAGGGATATGAAGCCAAATGATAGAACCCTTGACCCCTTGCAAAAGCATTTAGTCAATATGACTGGTGAAATTCCATGGTGCACTATGTACCAATCCCCTCATGATTTAGATTATTGTGTGATTTCTCAGAATATGTCTGAAAGTAATGAACAAGAAGAGGAGGAAGATGAATCATATGATGACAGAGGTTGTGGAATGACCTTTGCTAAATTTTTTGAAGAGGTTGACTCTAATGAAGAAAGTGAAAATCAGGATGTAAATCATTCTCAGAATAGAGGAGAGGCTTACCACCAACAAGTTTTTTTCGATGAAGAAGAGGAAGAAACTAAAGATATAAATAACAACTTTGAACAAGTTGAAGAACCTGTTGTATTAAGAAGACCCTCTAATGAAGAGATAGCCTAGATCACTGCTGATATGGTGAAATAGGCCAAGAGTAATTATGTCCTTAGAAACAAGACTATTGACAAAACATTTGGTAAACCAGCAGGTGTTTTTATCAAATGGGATAAAGAAGATGCAAAGCAGTCTGCCACAAAAAATAAGGTTGCTGATGATGCCAAGAAATTAAAGAAAAAGGGCACTGAAAATCCTACTGAACCAATCAAGGTTTTTAAGATCAAGGCTAAAAATCCAATGGTTACTACCCCAAATTCCCAACCTAAAAATAAATCAAAGGATAAGGAACAATTGGGTACAACCATGCAACCTGAAGTCAAGGATACCCCAAAAGGCAAGGTAGACTTATCTATTTTAAATTATGCACCTATTGACACAAATTAGCTATTATCTCAGATCACAATAAAAGTGCCTTTATTGGAGATGATGAGGATAAATGAACACAAAAAGAAAGCCCTCTCATGGATAAATGGTGTTCAAACCACAGACATCCAAGAAATAGTAAATACTAGAATGAAGGATCAAGGTCCAACTAAAAAGGACACTGAAGAAATTATTTCAAAAATTCCTTAGATCTTTTTGGACACTAATGTTGTAAACACCTCTATGGGAGCTATTGATCCTTTTTTCCTGACATTAGTCATAAATGATAAAATGTTGAAAAATTGCATGATTGACTCAGGAGCCTCAAATACTGTCATGCCTACTGAAATTATGAGATCAATGGGATTGCAGGTTGATACTCCTCATGGGAGATGCTAGGAAATGGACTCTAGGGAGGTACCAGTAATTGGAACAATAAAAGCCTTACCTTATAGGCTCGCTGCTTGTCCTGAGAAATAGCTGACTATGAGTGTTTTAGTTGTGGATATTCCTCCACAATATGGAATGTTGTTATCAAGAAAATGGAGTGCCGCAATGGGAGGTAGCATCCAGTGTGATTTATCTTATGCTACTTTTAATGTCACTGGTAAGAGCATTAAGGTACTCAGGGAAGTTAGAACTCCTCACATGATTGAGGAAGAAGCTAGTGATAATAACATGAATTGTTTTCTTGATACTGACATAAATTCCTTTCAAGTACAGAGTAATGATAATGAAGATAAACCTTCTTTGTTAGCTCAGGAGGAAAGAAATGTAACAAGTCAAAATGATCTTTGGACCATGTACTTTGATGGTGCTTGCTCTAAAGAGGGATCTGGTGTAGGTGTGTTGTTGATTTCCCCCACTGAAAAGACTTTTAAATTTTCCTTCACCCTGTCATTTACTTGTACAAATAATATTGCAGAGTATGAGGCTTTATTGATAGGATTAAGATTAGCCTCAAAGCACAAGATCAAAAATCTCAGAGTTATTGGAGATTCAGAATTAGTTGTATCTCAGATTAGATCCAAATATGTTTCAAGAAACAAAGGTTAAAACAATATAGGAATGTTGTTTGGGATGAGATAGAATAGTTTGATGCTTTTTGTATTGATTGGATGGATAGAGGCCATAATAGAATGGCTGATTTATTGACTAACATTGCATTAAGACTAGAGGATATCACTTTTGTAGGGATATCTATGATTGAGATTCAAACTAGGCCATCCATACCAGATAATTATGAAAATTGGTAGGTTTTTGATGATGATCTAGATATTTTAAGATTTCTACATTATGATGCAAGTTTTGGAGATAAATAGATACATTTTGGTGAGTATGTAGAAACATTGGATAATAAGAACTCTCTCCTTGGTAAGGAAATCTTGCAGTTGAAAACAAATAAAGTCCCAAAGGGTTTGGCAGTGTTGGAAAGAGCATTTCATAGCCATGATAGCTCTTCCTAGGAAAATCTTTTAAGCAAGCCTGAGGGTGTAGAGGAGATAAATTTAGGAACAAAGAAAGTCCCAAAAAATGTATATATTGGGGGAAGCCTGACTCTTGAAATAAAAAAGTCTCTGATAGGTCTTCTTAGAAAGTATAGACATGTCTTTGCTTGGTCTTATGATGATTTAAAGGCATATAGAGAAGACTTGTTCCAACATGAAATTCCTTTGAAGGAAAATACTAAACCTTTTAGACAAAAGTTGAGACCTCTAAATCCTACTTTGGCACCAAAAATGTAGGATGAGTTAAAAAATATGAGTGATGGAGGCATCATTCAACCTATTAGGCATTCAACATGGGTTTCTAATCTTGTCCCTATAAGAAAAAAGAATGGAGACATCAGGTTGACTGTAGATTTTAGAAATCTGAACATAAATTCTTTGAAAGAAAATTAGGGTTTACCAAACATGGAAGCCATGTTACAAAGGGTTACTGGATCTGAATTAATGTCCATGATAGATGGTTTTTTAGGTTATAATCAAGTAGTTGTCAAAGAATCAGAACAATTCAAAACTGCATTCACTACTCCATGGGGTACTTATGTATATGTTAGAATGCCTTTTGGTTTAACTAATGGTGGGGCTACCTTTCAAAGAGCCATGGATGTAGCCTTTGAAGATTTCATAAAAAAATTTCTTGTTGTTTATCAGGATGACTTGACAGCTTATTCAGAAAAGAAGGACCAACATTGTGGTCACTTGGAAAAAATCTTTGTAAGAGCTCTAGAATATGGGGTCTCCCTTAACCCAAGGAAGTGTTCCTTTGGAGTAACAGAGGGTAAGCTTTTGGGACATATTTTATCTAAGGAAAGAGTCAAGATTGACCCTAAGAGAGTAGTAGCAATAGACAAGATACCATTGCCAAAAAATGTAAAAGGTATCCAATCTTTCTTTGGACAAATAAATTTTGTCAGAAGGTTTGTTACAAACTTTGCTGAAATCAGTGTTCCCATCTCTAAAATGCTAAAGAAAAATGCAAAGATGGAATGGAGTAATGAGGCCAAGCAAGCTTTTTCTGATATCAAGATGGCTATTAAAAGTGCCCCTGTATTAAGATCACTAGATTTCAGTAAGCCTATCCAAATCTTTTCATTTTCTTCTTATCATACTATAGCTGCAGTATTGTTACAAAAGAACTCAGAGGGTTTTGAACAACCCATTTCCTTTTTTAGTAAATCATTGTAGGCAACTAAGTTAAAATATGATATAAATGAGAAACAGGCATATGCATTGGTCAAAGCTATCAAAAATTTCAGATGTTACTTGGTAGGAGCAACTGTAGTTGCATATGTGCCTAGTGCTGCTGTAAAAGACATCTTGATTCAACAAGAAGTTTTAGGGAGAAGGTGCAGGTGGATAAATAGAATCCAAGAGTTTAATGTTGATATCCAAATCACCAAAATAGTAAGAGGATTGGGGTTAGCAAAACTTATGGCCCAAAGCAATTTGGATGCTAATCACATCAACACTCTTGAAGAAGAACAAAGGCCATACATTTGTGATTTAGATTGCTATGAATGGTACAAGGATGTCATTGGATACTTGCAAAAGCTTTTACTTCCTTCTGATATGGAAGACCACAAAAGGAGAATTGTCAAATTACATGCTCTAAAATATGTGATCATTAAAGGAGAATTGTGGTGGAGGAGTAATGAGGGTGTTTTGTTGAAATGTGTTGACCCTCAGAAGGCTAATGATTTGTTGGCAGAAATGCATGAAGGTGTGTGTGGTTTCCATTACATGGCTAAAACTAATGCACATAAGATACTAAGGTCTAGTTTTTGGTGGCCTATTATTTTCAAGGATGCACATTCTTTTGTCAAAAAATGTGATGCTTGTCAAAGATTTTCAGGAAAATTGAAATTCAATGGAAATTTGCCTATGAGTCCTGTGATTGTGGAAACCCCTTTTCAAAAGTGGGGTATGGATTTCATAGGAGAGATCCCAAATAAATCTAGTGGAGGACATTCCTATATATTGGTTGCAACTAATTACTTTACAAAGTGGGTGGAAGCTATTCCCACTAAAAAACAACCAGTAAAGTGGTTATTGATTTCCTGATGCAAAATTTGATGATAAGGTTTGGATGCCCTGAAGTTTTAGTTGTTGACAATGCTTTGTGTTTTAGATCTAAAGAATTTGCTAGCTTTTGTTTGTAATATGGTATAAAGATTTCATACTCTGCTCCCTACCATCCTCAAGGAAATGGTCAGGCTGAATCAAGTAACAAAAGCTTGATAAATTTTTTGAAGAGAGTCTTAGATGCGAACAAGAAGGCATGGGATTCAAAGCTATAGTTAGCTCTATGGGCTGATAGAGTAACAATCAAGAAGGCTATAGGATGTGCTCCTTTTGATTTAGTATATGGTATCCATGCTAGGCTACCACAAAATAATTTGTTGCAAATGTACAAGTTCATCCAGTTGTATGATGATGATCAAGATGATGAAATGAAGATTAGATTACAGGACCTAATACAATTAGATGAATCAAGGAGGGAAGCACATGATACAAATTTGAGATCTCAACTCAAGTATAAGAATTTGTATGATAGAAAAACTACAGTTAGAAGTTTTCAAGATAATGATTTGGTCCTGATGTGGAATGCCAGGCTTGAAGACAAGGGTAAACACAACAAATTTGACACTATTTGGTTGGGACCATATTTGATCAGTCAAAAATGGGGACCTGATTCATACATTCTAAAGGACTTGATTGGAAATGAAATGGAATTGCCAGTTCATGGACAATTCCTCAAGTTGTAATTTTCTTAAGTCACTTTCATTATCCATGAATAGTAGTTAGTTTCCCTTTCCCAGTTGTGTGTTTTTTTTCCAGTTGTGTGAGTAGGTTAGTTGTTTTGTTTCAGTAGATGGTCTACTTCTCCTAGAGATTTTGAATTCTTGTTATGCCTACAAGAGGCATACATCCCCAAACAGAGCCACTATTGGCACTTCAAATTTTCAGTACATGAGTCTTGTGAAAATTTTATAAATTTGAAGTGTGTATAGATGTTCATAAAAGTATGATGATTTGCTATAAAAAACCCATAAAAGATCCTGCAAAATTATTTTTTCTTCCTTAGTGTCCAGTGAGCCCTAATTAAGAGTTAAACCTAAGAAAAACCCTAAATGTATGCCATTTTAAAAAATCCCTAGGTCACTCTGTTTTAAATCTATTTGAGCGTTACCTTTTTTGTCACTTAAAATCTCAAAAGTGCATGTGCTTAAAGTTTTCCTAAGTCTCAGCAACTAGCAGTTTTAATTTTTCCTAAGTATGGTGGCTATGATATATCCTAAGTCCTAAATACTTTATATTCTAATGTTTTGGCTTTCATTTAGCTTGGTATCTTTAAAGAAGATCTAAGGGCAGTCTTATACTCACATAGAATCTTATAGACCTATGCGATCATGTGACTAACTATTGATCTTACATAGAAGCTTAATGCAGAAAAAAAGTGGGACTGTTGACAAGTATTTCACAAGTGGTGGCCTTTTATTTGTAAAGGACGGTGGGACCAGTGTTAGAGGACTCTTGAAAGGTGAAAGTAATAAAGAAGATCCGATGGTTGTCATTGTTAGAAATAGGAAATACTGAGAGGGGGGGGTGAATCAGTATTTCACAAACTTTTTCTTTTTCCCACTTATGGATATAACAGATTAATTTAGTGCATACAAAGATTATTAAGATGATTAACAAACATAGCAGTAAATAGAAAGAACTCATAACACATGATATGTTCTCGAGGAAACCCTGGCTAAGGAAAAACCCCAGTGGGGATGGTACCCACAAAGATCACTAATCAAAAGTATCCTATTAGGGATATTGGACCCTATTAGGAGTCAATTTACAATATATAGTAGATCTGTCCTAGTTAAAGGACTTTAGGCCTTGTTAGAAGCCTTAACCCTGTTAGGAGTTAGATTACAAAACTTGATCACCAGATGAGCTCACTGCCCAAATAGGTAATACAAAATGTTTCTGACTATAATATGGTACTGCTTACAACTTCACATCAATAGCCTTTGCTGCTATCACAATATACAACTATCGCAAGTTATCTTTTCTTTCTTTTTACATATAACATCTATTTTTCATTACATTTCAAGTACGCCTAATATATGAGTTATTAGAGCTAATAACTTTACATGGTCAGCTTCCAAAATATTTATCCAAGAGTAAACATCTAGGATGTCATCCCTTCATAATGTTAAGTCATTATTTTGACAAGCAAAAATAATCCCTTAACTCTTTCGCTAATACTGTCTCCAAAACTGTTTTGTCTGCAAAAACTATCTTCGGTAAACTTTGAATAACTTTGTCCGTACTCCTCCAAAATTTATGTGCACTGAGATGGGGTATCCTCATACTCTGTAGAAGCTTTATTTAACTATGCAAACAAAAATATTGCTCCAGTGGATGTCGCCAACTAAATCTTCATCAGGTGCTCTGTCAGGATCACTATATCCATACTTAGACAATTTCTTCCTTCAACTTGCCATACTTGCATTCTAGATTCTGCGCTCTCAATAGAGATCATATGTTTCCATAATGACAACATCTATGCATCCACATTAGCCAAATTGCCAACAATCTCCCCCTTTGTCATTGGTGGCAACATATGGGAAAATTGGCTAAGTGTGCAAAAAAAACTTCAAAGTATTTACACAAAATTGTGGCCAAAAGTTATACAAAACATATACAATATTGTAATCCATAGAATAGCTCCCCCTATGAGTATCCTTCCTCATAATATATTCAATTTTTGGCTATCTTTCCCCCTTTGACAACAATGACAAAGATAGGGTGTACAAAAATTTCAAAAAAAATATTTTATACCTTGTTATCAGCTATTGCAAAGCCAGTAGGCTTGCAACACAGTCACCAAACTCTGACTTCCATGATTCAAAATCTTTCTCCCATACCTTCCTGATGGATTCAGTAACATTGAGTAGAGTACTCAATCCGTATGCTGCTGTCTGACAAGCTTGCAGGGAATTGAAGCTAAACTTCTGAAAAGATGTCTTTGTTGAAAGACACTGTTCAATTTGGTCTTCAACAATTGAGGTCTTGATTGAGATGTGCTCTCTCAAGATGTTAATCCTAAGCATCTTTTGTTCTTCTCCTCTGCTAACATTCTGATTTCATCATTTAACTTCCTTATGTTCTTCTCTACAGAACTTATCTTTACATTTGGGCTTGACAAGGTGTTTGTTTCAGCTGTAATTGCATCTATCTTCTCTCTAATCTTCTTATCTTCTTCAGCTGTTAGGATTTCTGATTTTGTGCATTGTATATACAAACTCTTTCCAGTCACAAAATGTTTCCTCAAATTCTTTATGCATACATCCAAACTACCAATATCATTTCAAATATTTACACTTAAATTTTGTTGCATTTCTACTTCAAAGTCTTCCTGAACTTTTATTCTAGCAATATTCTTTAAGTTAGAAAATTCAGAGTCAAAAGAGTTTATTACTATTTTAGCTTTCTCAAGTGGATCTGATTCAGATACCTTAGTGCTCATCACACTCTCAAGTTTCTTTGTCAAAACTCTAACTTTGCCTTCAAGGTCCTTCACCTTCTTATTCTTTCCAATAATTTTATTAAGAGATGTGATGAACTCAAGCTGATCATCATCTTCAACTTCTTTTCCAAGGTCTTCAAAAATTGAACCAATCTGTCTCTTCTTACTGTCAGGTGCACTAGGGGTAGTGACCTCTGTCAAAATTTGTTTACCTTTAACTATTTTTATTGCTGGAACTGATTCTGATACTGCTGGTGCTTCCACTAGCTCTGTATCCTTTTCTGATTCTGTAATCTTCTCTTGCTCTTCTAAAGCCAAATTGTCAACAATGTTTCCTAGATCATGAAATACTACATCATCTGACTCTAGTGTCACTTTGGTTCCTTCTATGTCCATTGATTCTTTGCCAATATTGATATGTGAAGAAGATGGAACTTCTTCAATACCAACTTCCTCTGCATGCGGTTCCTCTGATTGCTTCTACTGAGGGTCTGATTCAACATGCTTTCCTGCAACTATATCTACAAGAACTTGCATTACTACTTGCTCTGTCTCTTTCTGTACTTCCTCCTTTTTGCCTCCCATTATAAGGATTGTTCTTCTCTTAGTTCTCAATAAAGTTCCAAGAGACTTCAAGAATCTCTTCAAATGATCTTCATCCTCAACTTCACAGAACTATCTGATTACATGTTCTCTCATCTTTATGTCCTCTTCTTGTGCTCTCTATTTTCTATTCACAAGTCTGTTATACAAATCTTCTGGGATCTTACCATGAATAGTGCTAAGTTTCTTATCTGTCACAATCATATGTGTAATCATTGCATTTTCAAAATTCAATTTGTCAAATGATCCATATAGATCATAGAATTTATTCAACTTAGTGAAGTCTCCATGCTTCAATATATCTTCATTAACTCTTTCAATTCTTGGTTTCCAAGTTTTCTTCTTGATTGAAACTACATCATCATCTTTAATTACTACTACATTTCTAGGTATAGGTGGTACAATTACTTTCTATCTCTTGTCGGGTCCTGTTGCACTCACTTTTACTCTTTTGCTAGGAATAGGAGAAAAAGATTTATCTCCTTCATCTTTTTTAGGTACTTCAACTTTTACCTTTACTGCAATAGGATCAACAGGATCTGCACTAGATGCCTCAGGTGAAATTACAAGATTTTCACTTTGCTTCAAGGCTTCTGCAGTCTTCTTAGCTATGTCAAACTCATGACTTGACATACCTGATTCTTTTAGTATTTTCTTCATAGTAGATTCAAATCTCTTACTAGATTTCTTCTTTTCTCTCAAACTTATTGCAGAGTTGAAATTCTCTTCATAGGTTCTAAACCTATTTGCATGACCATCCAACTCACACTTTAACAATCTATTCACATATCCTACTATTTCTACTTCAGATATTTCATAGCCAAGAGGGGCTATGAATTCCATTCTAAGCTCAACTACTTCAATGTAGGTGAAATCAATGTCTACCATAAAACAAATGTCATCTTTATGCTTTTCAACTAAGGATTGAGGAATCCTTGATTTGTTCTTAACAATATTCTGAAAAGTCTTCAATATAAGCTTCACACTGTCATTAACTTTATCAAAAAGGTGCTTCATGTAGACTGAGTTTATTCTTTCCATTGTGTTCACATTGTCACTCCAATCAACTGTGTAAGGAAATCTTCTCAAAATATGGAAAAACATATAGGTTATTAGAGATGAAAACCTAAACTATGTGTACTTAGCCTTCTTAATCTTTTCTAAGTTCTCAAATAACTAAATTTTCAAAATTTCACATAGGTCTACTTGTTTCTTCTCAATACACATAAGATAAGCTACATGAACCATTCCTACAGCCATGTCATCTTCCCTTGAACTACCACAAAATTTAGTTTTTAGGATCTTGCAAAGGTACCTAACATCATCTTGCTTAATTTTACTTATCACAATTCCTCTACCATTATAACTAGATCCAGTGTTGTCTAAAACAATCTTTCTCACATTCTTTTCATTTAGTGGAATCTCTCCAACTTTTGATAATCTAGTAACATCATGAAGTAGGTCGTCAGTCATATCAATAACTCTATCCTCCATCCAGAATTTCCCATTGTGGATTCTACTTAAAATGATCTTGGTACATTCCTCATCATTAAATTCATACTTCATGGAATATTTGATAATTTCATTGTTCTCTAGGTGCCCATAAGCTAGTTTAACTAACATGTCTTGATTGTACAATTTCTTGTAATCATCACTAAAATCTACATCTCCCAAAGTTTCAAACTTGCAACCTAAATATCCTTTAACATTCTCAATGTGCAATACTCCGTCTGGTACGGATGATAGTGCTAGACTGTTATCAATTTCAGTTGGTTCTACTAGTTCTTTCTTAATCTTAGGTCTATTCTTATCCTTAACATTATGAACCATATAAATATCCATCTTATCAACTGATTAAAGATCAAAAAATACCTCAACTTTGCAAATCTAGGGTTTCGGTATGATCATCGCTGCAAACTGCTTCCAAACTTCTTCAAATTGTCCTCAACTCACTTTTTCTTCTTTCAAATCTCTTTTCAATCACTTTGTGATCATGATAACTTCAATTTCAACCTTATAACACTTCACACTAACTCGATCTGACATCGTATTCATTCATTTTGCCGCTAAAACCTCAAAAAGCTGATTCTACAAACCTGCAACCATAAAACTTTCTGTGACCTTGCAAAACACAATATTTTCTTTTGCATACTTAACTATAGCATTAGTACAACATAATAAACCTATATCTAACTGTGCAAAACTTAACTCATTCAAATTCCTAATCTACACTAATCCTAAGTCCTAAACTACAGAAACTTACATAATTTAAGTACTTAAAGAAGGGTTAGGTAAAGATTCATCCTTACCATTAGTTACATTACCTTCCTGACTACTTTCAGTGCTGACTATACCTCCTTGATCTATGCCTTTATCAAATTTTACTTCATCTTTATTGCTATAGCAACCTTTCTCTTTGTTTCCTGCATTTTCATTCCTTCTTTCATTGTTCCTAGGGTTAGGGTTATGATGATAACCTCCACTGTTCATTCTGCAAAATCTTGCTGAGTGTCCAAACTTGTTGCATATCTGACAAATGATTCCATTGTTTCCAAATATCTATCCTTGCTGGTTAATCTGTGACCTGCAATTTATAGTAATATGTCCTACTTTGTTGCATCTAAAACATACTACCACTTTTCTTTGATTCATTTCTTCAATAGATTTCTTATCTGCATTGTTAGTATTCCCAATCATTCTATCATAATTATTCAAAATTACTTTAGGTTTTCTACATTCGTTAGCTTTGTGTCTAAAACTATGACAATTATAACAATGTCCATTAAGAGGTTTAAATTGCTTACCTGAGCAATCTCTCTTCATGTGCCCAATAGTATTACAAGAAAAACATCTACCTTTGAATTCTCTTTGCATACCTTTAGATGATTCTTCCTATTTTGATTCTTCTTGCTTTGATTCTTCTTTCTCTCTAGGTGGTTCTTCTTTAGGTGGATCTTCCAATGTGTTCTCATCTAGCTTTATTTCCTCCACACTTTCAGATGTCTTCAGATCTGGCTTCTTACTTTCATGGATTGTTCTAAACATACTAAATCCAAATCCAGTCCTATCAAAGAATGGTTCTTCAAAAGAAATTTGTTTTCCAGTCTTATCACTATTTGAATATAGCCTTTCAAGTTGTTGTTTAGATTGAGTTAATTCACCTTTCACAATTTTATTATACTTCTCAAGTTCCACATACTGCACTTTTACTTTTTCAGATTAGGATGTTTCCTTTTCAAGTCTTGACCTCAGATCTTCATTCTCAATTTTCAATTTTTCATTATCAGATCTCAAATTTTCATCTTTCATACTAAGCTTCAGATTTACTATCTTCAACTCATGCTTAAGGATCTCATTTTATTTTTCTGATTCATCACAATCTTCAACAAGCATATCAGATTTCTTTTCAGATTTCAGATCTTCAATCTTACCTTTTAATTTGTAAATAGCATTCTTTGCATCTTCATATTTTCTTCTTAAGGAGTTTCTTTCATCAATAAGCATATCAATCTATTCAAGAGCTTCTTCAAGATTCTTCTGAAGTTGATCCATATCCATAGAGATCTTAATCAAGCTACTAAGCTTTCCTTGAATGTTCCTTCTCTGAGTAACCACGCTCTGATACCAATTTTTAGAAATAGGAAATACTAAGAGGGGGGTTGAATCAGTATTTCACAAACTTTTTCTTTTCCCCACTTATGGATATAATAGATTACTTTAGTGCATACAAAGATTATCAAGCTGATTAACAAACATAGTAGTAAATAGAATGAACTCATAACACATGATATGTTCTTGAGGAAACCTTGGCCAAGGGAAAACCCCGATGGGGATGGTACCCACAAAGATCACTAATCAAAAGTATCCTGTTAGGGATATTGGACCCTGTTAGGAGTCAATTTACAATATATAGTAGATCTGTCCTGGTTAAAGGACTTTAGGCCTTGTTAGAAGCCTTAACCCTGTTAGGAGTTAGATTACAAAACCTAAGCACCAGCTGAGCTCACTACCCAAACAGGTAATACAAAATGTTTCTGACTGTAATATGGTACTGCTTACAACTTGGCATCAATAGCTTTTGGTAATATCACAATATACAACTATCACAAGTTATCTTTTCTTTCTTTTTACATATAACATCTATTTTTCATTACATTTCAAGTATGCCTAATATATGAGTTATTAGAGCTAATAACTTTACATGGTCGGCTTCCAAAATCTTTATCCAAGAGTAAACATCTAGGATGTCATCCCTTCATAATGTCAAGTCATTATTTTGACAAGCAAAAATAATCTCTTAACTCTTTCACTAATACTGTCTCCAAAACTGTTCTGTCTGCAAAAATTGTCTTTGGTAAAATTTGAATAACTTTGTCTGTACTACTCCAAAGTCTATGTGCACTAACATGGGGTATCCTCATACTTTTTAGAAGCTTCAGTTAACTACAAAAACAAAAATATTTCTCCAGTGGACGTCGCCAATTAAATCTTCATCGGGTGCTCTGTCAGGATCACTGTATCCATACTTAGACAATTTCTTCCTTCAACTTTCCATACTTGCATTCTAGATTTTTCACTCTCAATAGAGATCATATGTTGCCATAATGACAACATCTATGCATCCACATTAGCCAAATTTCCAACATGTCATATGATCGCATAGAATCTTAGAGACCTATGCGATCATGCGACTAACCGTTGATCTTGCATCAAGCTCAGTGTAATTCTCAGGTGGGACCATGGACAGGTGTACATGACTGGTGGTTTCTCATTAGTTAAAAATAGTGGGACCAATGTCAATTTTTTGCATAAGGTTTTTCTTGATTGGTCGATAGGATTTGCTAACGTGGAGGATGTTAGAAATTACTAGTGCTTGGAAAGAAGGAAACTACATGACAACTTGCCAGTTGTTGCAAGCGTGGCTTGTCTTTAACACCAAAGGTAAAGTGGGACCAGTGGCTTAAGAAATAGATGATGGTGGGTGAATGTTAACGGTTTATCGCATGGTCACATGAGCTTTTTTCAAGCCATGCGATCATGCGACTAACATTCATTTTAACAGTAAAAGATTATAAGGGATTTTCCGCCAATAAAGGAATTGACATGATGGCTTGTCATATGGTCACATGAGCTTCTTTCGAGCTATGTGATCATGCGACCAACCATTGGATTATTTGCCAAGTGAAAATCAATGGTCAAAATTTAAATTGAGGAAGAAGTGGGTGAAAGGTTCAGACAAGTGATAGTTCATTTCCTGGAAAGTTAATGGTGACATCATGTGAAGTAAATTACTAAGTAATTGTGGATTGATTGTGAGTATGTCAAAATCTATTGCTTCCTTGAAAAGCCACAAGGAGATAAAAATTTGCAGAGTGCTTGGTGAGTAGAATTGCAGAAATTGATTGCTATTTTTAGAGGGATTTTGAAGAAAAGGTTTGTTCTTCTTGCACTTGCTTGTTCTATTAAGAAGTGTTGCTTTGCTACTGTGTTCTTTTGCACTCAATATACGTAAATTGTAAGCCAAATGCCACCTAGGAAAGATCTTTCTGATGAAATTGATTATCTTAAGAGGGGTTTGCATGAGGATTTATTACAAATTTTTCCTAGTTCAATAGTAAATTTGGCAGAGGTCAAAGAGTTAACGCCAAAGGAACCTAGGGAAAAAGTGGTGGATGGGTTGTATGATACGAGAAATTATATCAGAGATGCTAAGATCAGTTTTCTCAAAGCGAGTGGCACTTCTAACTTCACTGGGCTAACATTGTTTACAGTAGGTTTCAGCGAGAGGAATACCCTTGTTCCCGCCTGTAATGTATGGGAAAATGATATAGGCAAGCTTGTGGTACACGATGACTTTTTAGATGCAGACCTAATGATTGAAGTTGCAAAAAACTATGACCCTATTAATAAAGAGATTAGGGATGTTAGAGGGAAAAATCTATTGATAGTCTTTGTTGAGGAAATCATAATAGTTTTTAGACTAAGTGACCCCTCTCTTAACCTGGAACCGATTGATTTTAAAGAATTAAGAGAGGTGTATGATGCACAAAGACATCTCCTTAGAATTGGTCCTATAAAAGATTTCTATACTCAAATTGGAAAGATGATTGTTACAAGACTAGGTGCTCAAGAGCCATTCAAAATAGAGTATTTTGATGTAGTGGCAAGAGGTGCCTATTGGTCATTATGTTAGGTTCTTGGGGAAGATGCTAATGAGAAAATGCCAAAGCAGCTGATGTATATGGTGATCCAAATCTTACATCCGCATCTATCAATTAATTTTGATTATGCTCCCTTCATTGTTGACTTAATCCATGATGGACTAATAGGGATTCAAAAGAATAAATTTGATAAACCCTTTTGCTGGTACTCTTTTATGATGTACATGTTTTTGTTCAAAGGTGCTGACTATTGTGCAAAAGAAATGGAATTATCCAAACAGAGAGATGGAGAGGACATTCTTGTTCAGCAATGGAATTCAAATATGACATGGGACAGAAAATATAGTAGTTATATATGGTTTAAAAAATGTTTTGGAGCAAGATTGAGACTGTTCTTTGTTCATGATAGCCCTAGGGTCCCTGTCGCCTTGGCCAAAGTTGTTAGACCACATCAATTTACAAAGGACCTCAACATAATGCACAATTGGGGTGATTTTATTTTCTATCCCTATTCAACTATTATTAGGTTATATGGTTTTAGGGGGACTCCTTTTATTTTTCCTTTCCAAGTTCCCACCAAGATTGGCATTGCAAAATTCTTCAGACAATTAGGTGATATTGAAAATACTAGTATTGCTAAGGGTAGAGGCACTTTGTTCCCAAATATTACCATTGCTCACCAGTTTATAATCACAAAGGGTGGGTGGATTCATATGCATAAAATCTTGGATCCATATCATTTGACAACTATAATTGCCCAGACAATAGACCCAGAAGGTTTCTACAATGAAATGTTCAGAAAGAGGGTCAGATGCTCAACAATAAACCACATTTTTATTTTTCCTAAAGATATTATTAGGAATACCCTAGGGTTGCAAGACCAAGCAGTCAGAAAGGAAAAGTGGTTAGTATACAAGAAAACATGGGATTTTGTTCGACAATTTGACCCCAAATATGATCCTATAGGTAGCATAAATCCTATGGGAAAAAGGATAGATACTCTCATGGATTGTTTTCAAGAGATTTTTAAGGCTCTAGAGGAGAAGAAGAAAAAGGCCATGGAGGACAACCCTGAGAAGGATAAATCATTGTTGGGAAAAGGTGCATTTGCAAAGGTGTTGCCTGCTGGAAAATATATGTTGCAAGAGAAGACTGGTTATTGTGTAATAATTCTTGAATCTGATTTCAAGAAGCAACAAAGGAAAAAAGAAGATCTCCCTTCTACATCAAAGCAAGTGGAGAGGCAAAAAGAGGTTGAAGGAATTACAGATGTACCACAGGACCAGCCAGGTGAAGACATCCTTGATTTTTCACCTCCCACCAAGAAACAAAGGATAGAAGAGAGGCCTCATGTTTTAGAGGAAGAATATTCTCCTTCATAGTCACCCTTGAATATAAGAGATGATCAAGAAATCATAGAAGAGGTTCAACATATGGGATCTCAGGGTCAAATATTCATGACTCAAGATGAGATAAATGAGGGGATTCCAGAGAAACCAAAGGAGCCTGAGTTAGGCTTAACAACAAGACAAATTGTATGGACAAAATTGGACCCTATAATCAAATAGGCATGTGAAGAATTTCTAGCTGATGATGCATTTGTAAAGACCCGGGCCTTTTTACTATTTTATGGAAAATGAACATATATAAATTTGAGGAAGCTTGTGAGAAGAAGCACAAGGAGAATCTTGACAAGGATCTTAAAACTATTGAAGATGAATTTAGGAAAGAGATGACAGATAGATTTGAAGGGATTACTCCAGAACAAGGGAGAGAATTGGTTAAGAATGCAGGAGTACTTGTCCTCCTTGAATGGGACATAGCTGATGCAATAGTCCTTGATGTAGTTAGAAAGAAAACTACACCTGTGTATAAGACCAAGGAAGAGGCAGAGCAGGCTGTCAAAGGAGTTGCTTTTAGTAATGACCACCAAGCTTTGGTCAAATGGTCATTAAAGAGAGATAAGAAAAACAAAGGAAAGAAAATAATTAAGGATAGTCTCTCTGGTGGTCTCATAGTCAAGAGGGTTTTGTATACATCAGGAGTAGAAGCATCAAGTATGGTGGTAGCCATAGCTCACCTTGCAAAAAAGGTGGTAGAAAGGGAAGCAAAAGAGAAGTAGGAACTCACAAGAAAATTTGAAGAAATGCTGAGGGCATATAGAGATTTGAAACAAGGGTTGTTTGAAAAGGATAAAATAATTGTAGATTTGAAGAAGAGGTTGGCGTAGGAAAGCTTAGTCCAAGCACCACAATAGTTGCAACTTCCTTCTTCTACTACTCATACTTCCTCCTCAAGCCCTATTATTGAGTTTCCCATGTCTCCTCTTCCCCCTTCCTTAAGAAGTGAAGATATAGAATAGAGAGAACAACATAAATCTGAAAAGAAAATAAAGGACGCCATTCAACATTTTGTTAGGAATGTAAAGCCTACAGAAGTTTATAAATATGCATGGTAGTTATCTGACATTTTTCTTTCTTTTAAAAAAGAAGAAGACACCGTGGGCAAGATTTTGAATGACTGGGTGCCTAGGGAAAATGTTTTGAAGACATTTCTTAAATCAATTAAAGATCATAGTACTGTGTGCCCCCAATTGGCAATTACTTATAAAATTGTCAAATCTCTCCTTGATTTTGAATTATCTAGGGAAGAAGTAAAGAGAAAGGCAGCTCTTTTGAGAGTAAGATACCTGCATAATGATTTTTAGATATTCCTGAGTCTTGTTAGAGAAGATGGAACCATAAAAGAGAGGGAAAAATAGTTGGAACAAATTGAACATGGAGTGTCAGTCAAGATTGATGTTGTTATTAGCACTGAAGACACTCTTCCTTTTGTACAAACAATTGAAATGTTGCAAGATGCCAGGGTGCATTTTACTAAGGTGATAACTAAAATTCATCAATTGGTTATTAGCTGGTATAGGATTCTACCCAAGAGGGATGAAATTTTGGCTTTTAATTGGCCTTATGAGGATACCTTTTCAGCCTGGGAAGCAGCGTCCCTTTCAGAAGATAGTAAAGAGGAAGAAACATCCTCTAAGGAGGCAACAAATGGCATTACCCAAACTCCCTAAAGAAGCAAGCATGGATGTAACACCTGGCAGATTTTGAACTGACCTTGGCCAATTTTTGGCGCTCATCTTGACGATCCATCTCGAAATTTTGTAACAAGAAATTTTTTATTTGCATTTTTTGTCTTATCTAAGGACTTCTTTCTTGTCTTTTCTAAGAGGATCCGAAGCTTGTTTGCAATCCTTATTCTATAAAAGGATTACCAGGATCAGTGTAAAAGGACCGATAACTTGATCAATTTTACTGATAAGTTTCTTGAGTCTGGGATATCGTAGACCATTTTTAGACATTATTTCTATAGAAGCAAAATATTTTCTGGTTCAAGTTATTTTAAGAAGGTTATATTGTAAAGCATTTTGTGAGCATGATATAATATAGCATTTGAATAAAATCCAGGATTTATATCCCTCCTTGAGTATTTCTATTTGAGTTGTGAATTGTTCCAATTCATTGCATAGATGATCTGTGTGTGTATGTCTATATTTCTCAGCTCTGATCTAGGATCAAATTAAATAAGATTTGAATGTGACATAAATTCTTGAAAGTTTTTCTTAAGGATGCATCAGTAAGTAGTGTGAATCTAGGAACCTTTGATAAAATCCACCACAGGGTGATTAGTATTTTCAAAGGGGAATAAATCTTTCAAAGTTTAATATATTTGTTCATGTATAATAGTCTTGCAATGGAGGTGTAGCCCAATGGATAAGACACTGGCTGGCAGTGAAGTTCTTCTCATAGAGATAAGTGTTTAAAAGGATTCTACTGGTATTTCCATCTTAAAGCATAAAATTGTCAAAATTCTTTGAAGTTTAGTGATTTGCAGAATAAATTACCATGTAGTGATAGTGGAGAATCTATGAATGAATGATCATCATTTAGGTTTTTCTTGTCATTTATCTATTGCATTTAAATCCAGTCAGTGAATTAGTGAAGAAAATTTTGTTACTAGATTAGGAGCACCCTCCTTGGTTTTGTAGAGCTAGAAGCACAGAGGGCATACTAAGACCATATAGTTGGTCCAATCATCTCTAGAGTTAAATATTTGGATCTAACCAATCCTCAAAATCTATAGATGTATTGGTTTCCTATTAGAGCATAAAGTCCATTTTGGGAACCAACAGGGTGGAAGAAATAACATCATCAAAACAATGATCGAAGATGAAAAGCTCGGCATCACAATTCCCAAACTTGGCACCTGGCAACTTTCCAAATTCACTATAGTCTTCTCGTCTCTGATTTAGAAACATCACTCCAGCCCTAGCAACATCCTCTCGAGGTAGGCATGTATGAACACATTTCATTTTCATATGGCAATAGTATTTCATTTTCTTCGTTACAAACTTCATGAATTAGGGCATTTGACTGTTATTTCCTAGCACTATTACTTGGGCTTTTCTGTATATTGTAATGCATTGTTTGATAGCATTAGATGTATATACTAGTTTTTCTATATGAACAACTTGAGTATGCTAGGGCATTATCTTCCAAATGCATAGGGCATGCCATACATTGTCTCCTTTTGTAATTCTGCATTCATATATGTGATTTCCACATAAATAGGGTACTGTTACTGGTGGCATTTGATATGTGATATTTTGAAACAATTGTTGAGAGCACTAGGTGCCCGGTGAGCCACAAGCTAGGGCATGGTTTGTACTCACTATTCCATTAATTTTTGCATTTGAAACCGGTTAATCATTTGAAAGGCTAGTGAATGGCAATGCTAGGGCATCAACATTGTATTATTTCATTCCTCTATGTATTTGAGGGTTTTAGGCAATTGATTGTTTATTGATTCTCATCTGAGAGAAATGAGGGCACTGTGCATGCTTTACTCTATTCATGGCATCACTGTTTTGAATGTATTATCATTGTTGTACTCACTGTTAATGCATGAGCCTGCTGTATTTAGGGCATCATAGCTTTTTAATGTGGCACTATTAGCACCCACCACTTGAATTTGGGAGCTCGTAAGGTATGGCATTCATGCTATTAATTGTAACTTGTGTCACTAGTCCTGGGGCCGTGAGCTCGAACATGCAACTATTTCCTTCTATGATGTCAATGGTATGTTTGAAAGATAATAGCTCTATTACCTATGGGAACCCATGCTATTGATGTTTTTTGACTGGTATACTTTCATTAGTTGAAAGCTGAGGGCTATGCTATGGCACTTGGAATCACTATGGAACTGCTTCTTTGTTCATGATTGTAAATGCATAGTATTGTCATTAGTATTGCTATTGGTGTGCAGCCTGAGAGCATCATTTTAGCATCATTGTTTCATTGTTTGAGCATGGCTCAAGAGAAAACCATTATATCAATCACCAGTATGTTGATTTGTTGTCTCCATTTATAGTGCATTGTGGGTATATGCTATAGTATCTATGCCCCTTACATGGTACTATGTCTATATTCTTATGACATTGATCACCATATTGTTGGTATATACAACCTGAGTACAGGGACATTTCTGTATGAATATGAGATTACACAACTCGAGAGCTCATTACTATGTTTATACTGTACTTGTGATCCTTTAGATACTGAAGTGTGTTAACCCTGCTCTAGAGGCATATGAAATGTTTAAAGCTCATACTCATTGCATTGTTCCTGGTACTGGTTGTTTGCATGCACAATGTTGATCATTAGCATCTGTTGTTTATTGTATTGCTCTCTGTCATTGTTGATGCTTTGCCTTGTTATTACACTTGAGAGTCCTGAGAACATGAGCACCATATGTTAATATTACTCTGACTACCATCAACAAGACATTTTGATACTAGTTGTTTGATACATTAAAAAATTAGATTTGAACCCTTCTTGAGCTTCATTGTATCTCCACATGAAACAAACACGTCAGTGAAAACATGGTGCCTTGTTGCTTTGGACCCTTGATACACATGCCCTGAGCACAACCTTTGTTAGAGGTGTTTGGTTGAGTGTATGTATGCATATGTGAATATTGTGATACCAGCCATTGCTTAGATCCATTGGATCTAACCCAAATCCCCTCTTCTCTTCTTGCAAGTTCTGGATCTTAGGAGCTCTCTGGACAGGACCGGATCTAGACTTCAATACCAAGCAATGTCTGGTACCCCAGTATTAATTATTTCTTTATGTATATCTACACTCATCCATTCAATTTTGATAACAGCTATGCTCATGACCTGTGTGAGCTTAGATAGATGTGTTCTTTCTTTTAGTTCTTTCCCCTTTTGTACAGTATACATATATGCATGTGTAGCATTAGATGAAGTTCATTTCATTTAATTTCATGTACTTTGCAATGAAATGAACACAAAATAAATTAAGACCACCTAATAACACAAACTAGGGTATTCTAGCTCATCTAGTAATTAGGCCTCCAAACTTAAGAATGAGAAAAAATATGACAACAGTCACTATAATAAATGCATTGTAAATAAAACTCCTAACAGGGTTAAGGATCTTCTAATAAGGATCATAATACACTAGTTCAGATTATTAGTGGGTGTCAATTCCCACTGGGGTTTTTACCTATTTGGGTTTCCCCATAACCAAAATATTGGTGTTGTGTTCAAGAGTTCTTTCATTGTGTTTATGCTTTATGTTTAAGTATACTTAATTGGATAAAGAATTGAAACTTATAGATAACTGATTCACTCCCTCCCTCTTAGTTATCTCTTAGGACTAATCCTAACAGGATCTACCATGTTGATGAAATCATTATTTCTAGAGTAAGTGTAATTGACCTTAGCACCCATGTTTGGCTTGGAAGATGACTCTCCTTGAGTGTGTTTCAGAAAAGGTTCTGTGAATTTCGTATGATTATTGTTGGATTTATGGTTGTCAATAATAATTTATCCAATGTCAATTTTGTCTTGAATAAGATATTTTAGATGCATGAGTTGTTAGTTTTATGACCCTTGTTTTTGTGAAAATTACAGAAATCGATCTCTTTCCACCATCTAGGTTTGACTTCTGGGTCATATGATTTTATCTTAGGTAATGTGATGATGTTATTTGTGAACAAAGTTCTCATGGTAGATTCCAAGGACTCACCAAAAGGAGTGAACTCATGTTTTGGTTTTGTAACCCATAGTTTATATTTATTTGACTTTTTAGGAAGCTCAGTTGTTTTCTTCTTAGAGGCTTTTATGGCTTGAGTGCCAATTGTGAGTTTAAATGCTGGTGCTTTGGGTGGAGCACTGATGTGATCAACACCACCATCTATAACAACATGTTTGTTCTTGTTCCAAAATTTGACTTTATCTTTTTTGTTGGAATTGAAACCTGAATCATACTTGTTCTCTTAATGAAGTGAGATATCTCCCTTACAAACAAGTATATCCTCTATTTTCATGGCGTTGTCCACCATTTTGTCAAATGAGGTATGATTTTGCGTCTAGAGATGATAGTTGATTTCTGGGATCAGATTATTGATGAAGATTTCTAGTTTCTCATTTTCTGGAATTTGTCAGGCATAAAGCAAGAACTTCTTCCTCCAACATTTGAGGAAGGTTAGGAAGGGTTCTCTCACCTTCTATTTCAAGTTGCATATATCTATCATTTTGACTGGATGCTAGATGTTATAGGAGTATTGCTAATAGAATAATTTGATGAACTCAAAATTTTTGATTGTTGGAGGTATTTTGGAGAACTAGTTTATGGCTGCCCCTCCCAAAGATCATGGGAAGAGACACATTAAGTATGTTGGTGATGCAAGAGAATCTCAGGTCCTTGGAAATCCTATTTCACCAAAAAGATTTTGAAGTTTGTCTGTGTTGCTCAGTTCCTATTTTGACTAAGTTGGTCAGTTTCCTTTGGTTACAGAGGATGGTCGGTTATCTCCCGGGTGGTCAGTTGTTTCCTTGGAACTTGGTGATGCTTTTCTATTGCTTAGTCATCCTTTCTTACCAAGTATTTTATTTTGAGTTTTTGTTGAGGCTGACTTGTGCATTGATTATGGGTCATGGATTTAATGTTGGTATCCATCATTGGGAAGTTTTTGATCCAAGATTTGACTATTCCTTCTATTGATTATAGATCTGAAGGCCGATTTAGTTCGGTAGCCTCTTGTATAAGTATAGTTGTTTGGTTAGAGTTTAGAGAGTTAGTTCTGATAGAAGATAGCAGAATTAAGATGGTTGGAAAATCCTCACATGTTTGAGAAATTTTTTAATTCATTGTAATAGTTGGACCTAACCGGGAAGGCCTTATAGTCTGACATGTATGAATCAATCTAAGTGAAAGAAATATATCATTGATCCTACTTTCTCTCTCTCACTATGTTGTTGTTACTTCTGCATGTTGTTGAGTAGGCTAGATCTGTAGGGTGTGCCATCATTTTCCCCCTTGGATTTTCCCTTGCATTAGGTGGTATCAAAATTGCCCTTGCATCAGGTGGTATCAGAGCGAGGTGAGATCTGGATCTAGGTCTATGGATCTAGGTTTGTAGTTTCCTTCTTGCAAAGCCCTAGTTGAATTTTTGTGTCTTGGTAGATTGCGATCTTACCTACAATTGCAGAGGGTTGTCAAGATGGTTTGTAGGAGGTGAGAAGAGGATCTAGGATTGGTAGGCATGTTGATACAACTTGCTACTAGGTTAGAAGCTATTGAAATAGCCCAGAGAAGAGGAAGACATCTTGAAGATGTTAGTGATGATGAAGTTGAAGTAGAACAAGGTGAAGTAGAACCTGCACTTGTGATGGATTAGGGTGAGGAAAGATTCTTGAAGGCATTGACAAGTTTGAAGTCAACACCACATTTCAATCCTCTTGAATATAGTGTGAAATTGGATTCTGATGAATTAATAGATTTGATCACCGAAATGGAAAAATATTTTGAGTATGAAAATGTATCTAAAGAAAAGAAGGTGAAGATTGCAGGAAAAAAGTTGAAAGGTCATGCATCCTTGTGGTGGGAGCATCTGCAATTGGATTGGAAGAAGAAAGGCAAAGACAAAATCAAGGTATGGAATAAAATGGTGAATAAGTTGAAAGGAAAGTTCTTACCTTGTGATTATAAGATTAACCTAGTTAGGTGAATGCAAAGTCTAAAGAAGAAAGATAGCTCGGTAAAAGAGTATAATGAGGAATTATATAGACTAGATATTAGATCTGGACATGATGAGGATGATGTGGAAAGAATTTCTAGATACCTCAATGGTCTGAGAGTTTCCATCCAAGAGGAAATCAGTTTGGTCAAGTTGGAGAACATTGAAGAAGGTTATCAATTTGCATTGAAGGCCAAGGAGAAACTGAACAAGAGACATGAACAGAGGCAAAGAGGTCAAGGTGGTAGATTTCCTAGAGGAAGAGGTAGATCTTATGGTGAAAATAGTAGATCTGAACCTGAAAAGAAAAATCTGGACAAAGGAAAGACCAAGTGGAAAGGTGAAAGTTCATCTAGAGGTAGAGGAAGTAACTACTAAGGTGGTTATAACAGAGGTAATTTTTGAGGAACTTGTTACAATTGTGGAGAAGAAGGACATAGATCTTTTGAATGTACACATGATAGTAAGAAGGCTGGTAGCAATAGAAATGCTTTGGTGAAAGAAGAGTCACTGAATGAATCAGAGAAGGAAAATAACTTGATGGTAAGGAGAGCACTATGGAATGAAAGTAAAAAGGAAGATCTGGTAAGGAAAAGTTTGTTGAAGACTAGATGTAGAGTTTCTATAAAAAGTTTGGAATGTAATCATTGACAGTGGTAGCTCAGAGAATCTAGCATCTCAAGAGATGGTCACAAAGTTGCAGTTGGAACATTCGAAGCCTTATCAAATTTCATGGATCAAAGATGACCATAAACTCTTGGTAAGTGAACAATCTTATGTGAATTTGAAGATTGGAAAGTACTATGATAAAGTGTTGTGTGATATCATGCCTATGGATTGTTGTCATATTTTGTTGGGTAGACCTTGGCAATATGATAGACATGCTATATATGATGGGAGATTGCACAAGTATACTATTGTGGCTGATGGAAGAAAAAAAATCTTGTTACCTTTGATGGAAGACCCTATTAGTAATGTTTGCACATCTGTGAAAGTTTGTTTGATGGAAGGAAGGAGATTTGTTAAGGATTTGAAAAAGAATGATGTATGTTTTGTTGTGATTCCTAACAAACCAAGTAAGAAAATAGAGGATAGTGTCCTTGAGGAGATTGATAAGTTACTCACCGAGTATAGTGATATCATTTTCGATAATGTACATGATGGTTTTCCACAAAAGAGAAGTATTGATCATTGCATGGATCTAATCCCTAGAGCTAGTTTACTGAATGAGGCACCTCATTAGTTGACACCTACCGAGAATCAAGAATTGAACCGATAGATTCAAGAATTGCTAGATAAAGGTTTGATCAGAGAAAGTTTGAGTTCTTGTGCAGTACCTATGGTATTGGCACCTAAGAAGAATGGAGAATGGTGATTGTGCACTAATCCCAGAGAAATCAATAAGATAATAGTGAAGTATAGGTTTCCTATACTGAGAATGGATGACATAATGGATAGTTTGACTGTAGAAAAGTATTTCACAAAGATTGATTTGAAAAGTGGGTATCATCAGATCAGAATTAGAGAAGGTGATAAATGGAAGACTATTTTCAAGACAAAAGAAGGTTTGTATGAGTGGTTGGTTATGCCTTTTGGTTTAACTAATGCTTCAAGTACTTTTATGAGATTAATGAATGAAGTTTTGAAGAAATTCTTGGGTAAGTTTGTGATTGTATATCTTGATGATATTCTGATATTTAGTAAGACTAGAGAAGAACATTTTTTGCATGTCAGACAAGTTTTGCAGAGATTGAAAGAGGAAAAGTTGCTAATAAATTAAAAAAAGTGTTCATTCATGAAAGAGGAGATTGTGTATTTGGGATTTGTAATTTCAGCTGATGGTTTGAAGATGGATCCCTAAAAGGTTGAAGCTATTTTGAATTGGTCTACACCTATGAATGCTAGTGAGGTAAGATCATTTCATGGTTTGGAAAGTTTTTACCAAAAGTTCATAAGGAATTTCAGTTCAATTTGTAATTCTATGACTAAGACTATGAGAGGAGATAAAATAGAATTTAAGTAGACACATGGAGCTAATAAAAGTTTTGAGACTCTAAAGTAGAAGGTTGTGGAATTGCCTATTTTGGCATTGCCTAATTTCAATAAGGTATTTCAAGTGGAATGTGATACAAGTGGTAGTGCAATTGGAGTTGTGTTGAGTCAAGAAGGTAAACTTGTTTCTTTCTTTCATGAAAAGTTGAATGATGCTAGAAGGAAATATTCTATGTATGATCAAGAAATCTATGCTATTGTTCAAGCACTGAAGAAATGGAGACATTATTTGATACTGAGTGAATTTGTGTTGTATACTAATCATAAGGCTTTAGAATATTTGGGTAGTCAAAATGAGTTGAATCAGAGACATATGAAATGGGTTGAATACTTGTAGAGTTATACATTTGTGATAAAACATAAAAGTGGAGTCACTAACCGAGTTGCTGATGCATTGAGTAGAAGAAGATCTTTGATGACCGAGATGAAAATTGAAGTTATTGGTTTTGATGAGATGAGATATTTGTATGAAATTGATCCTGATTTTTCTGAGCCGTGGACAAAGTTCAGAGCACCTATTCAAGATCAACAAAGTACAAAATGGGAAGAATATTTCATTCAAGAATGTATGTTATTTAAAGGTATTAAGTTATGTATACCGAGAGGGAAAATGAGAACTAATTTGACGAAGGAGAAACATATTAGTGGTTTGGCTAGACATTTTGGTATTGATAAAACTTTGAATTTACTTAAGGAGAAATAATTTTGGCCATAGTTGTATAAAGATGTTCAAAAATTTGTGAAAAGTTATGGAATTTGTCAAGTTGCAAAAGGAGTAAATCAAAATACTAGATTGTATACACTGATTATTGTACCTGAGAAACCTTGGATTGGCATCAGTATGGATTTTGTTCTTGGCTTACCAAAGACAGTAAGAGGTAATGATTCTATATTTGTTGTGGTGGATAGATTTTCAAAGATGGCACATTTTATACCTTGTAGAAAGACATTGGATGCAGTACATGTAGCAGATCTTTACTTTAAGGAAATTGTTAGATTGCATGGATTACCAAGGTGTATTATCTCTAGCCAAGCTAGTAAATTTGTTGGATACTTTTGGAAGACTCTTTGGAGAAAGTTTGGCACTGAGTTGAAATATAGTTCTACATTTCACCCACAAACTGATGGACATATAGAAGTTGTAAACAAAAGTTTGGGAAATCTTTTGAGATGTTTAGTTGGAGATACACCTAGTAATTGGAATTCTGTGTTGGCACAAGTAGAGTTTGCATAAAATAATTTAGTGAATAGGAGTACTAGAAAAACACCATTTGATTTTCTGAATGGAATACAGCTGAGAGGTATATCTGATTTGAGAGACATTACTAATGAAAGTAAGAGAAGTGCTGAAGGAGTGAAATTTTCTGAGTACATGAAGACATTGCATGAAGATGTGAAAATCAAGCTAGAATAAAGTAATAAAAAATACAAAGATAGAGATGATAAATCAAGGAGACATAAAAATTTTGATGTTGGTGATGAAGTGATGGTTCATTTAAAGAAAGGTCAATTTCCTGTTGGAACATATGGGAAGCTGAAGATGAAGAAGTTTGGACCTTGCAAGATTTTGAATAAATTTGACAGTGAAAATGCATTTGAGATTGAGTTACCTGATAACATGGACATATCACTGATTTTCAACATTGCTAATTTTTATGAGTATCATGAACTTGATGAAGATATGATAGTACTGATGGAATATCCTAAGAAGAAGAATGAAGAAGTTGAACAAATTTTGGAACAATGAATTGACAAGAGTACAAGAGGTAAATAGTAAATGGAATATCTGGTAAAGTGGAAGAACAAACTGATTGAAGACAGTTCATGGATTTCACAGTCTGAGTGGGATGCAGCTTAGACCAGACCTACTGAATGATTCAAATAATCATTTCTAAATAACCCCAGGTGTCTGATGCAGGAGCATCTCAGGTTCTTGGAAATCCTGTGTCACCAAAAAGATTTTGACGTTTGTCGGTGTTGCTCGGTTCCTACTTTGACCAAGTTGGTTGGTAGTTGGTTAGTTTCCTATAGTTTTTGAGGATGGTCAATTATCTCTTGGGTGGTCAGTTATTTCTTTGGTGCTCATCGATGCTTGTTTTTTGTTCAGTCATCCTTGCTTAGCGAGTAGTTTATTTTTAGTTTCTGTTGAGGCCAACTTGTGCATTGATTATGGGTTGTAGATTTAATATTGGTATCCATCATTGGGAAGTGTGTGGTCCCAGATCTAGTTGTTCCTTCCATTATGGATCTAAAGGCTGACTCAGTTTGGTAGCCTCATGTATTAGTATAATTGTTTGGTTAGAGTTTAGGGAGTTAGTTCTGATAGAAGATAGCATAATTAAGATGGTTGGAAAATCCTTGCATGTTTGAGGACTTTTGTAATTCATTGTAATATCTGGTGCTAACTGGGAAGGCCTTATAGCCCAGCATGTATGAATCAATCTGAATGAAAGAAATATATCATTGATCCTACTTTCTCTCTCTCACCATGTTGTTTTTTCTTCTGTGTGTTGTTGAGTAGGTTGGATCTGTAGGGTGTGCCATCATTTGGCCCCTTGGACTTGCCCTTGCATTAGTTGGTTCGTGCATGAACTCCATGGATAGAGTACAAAATTCTCTGACATTATCTTGAGGATCTGAATTTCCATCATATTTGTCATACTTTGGTAGTTCCACCCCTTTTGGGAATGGTGGCATATACATGATTTGATCAAATGGAAATGGACATAGGGCATCTATAGAGAATTATTTAGGTTCTTTCTCTTTTTCCAGTTTGTTAAGTTTGACTTGCATAGTGTGCATCTATTTCATCATGGCTATGATAGGGGTCTCTTCCTCTTGTGTTGCGATATCTTCAACATTGAAATTGTGAGGAAGTTTGGCCCCTTTTTGGGCTAATTCAAGGAAGTATTTCTCTTTATCCTCTCATATGAAATGCTTCATAAGCTTCTTGAAGAGATCATCATCTTGGTATTGTGTAATTTTAGAAGGTGTGGGTTTCTGAGACCTACCCTCATTAGATTCATGGCCTTGTGAACCATGGCTAGCTTCTCTTTGAGACATAGAAACATGTTGATTAAGATCTTGAGTAGATTCAGGAGGGGTGTGACCTCCTTTTAAGCGCAAATTGCCTAGTTCATCTTCTTTGTAAAGATTTGAATTGTAAGGTTGATGAAAAGACTAAATAATAAGAGAAGATGAAGGTGATGTCTTTGGATCTTCTCTTGGTTTTATGTATGAGGAACCTCTAGTTTCCACCATTAACCTTTAGGTGAATCTTGGAGAAAGATAAGACAACTGAATGATAATCTGATATAGGAATAATCAAGTGATGCAACCTTGTCAAGATTGAATTGGATTGTTGATGAAAAGGTAGATTGGACGTAAGTGAAGGATACTATGCCCGAGATGTATGGGTAGGTGCCCAAAGGATGGTGGACATGAATTCATGACACTTAGCCTCTAATAGATCAAGGTTATTTTGACAAGGTTTTTGAAATAGGATGAGATGTGTTCCAGATTAATCAATAGGATGACAAATCAAGAAAGATAGATCACTTTGGGAAAATGAGATGGATCATTGTTTCTTTGCTCTGATCTTGACACAGTGGATTTGCTGATAGTATTTTGACCAAAGCTAAAGGTTGATTGAATTTCTGTCAAAATTAGGGTTTTTCTGACAATTTGTGCAAATTGTCATAAGATAGTATCTAGGCTTGTACGATATGGAATAGAGCCTGGAATGAAAATCCAGAAGCTCATACGAAAATTGATACCAGGGATTAATTTTTTCTTGGGATTTTTGACAACTCTTATACAACACTCTATAGCTTCCCGTACGATACTTCGGGGGTTCTAGTATGACAATTGGTAAAATTGAGCAATTTTCGTATGATAATTGACAAGGCAGAACAACAATTTACACCAGAAAATGATTTTGCTTCAATTTTTTGGGATTTTTGGTATTTTTAGGTCTCAGTTGGTTTTTCAATTTTGCTGTCTAGTTTTCAAGATCTATGTTTTGGATTGTCTGAGGATGTTTATCATAGCAATAGGCTCACAATCATAGAAAACACGTGGGAACTAGCTCAAAGAATCAAACACACCTATCTTAACCTAACTAGGAGAAGAGATGTATTACTTTCTCATTGACTTAGGAACACACTCAATGAATCCTCAGAATATGGTGGTCCAATAACATGCAATGGATGTTGGAGCCCATATTAGCTGAGTTCAAATGTCGAGGGCTCGATATGACAAGTTTCTTGGGGTGATTACTATTGACCTCACACAAGCACTAAACATCCTTTAGAGGTAGATCGATAGAAAACTAGCTTAGGATGTTAATCAAGGCATTTGTTCACAACTGTCTCCCATAGTTCTTCAAGAAGGATTGAAACTGTTAAGCCTATGGGTACTCAAACCCATGTAGTCTCGCAAGCAATATTGAAGTGGCTCCGCTCTACACAAAATCTTAGTATGTTCATGGAATAAATCCAAGGAACAAGCACAATTATGTCTTTCGAGGCTTTAACCTCAAGGAAGCGTCAAATTTTATAGTGGGGTGGAAGAGTCGGCTTAAGAATTGTCTCCACTTGGGTTGTTCCTGAAAGATTTTTACCTGAGCCGATAGGCCCTCTAAAGGATTAAATGAAATGTGAGGTTGGGGACCACAAGATCTCAGTTTTTGATTCTCTAAAAGAGAAGAGAATAATCCCCTAACCTTGTCCTTTTCCCTATCCAAGACATGCCAAGCAAAATTAATCCAGAGACAGTACACACATTTCCAAGGGGGAGATACCTTCTAGGTTTCTGATTATCTGAAAAGAGAAGAGCATAATCCCCTTGATATCTACCACATGTAATATGACACACGTAATTAATTATCTATGTGCCTATGGAAAAGAGGTTAACCAAAAACAATATTTTCTCGATGAAGACTTTGGCAACCTGAAAAACCACAAGTCAAAATTTTTTGATAAGTTAGCTTTCTTTGGCTAGCAATTTCTGAAAGGGTTTCCTGCAAACAAGAGCTTAGAAGACAAGATGAGAATAGGCCAAAAAGATAGGTTTCAATGCTCATGTCTTCATCTCACATCTTGCAAGAAGTGTTAGGTTGTCTAAAAATAATCATGCACTAGAAAAAAATTGAGATCCAGATTAGCGTTAATCAAATATGAGGGAAAAACCTTAAAAATTGACTGCAAAAACCCATACGATAATTAAAATTTTGGTGTTAAATGTCATACGACAATATACCTTAACCCATATGACAATTCACCTCTGATATGACAATGTATGTGAATCGGTATGACACTTCAGGAGTGTCGTCAGTTGTATGACGTACAATGACTTTCCAAATGACAACCTACAAACTATCGTACTAGATTGTATGAAACTTGATGAAAAATTGTCAAAAAATTGATGAAATGTGAAATGGAAACCCGATATCGGGCCCCATGATGGGTGCCAAAAATGTGTGTGAAAATTGTACTTGTTCAGAAGACACAACACATCAGTAAAACATTATAGATCAATGATAAATAAATAAGCAATGAATGAATATATCATCAATCAGGTTATTTACTGTCTTCTAGAAGACATGAGTATGGTATTCTCAGAAATGACTGAGATCACTGACAATGCAATGCCTAAATGAAGGATTTGAATGCAAAATCTATTGAAATGAATGCAAGATTAATCTATGTTTTTGTGATTTTCAATGCAATAATAATGATATAAGATAAATGAATTGATCTAAAAACTTGATATCAATGAAATGTAACTAGCTATGAATGCAAAACTTGAAAATAATAGATAGCAATTGATCTCAAAATGGATGCACAATTTTGCAAAAACTCGATAGTATAGCGATGTTGTTCTCAAAATTGCAAATTCTAATTGTGAAGGACTGAGGCCTGTTTATATAGAAATCTAGGTTTGAGAACTCATGGAAAAGCCAAAAATCACTCCTTGATCAACTCGAATTGATTAGCAAGTAATCATGGAATTAGAAAAAATTCTAGTAAAAATCATGCAAATCAACTTTTTAACTCATAATTGGAAGTTGAGATCACTCCAATCTACTTTTTAACTCACAATCACATGTTGAGTTTAGAAAGTTAACAAGATGAATCCAAGAGTTGATTTTGAGTTTAACTACTTTCCTGATTTTTGCATAGAAAATTGTGAGTTTATTTAATTTCCATGTGTTTTATTCTCAACTTAACTGATTTAATTTAAAAATAACTGATTTATGGGTTAATCAATTATTTAATTAAACTTTATCCAAAATTATATTATTAAAATTGATAATTCAATTTTAATCAATTAACTAAATATTCAATTGATTATTTTTGAGTTTTTGATTTATTGTCAAATTAACAATATTAATTAAGGAATAATTTAATTAAATCTAATTAAATTGATTAAGTGGCTAAATAAAGTTCAATTAATTAAATATTTAACATATTCAATCAATTGCACTTAGGATAAATAAAATAATATCATTTATCGCCAAATAATATTTAATTAGAGATAATTAAGATAGATTAGGAATATTTAGGGAATAATTAGGATAGATTAGGAATATTCCCCAATGCAGATTTATAAAAGGATCGATTAGGGTTTTGATAACTTGAAGTGCAGATGTGCCTTAGGTCAGGAATTTAGGGTCGATTTTGATTGATTTGTTGATGTAGGAGGTTAATGGAACTGAAGCCCATTTTTGGGGTATTACAATTTAAAAATTCTAATTTAAATCTGATTGAAATAAATTATATGTTTCCTAATAACACCTAATAAATAAATTAACAATCTCTTCTAATATATATATCCCATGCTATAAATACCATAACATTTTAATTTAATATACATTTAAAAGAATCTTATTTTCCTTTATAAAAAAAATTCTTATTCTAACATACTAAATAAAATATATTTTAATAAATAAATCTAAATTTACTAATACAAACCTATTTTAATAAAATAACAAACATAATTAATAATATTAAAATATCAAACTTAATTAATAATGTTAAAATTTATTAACATTTAAAAAAAAAATAAACTAAACCTTTTATTCTTTTCTTAACCCCTCTCGTTTCGCTTGCAGAGCCAAGAGGGAAGGATGCACACAAATGGCAGTGTGGGAGGGGCTCGGCACATCCACTACACCCTACCCACCACTACTATTGTAGTGGTGGTGCGGTGTCGGCGCCGCCTGCCACCGAACTTCAAAGGAGAATGGGTGCGGGGGTGAGGGTGGCTTCGACCACACCCCAAACCTTCACCCCATCAAACATTTTTATTTTTTTTAAAAACCAAAGCACTTAGTGCTCAAACGAGACCAAGTGTAATTTTTTTTTCAAAAAGGGGTTTAATAAATCTTATATATATATATCAAATGGGTAATTTATTTTAATGTTTGGTGAAATATTCAAATCTTGAAAATTCAAACAAGTATATGGGTAGTTTTTTTAAAATTTTAATTACATGTTTGCATTCCAACTCATAAGCTAAACACTTTGTAGGAAATAGAATTTTAAATTAGGCAATTATATATATATATATATATATATATATATATATATATATATATATATATATATATATATATATATATATATATATATATATATATATATATATATATATATATATATATATATATATATATATATATATATATTTATATTTTTTAATTTTGAAAATTATTTTAAGTAAAAATTAAAATTTAATTTTCAAAATTAACATACTCCTAATTTTAATAAAAATTCCCAATGAGCACAAAAATGCAAGTGCTAAATTTTACTTAACAAATAGAACTCATTCCTACGATTTGGATTATTAAATAACTTGGTAAATTTATTAGATCCATTTTTTAGAAAACTCAAATTGCCATAACCATCCATTTTAATTGCACCAATTAAAATAGTATTAATTCTTTAAATTGCTCATAATTTTCTAGATTTCAAATAGCCCATACAATTAAATTTAATAGGCAACTATGAATTTAAATAGAAATTTGATCCATGATTTCTCAAATAATATTCCACAATTTTTCTTTCCAATACATAACAACTCCATATTACAAAATCCCTAATTTATCATTTATACAAATTTATCAAATTGATGACAATCCAATTGTATGATTACAAGGGAAATCCCAGATTTCAATTTCTAACTTTTGCAAATTTGCTTAGCTCCAAATTAAAATTTAATTTTCAAAATTAGCATACTCCTAATTTTAATAAAAATTCCCAATGAGCGCAAAAATGCAAGTGCTAAATTTTACTTAACAAATAGTACTCATTCCTACGATTTGGATTATTAAATAATTTGGTAAATTTATAAGATCCATTTTTTTGAAAACTCAAATTGCCATAACCATCCATTTTAATTGCACCAATTAAAATAGTATTAATTCTTTAAATTGCTCATAATTTTCTAAATTTCAAATAGCCCATACAATTAAATTTAATAGGCAACTATGAATTTAAATAGAAATTTGATCTAGCATTTCTCAAATACTATTCCATAATTTTTCTTTCCAATACATAACAACTCCATATTACAAAATCCCTAATTTATCATTTATACAAAATTATCAAATTGATTACAATCCAATTGTATGATTACAAGGGAAATCCCTAATTTCAATTTCTAACATATACACATCTGCTTAGCTTCAAAAATCCAACTGTGAACATGATAAAGTGAGGTTGACTACGAAGGATCACCTCCCAACTTAGGCATGTTCAGGGCCACCCCCAAGCTAGGGGATCCAAAATGGAATGGGATACAAATAGGTATTCACAAAACATGAAGAAAACACATTCAAATGCAAAAAAACCAAAGAGATTCCCAACATGGTTAAACAAGAGGAAGGTCTCCAAGAGGCCTTCCTGAAAATAGGGGTAGTGGTGGACTAACTTAGGAGGAGAAGCCTAAGCATAAAGTACAATTCACAAGCCACACATGGGCTTGGAAAGACCATCTACACAAGATGCAGTCTAAAATCCTCCTTATGCCCCCCAGGTGCCCGTAGGCCATACTTGGCATCATGGGTATCAAGAACCCCTTGTTTATCCCTCCACACATGGAAGATTCTGTACAATCCTAGAATCACTTCCTACCATCCCCTTCAAGGTTACTCTACCCTCCCAAGGGTAAGTGTGCCTTGAAGAATCCCATTCACAAATAAAATTATGAAAGAAAAACCACAATAAACATATCCAAACATTTTAAGCAAAAACCATAAAATGGTAAGGACTCCATTAATGGAGCTCCAAGCTTACATACATGCCAAGAATTTTTTTTTTTAAACTAAGAGAATCCAACCTTACACCAAGCCTAAGGTTGAATCTGAATTTCTAAAAATGAGCTTTCCTTCCAAGCAATTTCCTCCTAAGCTCCTTCAAATTTTGAAAATGATCTCTAAAGGTAGAGAGTGGGCGAACACTCAAACTCTTCCTAAAACCTTCCCTATATAAGAAAACCTCCAAGAATATAGGAAATAATCAAAGGTAAGGAAGAAACTTCCATTCATTTCTTCCCACTTGCCTTCCTTCTCCATAAATGGAGTTAAATACAAATTTGGGAAGAAAAGTGAGGTTAACCAAAACCACACAACTCTCATATTCTTATAACTTCAAAAGGTAGACTTTAGGGGAGTAATAAATGTGATTAAAGGCTCTTAATGGGTTGAAAATGACCCCTAACCCCTAAGGTACCAACCTAGGTAGCTAAAATTGACCCTAGTTACCTTATGGGAGCCCAAAGACCCTCCTAAACCTCACCTAAAGTTTACCTACGGATTTCCAAGTCAAGGTTGACCAACTAGAAACTTCCTAACCCATGGTAAGCTTGAGTAATACACTAAGGTTAACCCCTAGTTAACCCTATACTTAATCATGATGCAATTAACTAGCCATGCCAACACTTAATTACAACACTTGCCAAAATTGGCACAATTAAATAAACAAATGACATGGCTTATTCACATTAACTTAAACTGAATTAAATACACTCATGCAAACCACATTCATGAATAAACAACTATACAATGAGGTCCATGTTTCTTCAGACAAATAGGACCTTGGAATTCATGGTATATAACATAGGTTCCAATTTTGGGTCCCCGATTTAGATCCATGGTAAAATTTCCCTTCACACTCATTGCACACATCAGTAGGTCCAAAATAACATGATATAGAAACATAAAACACCATCAATACTACACGATATATAAATTATATCTACGATTGAATTAAATAGACATATCATCAGTTTCCTAAACCAATTTTCATCACAATAGCATTCAACATAATTTATTTCCATATATATGACATCATCACAAACTGAAACTGAATCAAAACATAAAGTATCTTGAGTGTACCGTGATTACATAACTAGGTACCAAACATATAACATAGGATTCAACAAATCCTCAAACACATACGAGTCTCAATAGTCATAGTATGTTTGAGTAATATTCATTGAAAACATAGAAAGTAAAGTAGTAAAACTATGTCGGTCTAAGGTAGGTCTCACATACAAGGAATTTGAAGAAGCCCATAGTTGAAAGCTCTGATCCGACATCCAAGGAAAACCCAAAAGAGGTTTCGATGTTCTATTTCATGATTTCATAATGAAAAAGACAATCAAATAATATTTACTAGAATATTTAGAGAAAATAATTGCTGTTGTATTGTACAAGAAATGAGAACATAATTTACAACAACATTTAAGAGGGAAAAAAGAAAAGAAAGGAAAGCATGAAGAATTTTGAGGTATCTATGCAATTGAATCTTTAATTTGAGGTCTCCCCTAGAATTTTCACCATGTGATTCCCCATGTTCTATCCTCATTCTATGGATACTAATCTATAAAATCTAAAGCACACATATTTGGTATAATTCAAAGGCCACAAAAATCAAAATTGTTGCTCTACTTGAATTCACTTCAAATGATAGTCAAGAATGATTACCAGGATGTTTACAAAATAGTACTTGTAGCAACATTTAAAAGAAAAGAAAAATGAAAAGAAAAGAAAGTAAAAATATATTGACAGACTAAATTTTACCCTAGAAACCCCAAATGTGTAGAAACCTGATTGAAATAACAATTTATCTACTTCATTAGTCTTCTTATGGCCAAAAAAATAGATACAAATGGCATAATAAAAAACAAATACAATAATAAAATAGTGTTTTCTCACATAGTTTACTTTGTGCTACTTTTCACTTCTACAATCAGCTCACACTCTTAATCACCTTGATGCAGGAGCATCCTAGGGTAGTTGGCAATCCTGTATGTTGGTGTGTTATGTTGGAGTAGTTTTCTCTCCATGTTACTCAGTTGCAGCTTTGACTGAGGGGCTCGGTCATTAAAGGGCTTAGTCACTAAAGAGAACTTGGTAAACTTCTAGCACTCAACAAAATCTATGCTCGACAATGCTTGGGGTTCTTGGTTGATGTGCTTTCTCGGTGATGCCTAGCTGGATCAGTTGTTTTACTAATGCTTGATAGTTTAGCTTACCAACTAGTGTTCTTAGAGATTTGGTGGGCTGAATTGATGTGTTTAATGTGGGTAGCTTATGTTGCATTCTCCTATGTGGATCTAGAGGCCAACATGGAGAATTGATTATTTGTAAGGCTATTTGAGAGTTGATTTGTATTATATTTAATAATTATTTATTTTAGGAGTTGACTTGGGCTTAGGAATTATTTCTTTCTTCTAGATGACTTATGGTTGAAGAAATTTTTTTTAAGGAAGGATTAGGTAGTTGTTTAGAGGCAGTGGAGAAGGATAATAATTGGATCCTGTGAGATCTTGTAGATCAGATTGTTTGTCTGATATTTGCAATAGTAGAGCTAGTGGTTTGCATGCTTGGAGACAAGGAAATTTATTGGTGGCTTGTGAGCTCAAGTTTAGAGCTTCCTTAGTGTTTCTACTAGATGCTGATGTGTCACAGAGTTGGACTAGCTAGAGGATTGTAGAATTACTATCGTAATTGTTTATATTTGGTCATAACTTGGAATGCCTTACAACCAGGCATGTTGAATGAAATTCTATTTGTGCATTCTATTGTTGTGTTTCTATTGTGTTGTTGTTGTTGCTAGTGTAGATTTGGACTATCCATCCTAGGATTTTCCATGTTGCACTACATCAGGTGGTATCAGAGCTTGAAGTTCTTGAGTGTGTAGATAGATCACCAAGTTGAGGTAGTTTTCACCTAGACCTTGGGTTGGTGATTTGTTTCCTTGGGTTTACGAAGATCTTGAAGATGCCTCTAAGAAGATTAGACCCTAGGGTGATTGCAGATCTATGTGATGTTGTAGAATTGAATATTTTTGAGAAGGTTAAAGTAGATTTTAGATCTGAGATGGAATTGATGAAGAATGCCATGATCACTGAGATCATGAGGACTATTCCTAGTGTACCTCAGAATGTGGGCACTAAAGATGGCTATGAGGAAGCTACCAAAGAATTTGAAGCTTCTGGATCTAGTGGAGATGATACAGCCGATCAAAGGGATAGATCTAGTAAAGGAAAAACTAGTCAGTTGTAGAGATTTAGAGCTCGATTAAGTACTAATTATCGAATGGAAGTTTATAAATTCTTTGGTACTTTGAGACTTGAGAACTTGATTGATTGGATTGGTGAGTTAGAAGACTTCTTTGAGATTGAAGAAATTGAAGATCCTCTAAGAGTGAGATTGGCATAGACTAAGTTGAAAGGACATGCTGCTCTTTGGTGGAAAGAATTGCAAAGGGAAAGAGAAGATGAAGGTGAAATGAAGATCAATCATTGGAGGTTGATGGTGGCTAAATTGAAAGCTAAGTTCATACCTGCCAACTATGAACTTGAGTTTTTTAAGAAGTTGCAAACTTTGAAGTAGAAAGAATTGACTATTGAAGACTATACCAAGGAGTTCTATAAGTTGACAATTTGGTCTAGACATAGATAACTTGGTAAGGAAAAGGTAGCTCGGTATATGAATGGCTTGAGATTCAATATCCAGGATGAGCTTGGTATGCTGAAGATTGATTTGATTGAGGATTCTTATCAGTGTTCCATAAAGGAAAAAGATAAGTTGAAGAGGGGACAACATGGTAATTCCTAAGGGAAGGAGAAACAAGGTCACTCGGTGAAGGATAAACTGACTGCTAAAGATGAACTAAAACTTGTTGAGACAAGGAAGAGGACAGGTAAGGTTTATTTTAAGGGTACTTTCTATAATTGTGGTGAAGAAGGACATCGATCATTTGAATTTTTGAATAAGAAGCTTGGTAATAGCAGGAATGTTGTGGTGAATGAGAACATACTAAATGAACCTAAGGTAGAGTCAGAAAACTTGCTGCTTCGAAAAACATTGCTAGGTACTAAGGTAGAACCTTGTCAGAGGAGTAACTTGTTCAAAAATTGGTGCAAGTTAGAAGGTACACTCTGTGATGTGATTATGGATAGTGGTAGTACTGATAACCTTGTAGCTAAGGAGATGGTTCAGACACTTGGTTTGAAGAGAGTAAGAGATCCTTATCCTTATAGGATTGGTTGGTTGCAAGATGTTCATGCTTTGGAAGTGAGAGAGAAATGTCTTGTTGATTTTTAGATTGGCTATTATAGGGATCAAGTGTTGTGTGATATTGTAGATATGAGTATTTATCACATATTGATCAGTCAACCTTGGCAGTATGATTGAAGGGCTATGCATGACTATGCCAAGAATGTGTTTACTATTGAGAAGAATGGCAGGAAGTTTTACCTGATACCTTTGCTGGATACAATAGTTGGAAGGAGGAACCTAAGTTTTGGGAGTTGAGTTGAGTTGAAGAATCCTAAAAGGATTGGAGATCAGGATGGAAAATACACCTATGGATTATCATGGAAAGACTTGAAAAGGAAGAGAAACATAAGTGGAAGATTATGCAAGTTGAAGATTTGGAGGACATGTATGTGAAGAACCAATTTGGGGTTTATCTGTTGAATCTTGTAAGATGTTCTTCCAAGCATTGAGAACATCTTTTTTCACCTCGGGTGTTTGATGTAGGAGCATCCTAGGGTAGTTGGCAATCCTATATGTTGGTGTGTTATGTTGGAGTAGTTTTCTCTCTATGTTACTCAGTTGCAGCTTTGACTAAGGGGCTCGGTCATTAAAGGGCTTGGTCCCTAAAGGGAACTTAGTAAACTTTTGGTGCTTAGCATAACTTGTGCTCGGTGATGCTTGGGGTGCTCGGTTGACGTGCTTGCTCGGTGATGCCTAGCTGGCTCAGTTATATTACTAATGCTCAGTTGTTTGGCTTACCAACTAGAGTTCTTAGAGATTTGGTGGGCTAACTTGATGTGTTTAATATGGGTAGCTTATATTGCATTCTCCTATGTGGATCTAGAGGTTGAAATGGAGAATTAATTATTTGTAAGGCTATTTGAGAGCTGACTTGTATTGCATTTGATAATTATTTATTTTAGGAGTTGACTTGGGCTTAGGAATTATTTCTTTCTTCCAGCCGACTTGTGGTTGAAGAAATGTATTTAAGGAAGGATTGGGTAGTTTTTTAGAGGTAGTGGAGAAGGATAGTAATTGGATCTTGTGAGATCTCATAGATTAGATTGTTTGTCTGATATTTGTCATAGCAAAGCTAGTGGTTTGCATGCTTGGAGACAAGGAGATTTATTGGTGGCTTGCAAGCTCATGTTTAGATCTACCTTAGTGTTTCTACCAATTGCTGATATGTCACAAAGCTAGACTAGCTAGAGGATTGTAGAATTACTATTATAATTATTTGTATTTGGCCATAACCTGAAAGGCCTTATAGCCGGGCATGTTGAATGAAATTCTATTTATGTATTCTCTTGTTGTGTTTCTACCGTGTTGTTGTTGCCAGTGTAGATTTGGACTATCCATCCTGAGATTTTCTATGTTGCACTACGTCACACCCTTATCTACACAATTGAAAACTTGTCAACTACTTATGGTGAACAAATAATGTTCTTTTATGCAGTAAGTACTTGCAAGTTACAAAATTGAAGAGATGGCAATAATTTATCATCACTATCCCAGTACAACTTCTAAAGGCAAAACCACCACTTTAAACAAACACATAGTAATCCAATCATCCCTATTGGATCTTTGTGGAATTTGAGAGAACTACTATTTTTATTAGCAACATGATCTCATGTTGGTGCACTACCATCTTTCACTACCAAACTTTTTTATCAACTGTTACCAAAATTATTATATTAAGATGGTTGAATTTACTCTAAAAGAGTAGTGTTGTCTACATTTAATGAAGAAGGGGTGAATAAAATATTTTTCTTCATTTCCTATCATCATGGTCTATCTTTTTAGGTTAGTTTGATGTTTTACAACTCGAAGATAAAGTACTCAAAACAAAATTGTTAAGATAAAAGTATTTTTGATTTGAGATTTTTGTTGGGTTTTTAAAATAGAGCATTATGGTTTTTAAGGATTTAGAATCTAGAGTGGGAGATTATAGGAAGAGAAAGAGTGGATGCATTTGAAGTTTTTCTAAAGCATCTATAATGGAGAATTAGACACAACATACATACATCAAGTATATTAAGTTCATAAACTATTACTCTACAATGAATATTTTTTCAACTATAACTATGCAACAATCAATGTTAAGGAACTTCATACAAATTTATAGCATAAAGCATAGAAAATGATTTGATGTATGAATATTCTCTAACCTATTTTATCATGGTATTCTGGTACAGCTGGGTTTTAAAAAGAAGAAAAAGTATGCTAACCTCACCATCTTCATCTCTTCTTTTCTTTTCTTTTGTTTGATCTCTTCTTTTCCTTTCTTCAACATCCCATCCCACCAGGATTGTGCCTATGTTGCCGATGAACAATATCCAATACCATTAACTCAAAATTATCAATTATGTAACTCATAATATGAAGTTATAGCAATAAAAGTGTAATCAAAATGGGAGGAGTGGAGCATGGACATCTCTCTAAAGGAAAAATCCAATAAGTGGGATGAAGTTATTGCATCTCTTGCTAATTCAATTGAGATTTTACATCATAGTATGGCATCAAATGGAATAGAGGTGCTACTTGTAATCACCTAAAAATGGACAAAGATCAAATCAAAGAAAATCAAGTCAAATCAAGGACAAAATTGAAGTAATTGAATCACAATGCATAATTATCCAATCAAAATGAAAATCAAGTCTTAATTCGAGATAAATCAAAATTGAGAGCTTTTTAATCAAGTGTAATCAAATCAAAATACAATTAAATCAATTAATTGTATAGTCTTGGATTAAATTAAATTCAACCCACTCAAGGGGTACATGGCTAAAAAAAATTAATTAAATCAATTAATAAATCTCAATTACTCTCAACAACCCAAAAGGAGAGGAAATTCAATCAACCAATGAGATTTAAGGAAAGGCATTCACATGGATCAAGCCAAATTCAATCTCAATCACTCAAAGTGAAAGAGAATCTTGTCCATTGATCTTGTCTACTTGTCCCAAGCTTTGAGGACACAAAATTTGCATTGTCTTCAAAGGGTGGAACCTATGTGGGTGAATTTTGTACCTAGCTGTAGACTCAACACTTCAGTAAAACATTAGAGGTTAGAAAAAATCAAAATATGCAAATAAGAACAATATAGCTAACCAGGTGATTTACTACCTTCTAGTAGGTGCGAGTATGGTATTCTTAGATTAGACCGAGATCAGTGACAATGCAACACCTAAACGAAGGATTTAAATGATGAAAGCAATAAAATATGAATGCAAATTAATCTATTTTTTTAAATTTTTGATGCAATAAGATGAGAAAAACTGATAATAAATTAATCTAAATGAATTGAAATGATATGCAAATTAAGCTAACAATGATATGAAATATGAAACTAGAATGAATTGAAAACAAGATTGATCTCACAAAATGCTCATTCGCAAGAAGCTTGATGATTCCTCTGATGTCAATTGGCCAGAGTAAGTATGCAATTTCTGTGGATGATTTGTAAAGAGTTGAGCCTTGATTTTATAGAAATCGAGGGCTTGAGGGTGCATGGAAAAAGTCATAAATCACTCTTGATGAACTCAGGTTGATTTTTGAGTTAACAAGAAATTAGAAATAGATTACTCATAAAATCATGCAAAATCATGCAAGAACAACTTTTTAACTCAAATTAGAAGTTTAGATCAAATTTGAACTCAAAATAGATGTTGAGTTTTGAAAAGATAACAACTTGAATTGATTTTCTGATTTAAAGTTTAACTACTCTTTGAATGTGCACAAATAATCATGAATTAATTAAATAAATAAAGTGATTTATCTTCAATTTAATTGATTTTAAGTTTAAAAATAACTAATTTGTGGGTTAATCAATTATTTTAATCAAAATTTTATTCAAAACTATATTATTAAATATTGACAACTTGGATTTAATGAATTAAATAAGAATTCAACTGATTATTTTTAGCAAATTTAATTTATTGTCAAATAAAATAATATTAATTAGGAATAAATAGAATTAAATCTAATTAATTAAATATTCATCATATTTAATTAATCAAATTTAGGATAAATGAGATTTATCGCCAAATAATTATTAAATTAAAGATAATTAAATTAAATAGGAATATTGCTAGGAATATTCCCCGATGCAGAATCTATGATAAAATCAATTAGGATTTCGATAATGTGCAGATGTGCCTTAGGTTAGGACTTCAATGTCAATTTCATTCAAATTGAAGATGTAGGAGGTTAATGAACCTATAGCCCATTTTTGGGGTATTACAGAACCAAGGACTCAACCAAGGTTTAATCATGATCAAACACAACTACACCCCCTACCATTGGAAAATCTATAAAAGGAAGACTAAATTCCTTCATTATTATCAACCACACATCTGAGAATTGCATTGAACCTCTTGCAATTTGAGTTTAGAAAGGCATTTGAGAGCTTAATTAGCATTTAATTTGATATAATTGTTAGCTTTAACTTTTTTATCTTATCATTCTCATTCTAGGACTGTCATTAATGGAAGCTTGTTGAGAGCTTTTGCATTAACAATCTTAGTTAGAGAGTCGTAGGATGCTCAATTGATCATTGATTTGCTAAATAGTTGCTCTATTGTGGTTTAATTTAGTTACTATTTCATTTATTATTGATGTTCAACCTTAATTTTATGAAGATACTTTCCCTAGTATGCTAAATCCCACTCAAGAAAAGAGCATCTTCCAATTTGGGTGAAATTTTTTGAAAGGCTAGAAGAAATCAAAGTAAGACTTAACCCAAAGAAATGTGCATTTGGAGTCCAATCCGGCAAGCTACTAGGCTATATAGTATCTACAAAAGGGATAGAGGTAGATCCCACTAAAGTGAAGGTTATTATGGAAATGGAAGCACCTAAAAACATTAGTCAGATGACATCTTTACAAGGAAGGATCCAATCCATTAGGAGATTTATCTCCCAATTAGCAGAAAAATGTCACAATTTCAACCAACTTTTGCATAAAGATACAATTTTCAAATGGCATGACAAGTGTGAAGAAGCCTTTAATCTATTGAAGAAATATCTCATGAATCCACCAATCTTGATGCCACCTATCAGAGGCAAGCCCTTGATCTTATACATTTCAGCAATAGAGAATTCATTGGGGGCACTTTTAGCATAAGAGGATGAAACAGGAAAAGAAAAGGCAATTTACTACATAAGTAGAACCTTAGTCAAATACGAGCTGAATTATACATTTATGGAAAGGGCATGCTTGGCTGTGGTTTTTGCTTCCCAAAAATTATGCCATTATATGCTAGCCCACAAGATAAGGCTCATTGCCAAAATTGACTCATTAAAGTATCTACTTAGTAAAACAACATTGAATGGAAGGCTAGAAAAGTGGGTGATGATACTAAGTGAATTCGACATAGAATATGTTGATAGAAAATCAATCAAAGGACAAGTTATTGCTGACCAGTTAGTAGAAGTACCACTTCAAGATGATCACCCTATACAAGTGGAGTTCCCGGATTCAAAAATTGTGAATGTTGAGGCCAAAACATGGCAACTTTATTTTGATGGTTCCTACACTCATCATGGATCAGGAGAAGGCATACTTATAATCACTCCTCAAGGCTCTACTATCCCTAAGTCTTATAAATTTCTATTCCCATGCACAAATAATATAGCAGAATATGAAGCCTTGTTTATTAGAATCAAGCTAGCATTAGAGTGGAAAGTAATAGAACTAAAGGTTTATGGAGATTCACAATTAGTAATAAATCAAGTCAATGAAGAATATCAAATGAAAGATGACATATTGATACCCTATAAAAACATGGTGGAAAATCTTAAAAATTATTTCATACTTATCACATTTGAACAAGTGCTGAGGGAAAAGAACAAAGCAGCGGATGCAATGGCAACTTTGGCTTCACTTCTACAAATGCTTGATCAGAGTACCAAATATGAGTTCTTGGTAGAAGAAGTGGATCAACCCGCGTTTGACCCTACCCACCCTTACACCATTTTCTTGCTAACTACAAATGAATCACCTTGGTATGGACCAATTTACACTTACTTGAAAGATCAAATCCTTCCCAAAGGCCAAACTAGGAATCAAAAGAAAAGCTTCATTCACCAAGCTACCTGATATACTATAATTTTTGAAACATTGTATCGAAAAAGTCTAGACAAAATGCTCCTTAGATGTTTAGAAGAGGAAGAATCAAACTTAGCCTTATGAGAAATCCACGAAGCAATTTGTGGATCACACTCAAATGGATTAACCTTAGCTAAGAAACTTCTTAGGATAGGATATTTTTGGCCTACGATGGAGAAAGATGCTTGTAACTTTGCAAAAACTTGTAGAAAGTGTCAATTCCATGGAAACTTGATTCATGTACCCACACAAGAGCTTCATTCGATGACAACACCTTGGCCATTCTACCAATGGGGTCTAGACCTAATAAGCATGATTTATCCACCATCTTTGAATGGACACAAATTCATCATCACATCAATTGAGTACTTTACTGAGTGGGTGGAAGCTGTACCCCTATCAATTACAATAGGAAAGTAGATTTCTTTGTTTATCCTCAATCATATTATTTTTAGATATGGCATACCTCATGCCATCATAACGGATAACGCAAAGCATTTTAAGAACAAAGACTTAAAGGAATTATGCACAAAGTTCCACCCGATTCATCATTCTTCTTCAATCTATTACCCTCAAGGTAATGGACAAGCTAAAGCAACAAATAAAAACATCTTGAAGATTTTGAAGAGAACAGTGGATAACTCAGGGAGGGATTGGCACATTAAGATAAACCTGACCTTATGGGCTTATAGAACAAGCATAAGAATGCCAACAAGGGCTACACCTTTTTCATTAGTCTTTGGAATAGAAGCGGTTTTGCCTCTAGAGGTAGAACTTCCATCTTTGAGGATATCTATACATGGTTTGATAAATGAGGAAGATTATAGGGTTGTTAGGCTATAAGAACTAGAACTCTTGGATGAAAAATAGAAGCAAGCATTTGACCATTTGAAGGTTTACCAAAATAGGATGTCAAGGGCTTACAATAAGAACATCAAGCCAAGAACATTCCAAGTAGGTGACCTAGTTTTGCGAGAAAATCCCAAGAACCAAGAAGAACGAGAAAAGGAAGGAAAATGGGAAGAAAACTGGTTAGGACCATTCCTCATAGTTGAACATTTTGGGACCGACACCTACAAACTAGCAGATTGTGATGGTGAAGAACTGCAAGAGCCTATTAATAGCATACATCTCAAGAGGTTCTATACATGATGCAGATGAAAGAGTATAAAGAGTATCAGATGGAGGAGTATCATATTTATTATACATAGTCAAAAGAGATCCTAAAAATATCTAAAACATTTGAAAAGAAGAAAAAGCACAAAACATTTGAAAAGCAGAAAATATCAAAAACAATGGAAAATTGAGCATGAAGAAATAAAAAACATTCATATATGATGTGAAAAAAAGAAAAAAATTGAAAAAAAGAAAAATACAAAAAAAATAAAAAAATAAGAAAAGTGCCTTGGTGAAAACCTAGCAAATAGGCGCCTTGGTAGCAAAGAAAGAGAAAAAGCTTTAAAACTAGAAAAAAGAGTTAGATCCATTCAATTGGTGAAAACCTAGTAAACAGGTGTCATTGAAAGTCCAAGTCAGTTGCATACCTAGAAAGTCACCTTGTAAATATTGCATTCACTGTTAGAAATAGGAAATACTAAGAGGGGGGGCTGAATCAGTATTTCACAAACTTTTACTTTTGCCCACTTATGGATATAACAGATTGCTTTTGTGCATACAAAGCATAAGAAACTAAATAGCATACATAATAGTAAATGTAAAGAACTCATAACACATGATATGTTCTCAAGGAAACCCTGGCCAAGGGAAAACCCTAGTGGGGATGGTACCCACAAAGATCCACTAATCAAAAGATATCTGGTTAAGGATGTTGACCCTGTTAGGAGCCTATTACAATCATATAGTGTATTAGTCTTGGTTAAGGGACTATAGGCCTTGTTAGAAGCCTCAACCCTATTAGGAGTTGTAGATACAAAACCTGATTACTAGATGAGCTCACTACCCAAACAAGTAATACAAATGTTTATTGATTACAATATGGTACTGCTTACAACTTTGCATCAACAACTTTTGCTGCTATCACAATTTACATATATTACATGTTACATTTCAAGTATGCTCGGTACATCTTTATTTATACAAGATACAAACATAATATCTTTCTCTTGTCAGCTTGCATATCTTTATCCAAGAGTGAACATCTAGGATGTTGTCTCTTATAATATTAAGTAATTATTTTGACAAGAAAAATAATCCCTTAATTCATTTACTAGTTTTGACTTCAAAATTGCACTGTCAGTTGTACTCTATCATCGGTAAAATAGTCATAAATTTGTCCGTACTATCCATACTCTTTTGCACACTAAGATGGTGTATCCTTGGAAACCATAGAGTCTATGTTCAACTACGCAAACTCTGATCATTCTCTAGTGAATGTCACCAAAACAGACTGTATCGGGTGCTCTGTCAAAATCACTATTTCATACTTAGAAAATTTTAGTCTACGATCTTCCATACTTACTTTCCATCTTATGCACTTTTCATAGGGAACATATGTTTCCATAATGACAACATCTATGTACATACCTCAGCCAAATTGCCAACAATCTCCCCCTTTGTCATTGGTGGCAACATATGAGAAAATTGGCTAAGTGTACAAGTCAAAATCTCAAAATTTGTATCAAAATTGTGGCCATAGTATAAAATAAGTATACTATCCTTATATCTACTCAAAATATATACAATAATCTATAACACTTCATAATAATCCATAGAACTCCCCCTATGAGTATCCTTCCTTATCATATATAGACAATTTTCTAAGTATCTCTCCCCCTTTGACAACAATGACAAAATAAAGGGTGGAAAGGGATATACAAAAATTCTGTCAAAACTTTTACCTTACTATCTTATTGCAAAGTTGGTAGGCTTGCAACACAATCTGCAAAATCTATCTTCCAAGTCTCAAGATCTTTCTCCCATGCCTTCTTTATTGATTCTGCTACATTGAGTAAAGTACTCAATCCGTATGCTGCAATCTGACAAGCTTGGAGGGACTCAAAATTGAATTTTTGAAATGTTGTATTAGCAGTAAGACATTCATCTAGCTGCTCTTCTATTATAGTCAACTTGATTGAGACATGCTCTCTCAAGATGTTTATTCTAATATATTTCTTGTTCTTCTCATCATTCAAAGTCCTTATTTCATCACATAATTTTCTAATCTTATTCTCAACTGTTCTGATCTTTATGTTTAGGCTGGCCAAGGAGTTTGTCTTTTCTGCAATCTCATCTTGCTTCTCTTTTATCTTGTTTTCTTCCTCAATTAAAATATTTTCAGATTTTGTACATTGAATGTACAAACACTTTCTAGTCTCAAGATGTTTCCTTAAGTTCTTAATGTGTCTATCAAGGCTGTTAATGTCATTTTTGATACTCTGACTTATGTTCTGCAACATCTCAGCTTCATAAGCTGCCTAAGCCTTAACCTTAGCAATATCAGTTAAATTAGTGAATTCAACATCAAAAGATTTAATTACCATCTTTGCTCTTTCAAGTGGATCTGATTCAAAGAATTTTGTAGATATGACACTTTGTAGCCTCTCAGTCAAATCTTTCAGACTACCTTCCAAATTCATAACTTTCTTGTTCTTTCCAATAATTTTGTTTAAAGAGGTGATCAACTCTATTTGATCATCATCATCAACTTCCTTTCTCAAATCTTCAATCAATGTTTCTATTCCTTTCTCCTTTCCAATCTTAGGAGTAAGACTGATGTCTTCTTGTGTTTCAGTAGGTGTATGGGCCTATGTTTCCATTTGCACTTTAGTATGTGTAGTCTCTATTTCAATAGTTTTTTCTTGCTCTCCCAAATCCAAATTGTTAACAATGTTATCCAAACTATTGAGTACCGCATCATCTGAATCTAAAGTAACTTTAGTTCCTTCAATGTTCATAGATTCTGTGCCAATGTTTATGGAAGAAGAGGGAATATCTTCAACTTCAACTACCTCTACTAGTACCTCTGCTTGTTCTGAACTCTATTTCTCTACTGGTTTTGCAATTGATTGATCTTTGCTATCTTTTCCTGCTACCAAGTTTGCTAGCACTTGCAAAACTGCCTGTTCAGTTTCAGTCTTTACTTACTCATACTATCATCCCATTATTTGTATAATTCTTCTTTTGGTTCTCAATAGGGTTTCAAGTGGCTTGAGGATCTATTTAAGATGGTCATCATCTCTTATCTCACAGAACTATCTAATCACATTATCTCTCATTTTGGTATCTTCTTCTTGTGCTCTCATCTTTCTGCTCACAAGTTTGTTGTACAAATCTTCTGGTATCTTTCCATGAATAGTATCAAATTTCTTGTTAGACAAAATCATTTGTGTAACCATTGCATTCTCAAGATTCAATCTATCAGAGGATCCATATAAATCATAGTATTTATTCATTTTGGTAAAGTCTCCATGCTGCATTATATCTTCATTAACTCTTTCTATCCTTGGTTTCCATGATTTCTTCTTTGTTGTCACTTCATCATCTTTTATTTTTGCAACTCTTCTAGGTACTAGTGGAATAATTGTTTTCTATCTTTTACCCAGTCCTGAAGCACTTGCCTTCATTCTTTTGCTCGGTGCTAAAGAAAAGGGTTTCTCTGTCTGACTAATTCCTTGTTCTTTCTCAGGTTCTTCAACCTTTACCTTTACTTGAATAGGTTCTGCACTAGATGCCAAAGGTGGGACTGATAATATCTCACTTTGCCTTATTGCTTATGCAGTCTTCTTTACAATATCAAATTCCTGCTCACTCATACTTGATTCTTTTAGAATTTTCTTTATTGTAGACTCCACTCTCTTCTTTGATTGTTTCTCTTCCTTAAGTGCCTTTGCTGAACCAAAGTTTTCATCATATGTTCCAAATCTGTTGCTATGAGCATCAACTTTACTTTTCAACAATCTACTAACATAACCTTCTATTTCAACTTTAGAGATTTCATAGCCAAGAGGGTCTATGAATTCATGTCTAGGTTCTACTACCTCAATGTAAGTGAAATTAGTATCAACCATAAAACATATATCATCTTTGTATTTCTCAACTAGGGATGGAGGAATTCTTGATTTGTTTACCATAATGTTTTGAAAAGTTTTCAATACTAACTTTACACTGTCATTAACCTTCTCAATAAGATGTTTCATGTAGACTTTATTGATTCTTGCCATAGTATTCTCACCATCATTCCATTCAATAGTGTAAGGAAATCTTCTTAGCAAATGGAAGAACATGTAAGTAACCAATGAGGAAAATCTAAAGTGAGTGTATTTAGCTTTCTTTATCTTCTCCAAATTCTCAAACAACTGTATTCTCATAATTTCACACATACCCACAGGCTTCTTCTCCACACACATCAAATAAGCAATGTGTACCATACCTGCTAGCATATCATCTTCTCTAGAGCTTCCAAAGAACTTTGTTGTCAAAATATTATAGAAGTATTTTACATCATCTTGCTTAATCTTACTAATGACTATACCTCTGCCATCGTATACTGAACTGGTGTTTTCAATCACAATCTTTCTCATGTTTTTCTCATTCAGTGGAATTGCACCAAATTTTGATAATCAAGTCACATCATGAATTAGGTCTGTAGTTATGTCTATAACTCTATCTTCTAACCAAAATTTACCATTATGAATCCTACTCAAAATGATCTTAGTACACTCCTCATCATCAAATTCATATTTCATAGAGTACTCAATGATTTCATTGTTTTCTAGATGTTCATAACCTTGTTTCACTGACATATCTAAGTTGTAAAATTTCTTATATTCACCATTAAAATCACTCTCCCTTAGGGTTTCATACTTGCATCCAAGATAACTTTTAACATTCTCTAAATGAAGAACTCCGTCTGGTATGGCTAATAAGGCTAAACTAGCATCTCTTTCTGAGGGTTCAACTAGATCTCTCTTATTTTTAGGTCTGTTCTTATCCTTAATTTTGTGAATCAATGACACATCCATGATTATATCTAATTTCTTAAGCTGATTCAAGATCGTAGTCGGATAAATACCTTAAATTTGCAAAATTAGGGCTTTCGCTAGATCGACGCTTCAAACTTCTGCAAATCACTTCCAAAATTATTTCTTCACTTCTACATCACTTCTAATCACTTGATAGTCATAAATAATTGATTTCAATCTTTTAACACTTAGCATTTACTCAATTTGACATTGCATTCAATAATTTTTCCTCCAAAATGCCAAAAAGCTGATTCTGTAAACCTGCAACCATAAATCTTTTTGTGGCCTCGCAAAACACAATATTTATTTTTGTGCACATATCCATAGCATCATTATAACATTACAAACCTTCATCTAACTACGCAAAACTTAACTCATTCAAAATCTAATTCTATACTAATTCTAAGTTCCTAAACTACATAAATTTTCATAATTTAAGTGCTTAAAGAAGGGTTAGGTAAAGAATCATTCTTACCTTTAGATACATTACCTTCTTGATTACCTTCAATGCTGAATATACCTCCTTGATCTATGCCTTTAACAAATTTTACTTCATCTTCATTGCTACAACAACCTTTCTCTTTGTTTCCTGCATTTTCATTCATTCTTGCATAGTTTCTAGGGTTAAGGTTATGATGATAACCTCCATTGTTCATTCTGCAAAATCTTGCTATGTGTCCAATCTTGTTACATATCTGACAAGTGATTCCATTGGTTCCATATCTAGGTGTTTGCTGATTGATTTGTGTCCTACAATTTCTAGCAATATGTACAATTTTGTTGCATCTGAAACATACTATTCCATTTCCTCTTTTCATGTCTTCAGTTGATCTTTGATCTACATTGTTAGTATTTCTAGGCATTCTTCTATTGTAATTATTCTCAATAACTTTAGATCTTCTACATTCAATAGCTCTATGTCCAAAACCATGACAATTATAACAATAACTATTTAGAGGTTTGAATTGTTTACCTGTACAATACCTCTTCATATGACCAATAGTATTACAAGTAAAACATCTACCTTTGAATTCTCTTTGCATACCTTTGGATGATTCTTCTTTCTTCGGTGGTTCTTCTTGCTTAGGTGCATCTTCTTGCTTCGGTGATTCTTCTTGCTTTGGTGCATCTTCTTGCTTCAGTGATTCTTCTTGCTTTGGTGCATCTTCTGATTTATTCTCATCTAACTTCTTTTGTTCACTACTTTCACATTCATTCAGATCTGGTTTCTTGCTTTCACTAACTATCTTCAATATGTTAAATCCAAGACCAGTTTTGTCATAAAATGGTTTTCCATAAGAAACTAAATAGCATACATAAAAGTAAATGTAAAGAACTCATAACACATGATATGTTCTTGAGGAAACCCTAGCCAAGGGAAAACCCCAATGGGGATGGTACCCACAAAGATCCACTAATCAAAAGATATCCAGTTAAGGATGTTGACCCTGTTAGGAGCCTATTACAATCATATAGTGTATGAGTCTGGGTTAAGGGACTCTAGGCCTTGTTAGAAGCCTCAACCCTGTTAGGAGTTGTAGATACAAAACCTAATTACCAGATGAGCTCATTTCCCAAACAAGTAATACAAATGTTTACTGATTACAATATGGTACTGCTTACAACTTTGCATCAACAACTTTTTCTGCTATCACAATTTACATATATTACATGTTACATTTCAAGTATGCTCGGTACATCTTTATTTATACAAGATACAAACATAATATCTTTCTCTTGTCGGCTTGCATATCTTTATCACAATTTACATATATTACATGTTACATTTCAAGTATGCTCGGTACATCTTTATGTATACAAGATATAAACATAATATCTTTCTCTTGTTAGCTTGCATATCTTTATCCAAGACTAAACATCTAGGATGTCATCTCTTATAATATTAAATCATTATTTTGACAAGCAAAATAATCCCTTAATTCATTTACTAGTTCTGTCTTCAAAACTGCACTGTCGGCTGTACTCTGTCATTGGTAAAATAGTCATAACTTTGTCCGTACTATTTTTTGCACTAAGATGGGGTATCCTTGGACACCATAGACTCTATTTTCAATTGTGCAAACTTTGATGATGCTCCAGTGAACATTGCCAAAACAAATTGTATCGGGTGCTCTGTCAAAATCACTATTTCATACTTAGACAATTTTAGTCTGCGATCTTCCATACTTACTTTCCAGCTTATGTGCTCTTCATAGGGAACATATGTTGCCATAATGACAACATCTATGTACATACCTCAGCCAAATTGCCAACATTCACCAGTATTTGTATATATTGCATAATAAAATCCCACAGTTGCATTTGCGAGTACCTCAAGATTTTGGTCACCTAATCTACAAATTGTCCTAAGTCCCACAAATGAAATTATCTCAAACTAGGGGAAATCTACTCAAGAGGAGAAAGGATTCATCAAAGCAAGCATTATTCAATTAGAGAATCAATTCATCACACTCGAAAGAGGAACACTTAATCAAATCTACATCCTAATCCAATTTGAGCCTAAAATGCAAAATTTGATCCAAGAATTGAAATGACCTTATCTTTATCAGGATTAAAAATATGAAATGGATGGAACTAAACTTGGCATATGGATTTGAAAAACATTGCAAAATTTTTCTAAGTGTTAACTCAATTGATGAAATCATTTCTTTCTAGCGAATCAATGAAAGTCTTAGACTAGACAAGCTATGATGAAAGGATGATATTTTTCTTGATTTTTGAATGGCTATCTTAAAATAAAAGTTTTAAATCATGTATTATTTTTCTAAGGACGTGATCATCAAAGAATCATCGAGGACTTGTACATAGGATAAAACTAAGAGTTCTACTTGTTTACACAAACAGATACCTTGGCTATTTTGATCTTCAATATCATAATACCAAAATCCACTTGCAACATAGAATCTAACAAAATTAGTATTCACACTCTCATGATTGGCTTCAATCAGTGATAGTTGTATTGAAGAGAGATGGGAAAGAAAATAAAGAGGTGCAAAAAGTATTCATATCATCATAGTTGAACTAGTGATGGTTGTACTAAAATGGGATTCCAAAAACACTCAATGATGATTATAAGCTCCAAATTTTGAATAATGACAGTTAGCTACATACATCTTAGATTAAGTGCATTGCATATATTGTTTTTCCTTTCTTAACTTAAATTGCAAGGGGGGAAAAGAAATAGGGGGTTTGATTCAAACATCTTATCCTTGATTTCAATCAAAAACATGTGAGATTATTTTTTGCATTCATGCATAGCATTAATCATTATTCATTATCCATATATGAGAGAAAAGAGAAAAAGAATCATTACTCATACATCATTTGCATACATGTAATTAAAGATAGAACTGCATACATTTGAAAAACCCAAAAACATAGGGGCATTCACATTCATATCTTCATAAAATAGTTTGCATCCATACATTAAAAAATAGAGAAAAGCATGTCATAAATTCATACATCAATGAATTCATCTATCTATATCATAAATTAAGATACATTGCATCCACAGCATAATCACAAGTAAATGCATCATAAACACCATACAACGGTATATAAAGATAATCTTATAAACTCATCAAGAGAATCAAGGAAATATATCATCATATAAGTGTTCATCAAATGGTCCAGTACATCAGTATATCAAGATACAAATATCATGAAAGTGATACATCAAAGTGTTCCGATCAATAAAACATCATGAAAATGATACAAGGACATCAACAATGAGTAACTCTATCATCAAAGCATCAAGAACCCATAGCAGCACCCGATCCATCCCCAGCATTTGATCCATTTGGACCCCTATCATCCTGTCTATCATGTGAGGGAGGAGCTTGAGAAGTGCTCGCTATGCTAGGTCTCTGAATCACATGAGTCATAAACTACTGCATCAAAAGAGCTACTTGATCTAGTCTGCTAACAATAGTAGATATATCTATCCTCATCGACTAAACATCTCGTGATAGGCTATCAATGCTAGGAGCAGCCTATGAACTCTATCCCATATCTTGTGATTGTTGCACCTGTGGAGGTACTTGTTGAACCTGTGGAGGCACCTGTTGTGCTGGAACCTCATCTTGCTATGCCAAAGCAACCCTCTATAACTGAACTAAGGGATCCTATCCACCAGGAATCTATCGAGCAACATCTATATGTACCTGTCTCTACTATCTCTACTGACAATGAGCTCTATGTTGTCTATCCACTGCTTCTCTAGGGCATACCTCAGCTACATCATCCTATTCTCTATCCCTATCCCAAACATGTCCATCTCTCACTCGTGGTCCATCTCCTACTCTACCAATAACCTAAGGTGCTCTACTATCCTTGATGTCTCCTACGAACACCACCCCCACCATCACCACTGCCATCATCATCTCTCTCATCCCAGTCTGGGATACACTTTGCTGGATCAGTAAATCAAGGAAACCTATTTTGAGCTCACCAGTCTTGATACTCATGAGACATACCAGCATCAATGACACCTATAAGCATCTCCCATCTACAATATCCCAAATCAGCAATCTGATCACATGCATATTGATAATAAATCAAAGGACCCCACATAGAATGCTCTACCTATACATGAGCATATAACACTACACCCTTTGGCATATCATGTACTCTACCATACTAGTGAGATACTTGACCAAAGTAGAAATTCTCAATAAAAAAAGTAGCCCTGCCAATGATCCATCAAGGAGAAAACATATAGGGGAGCTCATCATCATCCTCCCTCCATTGCTCACATCCTATGTATGGTCACCACTAAACCTGATCAAGATCATCAATCTACCGACACCAATACTCAAGCTTTCCTAGATGATGCTGGAAAACCATGCCGCTATATAGAAAAACATACAAAAATCCTCAACCATGAATCTTGTTAAAAATAGGCCTAGTAATGGGAAGATGCTCCCATACCCACAACTGTAGAATCACTGCACCTGCAGACAAAGAAGCACTCTCTCTATAGAAAACCTCATGTAAATCATGATATAGTTGCGCAAGAACACATGAACCCCAATTGAATCATCGAGGCTGAGCAAGTAAATCCTCAAGGATCGTACCCCATCCAACTAAGAAACCATGACCTCGCTGGTCAAGAAGTAGGAATCCACCAATAAGAGCACCAAGAACTGCTAGTAATGTTGACAAAGAAGCAAACTGTGGCCAAGTAATAGTATCATCATCTATAGTGTTGTCTCCAAACACTCATCTGCAGACTGTGCTATCATAAATGGAATCATAGTATACTAGCTCTCCTCAGCAAGGAATGTGTAATAATCTATACACATCCTCCGGAGTAATGGTCATCTCTCCAAAGGGAAGGTGGAAATTATTGTGGTCGGAGTGCCATCTCTCTACCATAGCAGTCAGAAGACCCCAGTTTAGCTGGAACCATGGCATGTCAAGAAGAAAACTAAGGCCAGACAACTCAACAACATGATACTCTACTAGAGTTAGAGCCTGACCAAGATCAATAACCCATGATGCTATAGACTATATGTAAAGAATAGGGAAGTGTGCCTGTTTGGAAAAACAAAGGAATCATATCAGCATACCATATCAAGGAATCATCTAAAGTCAATCAATTTTATCAAAAGTATCAAGCAATCACACCTAGTTCCATTTGTTCATGTCTCTATATCCTAAGAACAAAGTAATAAATCAATCATATTAGTTTTTACACTAATTGATTTATCCTATTAGATTGAAAAATCACATTCATTGGTACCATTATCCTAATATCCTAATCAATTGTTTTGTTTGAATGCAACAGACCTAATCTTATCATCGGAATTGATCATCTGGACTTATCAAAATTTTCATCAGGAAAGATCAAGTATAGCTAAATTTTATTCAAAAGTCTACAGGTGTGATTTCATTCATACCAGGTGACATTTCATCCTAAGTGATAGAGAAAAGATGTCAGGTGACACTTTATTTCTTCTACGTGGTATTTCAAGTATTAGGCAACACTTCATGATGCTAGGCGACATCTAATAAAGCCTAGGTGATAGTGAAATTCTAGGGTTTCACACATGAAAAATCATATACAAATTGGCATTTAAACCCTAAGGCTACGCGACATCAAATTTTTCTCAAGCGAGAATGAAAAATTGCTAGGTGATAGTTTACTATGCGGAGGCGTGAGTAAAAAGCGTGGATGCAACAATTTATAGGCTGACGTGACATTAAAATTAACCTACGTGTGACTTTGCAAATTTAAAATAATGATGAAAAGAAAAAGATGCAACAAATGTGATAAATGAGCAATAAATGTAATGAGGAAGTTAGAAATGATTCACTGGAGGTTCGTAGTCAAGAGGTCTCTGATATTTTCAACATCTCTCAAACTGATGCTCTTTGATAGGAACAACCATCTCAGAAATCCAAGCAGAACTAGAGAAAAATCTCAAAAGTCAAAAGTGAAAATGAATAGTAAATCAAGGTTTTTCAACCTATTTAAGCTAATTTGACCTAATTTAGAGGTGAAATTTTGACTTTGACCTATATTAACCTATCAGCTCAAATGGGGCAAATTGTGAATCATGGCATATCATCAGTATTTTTTAGAAATGAAAACATATTGGATCAATCAATCAATCAATCAAAATTTTCAAATCAAGCATCAATATGTTTTGTTTTTGAGGGGGCATACCATTGGAAATATCAAACAAAAACAACATCATCAACATCAGCAACAACATCATCAAAAATTAAGAAATTGATCATCAAATCAAAGCGAAAGCTTTTATCAGGAAATTTTTCATAATCAAACAAATGGGGCATCACATTGAAATCAATCATCAAAATAGGTATCATATCAGGATCAATCATTGAATCAAACATCATATCAGAGAACCATTATCAAAAGGACCATCATATCAGAATGATCATCAGAACCATATCAATTAAGAGTTTCATATTAATCATATCTGCATCAATCTCGTATCAGAAATCAAGGATCGACCATTGAAAGACATCAAACGAACATCAAATATCAACCATCAATGAATCAAGACCTATCATCAAGCAAGATCAGAGTATTCTTTGAATCGACATGCTTCACACATCAACTCAAAGAGGGGCATTTGTATCACCTAAAAATGGACAAAGATCAAATCAAAGAAAATCAAGTCAAATCAAAACAAATCAAGGACAAAATTGAAGTAATTGAATCACAATGCATTATTAGCCAATCAAAATTGAGAGCATTTTAATCAAGTGCAATCAAATCAAAATACAATTAAATCAATTAATTGTATAGTCTTGGATTAAATTAAATTCAACCCATTCAAGGGGTACATGGCTACAAAAAATCAATTAAATCAATTAATAAATCTCAATTACTCTCAACAACCCAAAAGGAGAGGAAATTCAATCAACCAATGAGATTTAAGGAAAGGCATTCACATGGATCAAGCCAAATTCAATCTCAATCACTCAAAGTGAAAGAGAATCTTGTCCATTGATCTTGTCTACTTGTCCCAAGCTTTGAGGACACAAACTTTGCATTGTCTTCAAAGGGTGGAACCAAGGACTCAACCAAGGTTTAATCATGATCAAACACAACTAGACCCCCTACCATTGGAAAATCTATAAAAGGAAGACTAAATTCCTTCATTATTATCAACCACACATCTGAGAATTGAATTGAACCTCTTGCAATTTGAGTTTATAAAGGCATTTGAGAGCTTAATTAGCATTTAATTTGATATAATTGTTAGCTTTAACTTGTTTATCTTATCATTCTCATTCTAGGACTGTCATTAATGGAAGCTTGCTGAGAGATTTTGCATTAAAAATCTTAGTTAGAGAGCCATAGGGTGCTCAATTGATCATTAATTTGCTAAATAGTTTCTCTATTGTGGTTTAATTTAGTTACTATTTCATTTATTATTGATGTTCAACCTTAATTCTATGAAGATACTTTCCCTAGTATACAGTTACTTGCATTTAGGATTGAGTTAGCAAACCCAAAACTATAAATGTAGTTAAATTAATTGACATTTAATGAGAAAGAATTCAAGAATAAAAATATTATATTTCGAACTAGCTGTGCATCCTAAAATATATTTTATTTTTCTTCTTATCGGTTTGTGAAAGATAGTTGAGTTTTTGTCGGTTCCCATGGTTGGGACAAGCATTAAAAAATGAAAACAATCAAAAGAAAGAGGAGTTGATGTATGGTTAGAAGAATCTAATAAAAGAGAAGGTCTCTACAACTCTCGGGGTACTAACAATCTCAAAAATCTGAAAACATTATTATTTTCTTGGCATATTTGATTTTATTTTTAGAAACTCTATTCATGGCATGTCTTAGTGAATAACTTCTATTTTTAGTATTGATCACATGATATTTCATTGATTGCTAAGGACAATTCATTAGGTTCCTGCTAACTGTTCCTGTACAGTATCTTAGAATAGTTTGGTAGTGTTTTGGGGATATTATGAAAACCTAGACTCTTCCCACTTCATGTTCGTACTGTGGCTTGTGGGATGAGTCCATGAACTTGTATTATGTTCTCTTTATCTTTTTTTATTGTAGGAATGGTTAGTAAGGTGGAAAAGATAACCACTAATTGACAAATTTGAAGATTGAGGGTATGTCTGTCTCAGAAATAAAGTCCCAATGTAGGGGCAATATCTCCCAAGCCAACTGGTAGATTTGGCTGAATTTTATATATGTTGGTAATAGCCTAATTTTGAAGGCTCTAACTAGAGTGATTGTATAAATATGGTTGGGTTAAAAATTTATTTACTTCTGAGTATAGGTCTATATAGAGAACCAGTAAGTTTTTGTTTTGACATTAATTTTGTTACAGTAAATTGGATTTATGAGTCTATGGTAAGTTGGTCATTGTGAGTCTTACCAAAACTTGTGTCTAACCCTAATCAAGGAAGACTATCATAGGTTTTTTCATGATTGGAAGAGTGGGTGTTGTAATGGTATTGTCAAGGAATGATCAGTCAAGGCATGAATGATTATAGTCAACTAAGTGGAGTTGATAATAGGTTCATTCATTGGATATTAATGCTCTTTGAATGGGGTTGGTTTGATAATGCATCTTAGAGTGTTTGAGTTCCTTTGAGAGGCTTAATTGTCAAGAATTGGTGAGATCTTTAATCTAAGGTGATTTTGAAAGGGCTAGTAGTAGAATGGTGAATGAAATTACTTTGTTATTTCTAGTGGAAGAGTAGAAGCTTGAGCTCTTTGGATTGGTAGGGGAGTTGTAGGAGAGTAGGAGGAATAAGGATTGAAACCTCCTAAGGTAGTAGGGTTCTTGGAGATAAAGACACCCTAAGAAGTTCAAAAAGTTACTTAGGAAAGAAGTAGATTCAATTCTTGAAGAGCCTCCTTATCAAAACTTTGCCAAAATTCTCCCCACCAGTGATGAAACATGAGCTTTGGGATAGGGTAAGGGTATCCATTAAAGAAATATGAAAAGTGGATTTTTGTCAGGTATAATTGCAAATGCTCTGGTAGATATGTATGAAAAATGTGGAAGCACATACAAGGGATGTGGATTGTTTGACATAATGCCTCAAAGAGATGTCATTCCATGGAATGCAATGATACATAATATGCAGACACTTAATTTATTTAAAAGTCTTTATAAACTTTCAAGAAAATTAAATTGGCAAGTGTGAAATTGAATCCTTTGCTAACGTCCTTCTTGAATGTGCCCAAATGGGGGCTTGGAATAGGGTGCTTACAAATTACATCCATCAAAGCATAATTGTAAGGAAATTTTTTTTTAGATATTATAATTGGAAATGCTTTGGTAGACATGAATGTAATATGTGGAATCATAGATGTATGAAAAATGTGGAATCATAGACAAATAAATTGAATTGTTTTACATAATTCATCAAAGAGATGTCATCTCATGGAATGTAATGATTGCATGATATGCAAAAAATTAGTTTTTCAAGGAAGTTCTCAAAATTATGAGGGAATGCTAACCTTCATGCATGTTCTATCTTTCTTGAGGATTCTCTAAATTTAATAACTAGAAATCAGACTTTAGTGTTCAATGAGTATGATGATGGAGATTTCATTCATTGAACTGTCATATTTTAATATACAATAGAGAAAAACCTATGTCTCGATTGATAAAGGATTTTTTGTTCAAAATGTTTTCAAATCTTGGGGGTTAGAGGTAGTACTTAATTCATGCCTAAGGGTGGTCGAAGAGCAAGGAAAAAATCTTAAACTTTGATTGGAAGATTGTGTCTTAAATCTTGTTGGTATAGATAGAGCATAACATGCTCAAACATGGAAGTGTTGGCTTGTGTGGTTTGATGGAGCTACTACCAAATTCAAGTTAATTTAGTTCAATTTAGCTTGAAGGCACACATTGAATTCCTATAAAAGGGTGAAGGAAAGAGAGAAGAATGCTAATAGAAATTGAAATTAGAAGTTAAAATTATAAAGTGATATGGTTAAAAAGATCCCTTGAAGTTGAAAAATGTAGCCTAACATTAAAATCATATGACTTAAAGGTAGGGTGAATCCTTACTTCTAGACATATGAACCAATTAATAATACACATAGCTATGTAAGAGAAAGATCTCTCAAAGAAACAAAGAGCTGATAAAGACTAGAACTAGATTAAAAAACTAGAGATCAATATCATCATCTTTACATTAAAGTTTAGAGTACAAATTAAAATTTGAAGTTAATATGATAAAGTAATACAGTAAAAAAGATCTCTATAAGGTAAAAATGGTAGCCTAATGTTAAATTAATATAAACAAAAAGGAGTCAATCCCTAGTCATATGAACCAACTAAAAATTCAAGTAGTAAGGGAAATATTCCTCAAGGAAACAAAGAGCTAGTAAGGACAAAAACCAGATTCGCAACTAGGAGTTCAACACTATCATGCTTGTCTCAAAGTTTGGTGTAGAAGAACTAACATGGTCATCATCATTCATCACCATGCTTTCATTAATGGCTTAGTTTCCCAAGTTAGATAATATTGGGAGGGTACATTCAATCTCTCTAACACCTCTCTTAACATAAACAATTGATGGTTTGTCTAAAGAGAGTAACCTCCAAACTATGTGGGGAGTAGTTTGTTCTTTCATAAACCTTATCTTTATATATATTTGATTCTTGAAAGTATTTTTACTGTATCAAAATAGATTGCATCATAGCCTTGGGGCATTCCAAGCCACCAAATTGTATTATTTCCAAAGATGAGTGGACTACTTTGAAGAGGTTGAATTAAAACAAAGAGATTGTCATTATGAAGGTAGAAAAAGAGAATGCAATTGTATTAAAAAAAATGATTGTTTATGAGATTAAATTAATTGATCATCTTACTAACAATGGCATTGATTATTTTTTTGATTCCAATCCTATTTCCACAACCATGAAGAAATCTAAACTTGCAATCACCCTCTCCTTGAATGATATTATTGAAAACATCTCATCTCTAACAAAGAGATCACCCCAAGGATTTATGGAGTTCTAATAATTCATAAATAAGGTATTTCTTGAGGACCAATTGTAGAAACCACCAACACTCCCACACAAAAATTGGCTTGCTTGTTTTCTAGGAAAATTAAACCTGTCATGGTATAAGATAATTCCATTATCAAATATTTGACCTATTTTCTAGAATTCATTAAGGATAAGAAAGTTTTTGAGGATGAAATCCTTGTCAAATTCAGTTTAGTATCTATGTATAATAATTATGGTTCTGGACCATGATGTGATTCAGATCATTAATAATCTAGTAGACAATGAGATTTCCTTTCTAATTGAGCTTTGTCTTCAATTAACCTTCTTCATTTTCAGGTTTGTTTGCTATGAGAATTCAAATGCAGTGCTGATAGTTTTTCCCATTATCCCCAATAATTGTTAATGTCTTCATGAACCACTTCAAATAAAAAGCACTCAACTCCTTCATTGTAAAACTAAGATGGTGGAGACAATGCATAGATGGGAACATTAATTGGTAGCATGGCCTTGATAAGCTCAAGGATTTTCACACCCATTTAAACAAGGTTATGGATATTATTAGAATTCCCTTGAGATTCTTCTCTTTAGGAAATTTGATGAATCTAGTGCACAAAAAGTGTATAGAAAATCCATTCACACAAATCTCCACTTTCATACATGGTCTTAGCACCATCCTTCCCAAAAAACATGTATTATAAAAACCCTTTCTGCAAGAATCTTCTCGATGTGTGATCATCATATTGGCTAAGAGATCTCCCATTTAAAAAAATAAAAGTAAATAGGTTTAGAAGAAAAAATTTGTCTTAGGGTGTCAACCAAGCTAAAAATAGTTGTGAAATACATGCTAAGGGTGATGAATCCATTGATATGATTATGGTTTTCTTCCTTATGTGGAAGGTATTTCCAATGAGATGTCAAATTTTTTTAAGAAGAAAGGCATTAGGACATCCTTAAGACCTTAGAAAAAAGTATAGAACATGAGCCTTCCCATGAAATATCATAGAAAAGACCTCTTAGGTTCTAAAGTCAATAAAATTGAGTGCCCAAGTGGCACTTCTTGCTTTGGACAAACTGATCAATCAATTTACACTGGGGTCAAATAACACATTGCTAACATTAGATATAAGTGAGCCAACAAATTTTCCCTTGTATATTGAAGCCAACTGTTGATCTAAAATTGATAATAGAAGCTAAATAAATCTATAGAGAGAAAAATATATCATACCTCTTGCAATTTGGTCATGTCAAGTGTGTTTAAAATTTGAACAAGAGTCCCTTTTGTGCAAGCAGTTGTAAGGAGACCTCCATCAACAGTTGAGGTGAAGCATGTAATACAAGAATCATATGCTAAAATAAACTCAGTTCTCTTTAGACCATATTTCTCAACCCTTATCTACCTCTTGTTCAAGTTGGGTCAGGCCAATACAAATGAATTACACCCATTAGAAGTGATGTACAAAGTCTTAGGGTTTGGAATGGTCTAAATCTAATGCAATAATTTCAAATCCATGAAATTATATACATAACTATCATGCTCTAGAACCAATACAATACAGTCCTATTGCAATTTCATGGTTGGAACCTCCAATTAGAACAACAATTCCTTGATACAATGGATTTGATGTTCATCTCATGATAGGGGAATTGGGAATTTGTACCCTTACAAAATAGAGCTAGAATATCGCATTGGAATAACATCTCCTCAGTTCTATTGCTATCTCCACTATTCAAATAATGCTAAATGTTTTTCAAAAAAAATCCCAATTATATATGTGGAAGTCCTATTTTGTGCCAACAATGAAACAACTAGAGCCCTGGTTGAAGCCGACATACAGTTGCAAGGCAATTTCCAGATTGGCAGTTTTTGAAGAAATGGGAGGATTTTGATCAAGAGAGGGGTCTTTGAGCCTATTGGTTCCTCAAACTAGACTTTATGGTTTTAAAAGAAACCAATACATCTATAGGGTTTTAGGATGGGTTAGATCCAAATATAAGAGTCTATGATGATTGGACCAACTATAGGGACAAGATTTCCCTCTGCACTTCTGGCTCTACAAAACCAAGGAGGGTGCTCCTAATCCAGAGATCAATTAACCTTATTTCAATCAGTAACATACTAGATTTAATAATAAAAGATAAATGATAAGAAAATACTAAATGCTAACCATTCATTTATTGATTCTCCATTATCATTAGGTGAAATAGTACTATGTAAGTCATTGTACCTACAAAATTTCAAAAAAGATTTATATCAAATGTTAGGAATACACATAAGACCTCTCAAACACTGATCTTTGTAAGAAAAACTCCATTGCTGGCCAGTGCCTTATCCATTGGGAAAACACCTTCAGTGTAAGATTGTCATACACAAACAAATATATTGAACCTTAATAGCCCTGCCCTATGAAAATGCTATCACCTCGTGGTGGATTTTATCAAAGGAATCCTAGATTCATACTACTTACTCATATCCTTATGTAATACTTAGAGAATTTATGCCATGTTTAAAGCTTATTTAATCTGATCCTAAATCAGAGCTGGAGAACATAGACATACACAGAGAAAATCTATGCACTGAATTTCAAAAATTCATAACTCAAAGAGAGATACACATAGGAGAGATTTGAACTTAGGATTTTATTCAAATGCTATATCAATATCATGTATACAAAATGATTTAAAGTGAAAAATGTCTAGATTTAACTTGAACTAGCAATATTTCTTTTCCTACAAAAATATGCCTAATATAGTCTACTGTATCCTAGACTCAAAACTTGTCAGAAAATATGCTCAAGTTTTGGCCCTTCTACCATGATCCTGGTAATCCTTTTATAGATACAAGGATTTCATACAAGCTTCAGATATTTTCTAAAAGAGACAAAAAGGTTTGTCATATGAGACAAAAAAGGAAAATATAACACATTCTTGTTACAATTTACAAGAAACTTGCAAAGGTGAGTGCCAAAACATTTGCAACAAGTCCCAAGGTCAGTTCAGCATCTGCCAGGTGTATTGTCCATGCATCTTTCAATTGTTTGATGCTTCTAGCATTATTTTCAACAAATTTTTAGGAACTTGGGGCCTTGCCACCTATTGCTTCTTCATCAGATGCTTCTTCTTCTTTTCCACTTTCCATAAGATATGTTGCTTCCCAAGCTGCAAAAGTGTCTTCACTTGGCCATTCAAAAGCCAGAATCTCATCCCTCTTTGGTAAGATTTTATCCCAACCAGAAACCAGTTGGTGAACTTTAGCCATTACCTTTGTGAAGTGTATCTTGATGTCCTGTAGTATCTCAATTATTTGTACAAAAGGGGCATTATCCTCTGTTCCTAAAACAACATCAACTTTAGATAACACTTCATTATTAATCTATTCTAACCATTGTTCCCTATCCTTTATAATCCCATCTTCTCCGACAAGGCCAGGGATTAGTTGGAAATTATTTTGGAAGTATCTAACTCTTAGGAGTTTTTCTTTCCTTTTCAACCCCTCCCTGGTTGCTTCAAAATCAAACAAGTTCTTAACAATTTTATAGGTATCTGTTAACTTAACATTTACAATGCCTTGATCGGTAATTGAACCAAAAAATGACTTTAACACATTATCCCTAGGAATCCATTTATCCAAAAATTTTCCTATAGTGGCTGCCTCTTCCTTAAAAGAAACCAAAATGTTAGCTAATTTCTTAGCACTCTTATAAATCTCCTTTAGTTTTATATTGGCAGCAAAGTGTAAAATAGTATCCTTTTCTTTTTGCTCATACCTTTGTTTTTCTCTTTTCTCTATTTCTTCAATGTTTATGGAAGGAGGAAAGGGGGATAGGGGGTACTCAATAATTGGACTTGAAGAAGAAGGCCCAGCAAGGGAAGAGGAAATCTATAGTTGTCCTGATGCTTGAATCGGTCCTTCTTCTCCCAACCTTTTCTTTAACTCTGCAATCAATTTATCCTTTTCAAACACCCCTATTTTAGATCCCCATAAGCCTTTAGCATTGTTTCAAACCTCAGGGTAAGCTCCTCTTTTTCCTTTTCTTCCTTTTCTTCTACCTTTTCTACAAGCTGGGCTATGGCAACCACCATACCTAATGCTTCTATTATAGAAGTGTCAACAACTCTTTTCACTATGAGACCACCAGAAAGATCACTACTAGTAATCTATTTCCCTTTATTCTTTTCTTCTCTTCTTAAAGACCACATGACCAAAGCCTGATGGTCATTATTGAAAGCAACTCCTTTTATGGTCTATTCTGCCTCCTCTTTGGTCTTGTGCATAGGAGTAGTTTTCTTCCTTACTGCATCAAGAACCACTACATCTGCTATGTCCCATTCAGGGAGGATAAGAACTCCTACATTTTTTACTAGTTCTCTCCCCTATTTTGGAGTAGTTTTTTCAAAACTTTCAGTCATTTCCTTCGTAATTTCATCCTCTATGATCTTGAGATCTTTATCAAGATTTTCCTTATGCCTTTTCTCACAGGCTTCTTCAAATTGATTCATGTTCATTTTCCAGAGAAATTGCATAAAAGTCCTAGCTTTCACAAAGTCATCACCAACTAAGAACTCATCACATGCTTTCTTGACTATGGGGTCTAGCTCTATACCTACCATTTTTCCTACTGTTAGGCCTAATTCAGGCTCTCTTGGTTTCTCTAGAACTCCTTCATTTATCTCTTCATAAGTCATAAATATTTGGCCCTGGGAGCCCATTTGTTGTGCCGGCTTTGAAATCTCATGATCATCTTTGATAACTAGAGGTGACTAGGAGGGAGAGTATTGTTCTTCTACATCTTGAGGCCTTTCTTCTAATTTTTGTCTTTTTGCAAGAGGTGAAAAAACAAGGACATTCTCAGTTGATTTATCTTGAGGTGTGTTTGCAACATCCACAACCTCCTTGTGCCTTTCCACTTGCTATGATGTGGAAGGGATATCCTTCTTTTTCTCCACTTGTTTCTTTCTATTAGACTCTGGGATTACCACATTATAACCAGTCTTCTTCTACACCACATACTTTCTTGGAGGTAGTATCCTTGTGAATGTGGTTTGGCTCAATAGTGTCTGAGCTTCCCCTAGGTTCTCACTTATGACCCTCTCCTTCTTCTCATTTAAGGTCTAATATATCTCCTTAAAATTTTCCATGAGAGTATCTATTTTCTTTCCCATAGGATTGATACTCTTCAAGGGATCATACCCTGGATCAAAATGTCTGATAAAGTCTAGTGTTTTCTTGTATACCAGCCATTTTTCTTTCCTAACTTCTTGGTCCTGCAATCTTGGGGTATTCCTGATAATGTCTTCTGGAAAATTGAAAACATAGTTTATAGCTGAACATGTGACCCTCTTCTTGAACATCTCATTATAAAACCCCTTTGGATTAGTTGTCTTGACAACTATGGTAGCCATATGATATGGTTCTAGGAATTTATCCAAATGAGCCCATCCACCCTTGGTAATTATGAATTGGTGGGCAATTCTAATGTTTGGGAACAAAATTCCCCTTCCTTTCCCTGCAAGAGTATTCTTCTCAATATCTCCTAACTGTCTGAAGAATTTAGCTATGCCCACCTTAAGGGGGACTTGATATGGCAATATGAAAGGAGCCCCTCTAAAACCATATAACCTGATAACAATAGAAAAAGGATAGAAAATAACATCACCCCAATTATGAACTATATTAAGGTCCCTGGCAAAATTTTGTGGCCTAATCAATTTTTCTAAGGTAGTTGGGACTCTAGGGCTTCCAGGAACAAACAATTTCCTCAATCTAGCAGCAAAACATTTATCAAATTGTATAAAACTGCTATCCTTCCTATCCCATGTCATGCTAGGGTTCTACAACTGCACTGGCATGTCCTCACCATCCCTTTGTTTTGTCAAATCCATTTCTTCTTCAAAATAGTTGGCATTCTTAAACAAGATCATGTACATTATGAAAGAATACCAGCAAAAGGGCCTGTCAAATTTTCTTTTTTGGATTCCAATTAATCCATTATGAATTAACTCAGCAATGAAAGGGGCATAATCAAAAGTTACTGACAAGTATGAGTGAAAAATTTGGACCATCATGCACATCAAATGAACTGGTATTTTCTCTTCAACATCTTCCCCCAAAACTTGACACAATGCCCAGTATGCACATTTTGCTCTCACATCAAAATAATCTATCTTAAAAGGTTCTTGTGTGCTTGGCCCTATGACAACCATTTTTCCAACTTTGGTATAGAGTTCCTTTACAAGATCATTTTTGAGATAATTCCTCTGTGCATTATATACTTCTCTTAATTCTTCAAAATTAATCTGTTCCAGGTCATTCAAAGGTTCACTTAACCTAAAAATTGTCCTGATTTCATCAGTTGAAACCTTTATCAATAACTATCATCTGGCATCCCTAATCTCCCTAGTAATGGGGTCATAAGTCTTTGCAATTTGAAACATTAGGTCTGCGTCTAGGAAAACACCAGTCACCACAAGCTTCCCTAAGTCAAACTACCATATATTCCTGGTAGGAATAGGGGCATTTCTTTGGTTGAACCCTAATGTAAATAGTGTCAGACCAATGAGATCAAATATGCCACTCGCATTGAGTGTACCAATCTTAGCATCCCAAAATAGTTTCTTGTATCATACAAACCATCCTCAACTTTTACCCTAGGTTCTTTCGGCGTCATTTGCTTCACCTTTACTGGGTCAGTTGTTGAAATGGGCAATAATTGTAGCAAATCCTCATGCAAACCCCTCTTACTATAATTTGTCTTGCCAGATAATTCCTTTCTAGGTAGCATTTTTAGGGTTTTGATTCTAAATAGTCGATGCAAAAGAAATACTGTAGAATTGAAATGACTTTCTTTTTAACAGGAACAGTAAATGAAAAATTTTCACCAACCTTTTCTCCAAATTTCTCAAAAATGACAACTAGTCTCTCCAAAGTTCTCATCCAGTTCTCTGCAAATCTCTATCTTCTTGTGATAAAAAAAAAGGGCATAGATCTTTGAAATGTTATGAATCAAAAGAAATCATTCTAGCAATTTACTCTGCATGATTTCACCATTAATTCTCTGAGAAATCGACCTATCATCGTTCAATAGGAAAATTGAATTTCACACCTTTCTATATTAAGTTTGAAATTGGGCTATTGATTTTCTTTTAAAAAACATCTAACGGCTGTCGCATGATCACAAGGCCTAATAGAAACCTATGCAAACATGTGACAACCATTGGATCAACCTGCATCGACAATAATCTTTAAACAAATCACCCAGGCCCCACTTTGTACCCTGGACTCTTCACTATCGTAAGATCTTGCACCCAACGGTCATTCTAATTTTACCTTGATGACTAGACATGAAGTGGGCCATCACGCCCTTGATAATAAATCTACGGCTGTCACATGATCACATACACTCAAAAGATTCTATGTGAACATGCGACCACCATTAGATTTTCCACCTTTTATTCATTCTTTAAAAAATCTGGCCCCACTTTGCCTCGACCACTTAAGAATATCCACTTTCATATTATCTGGCAAAAAGACCTGGAACTTTTCCGTACTGAGTGCTAGTGTCCTTGAAATCTTCCACATCATCACAAACCTTGGATCAATCAGTAATGGCCATGTTTACACACCTAGTAGTGGACCCACCTTTCTTCTTCATCTAGGAATAAAGTTAGATCTATGGTTGTCGCATGATCGCATAGACTCAAAAGATTCTATTCGAACATGCAACCACCATTGGATCTTCTACAGAGTGTCAGGCCTAAAGATTCTCTTGAGGATGGGCCCATTTTTCTTGACTAATGAGGGGTTTGTTAGTACCTACAAAAAAATTTCATGGCTATCTGTCCTTTTCCTTGGTCTCTACAATGTTTTCCTAGTCTCTGGCTGAAACCCTAAGCAAAAATTCATATTTCTAGCCATTTCTTTGGAAAACCCTAAGTGTGCCCTAGCCTCGTTCTAATTTTATGTTACCTTTTTGGGCCACTTAAAAGTCCTATAATGCATGTGCTAATTTTTGACCGCTTAGTCGCATGATCACGTGAGCCTTTTTTGTGTTATGTGATCATGCGACTAAGGTTTTATTTTGGGCCCCTTTAATTTTTCCCACTATGCCTAAGTCTCCCTAGTTAATATTTCCTAAGTCTATAGCTTGATAGATTTAATTTTTTCCTAGGTCCCAATGCTTGGTTTTTCTAATGTTTTTAGCCTTTGTATTTTCCCAGTCACATTTTAAACCCGAGCTTGTATCCATTGTTTTTCAAATTCAAATTGTTTCTGCAGTGTTTGGAGATAGTGCGCCAAATGATGTCGTATTGTACGACTATTTTTTATCGTTCTAGCTTGGTTGTGGGTGAGATTTTATGAGGAAGGTCCTGGTGGTTGTTCCAACATGATTTTTTTTGTCCTTGGAGCTGGTATAGGGTTGGATTTGTTGCAGAATTTGATGATTATTTTTTATCTTACTAGCCTTACGCTTGGAGCCTGTCTTGTCTGGCTTTCATTATTTTTGTTGAGTTAGGTAGTTTTGAAATTGTTGCTTTGAATGGTCATTAGTGCTTTTTGCAATCCTTGAGATAAAAGTATTTTTCATGATCATTCAAAGGCATTGGGAGTTAGGTGTTCAAAAACTTTTTCTTGGTGAGCCCTATTCTTAGTCAAGGGTTTGTAATAGTTTTGGATTCAGTGTTTGTTAATGAAAGAAGAAAGTTGGAGGTCTAAGCTATAGTTTGCAAGCATGATGCCTTGTGATTCATTGTATACATAGAAGGAATTCATCATACTTAATACAAATATCTGATTCTTATCTCTCCTTTGTGTCAAGTCAAGTAAGCTTTGAGTTTTCTAGCTCATTACATATTGTTTTTATGTATGTATCTTCATTCTTGAGTTTTGATCTAGGATTGGATTAAACAATGCTCTAAATGAGATATGAGTCTTCCCTTGTCTATGTAAGGATGTCTTGTAAGTAGTAAAGATTAGGATAAATGTATTTATGGCTATGAATTCTCAGATATTTTCAAATTTGTGTGTCTTTATGTCTAAGGAATCTTTCCCAATGGATGAGGCACTGGCCTAAATGAGTACCTCTCTTGTTAACATACATTGATTGAAGTTATTACATTCCAAATCTTAAAATAAATAACCTTTTCAAGCTTTAAGTTGTAGGTTGTGTGGTTTTGTCACTATATAGTAATGGAGAGTCAATGAATGTGAGGTTAGCATTTAGTACTTTCTTACTATCAATCTATTGTTGAGACCCAATCTGTGGTGTGTGAAGTATAGTTTTCACTGGGTTAGGTGCACCCACCTTGGTTTTGCAGAGCCAGAAGTGAAGAGGGAAGTCTTGTCCCTATAGTTGGTCCAGTTACCCTAAGACCCTTATACATTTTGGAACTAACCAATCCTAAAATCAACCTGAGGGTATATTGGTAGCCTAAGAGCATAAGCATCCATTTTGAACACCAACAAGATGGTGACTCTGCTAGGGAAATGTTACACAAGTCTATAATAACTAGTAGGTCATCATTGGAAGAAATAGGGTTATTCTTGTCCCTTGTCTTGTCTAGCTCATTTGGATATTTGTTAGTAAGGAAAAAGTATTGTAAGATTCCCAATATTCTTGGGTGGTGACTCAAACATCTTTACAGCAGTGCTAGTCAGTAGATTATTTATCAAATGAGTTATAGAGGTACTAGGTCTCAGAGAAAGGAGCATCCTGAAGACGGAATGGAAGAAGGTTTTCCAAGCACTTCTAGGCCTAGTTAGACAAGGGGAGGAAAGAAGAAAAGAAATGTTTCTCATACTTGGAAAAGTAAAAAGGATACAAGGCAAGAAGCTCAAACCAATCCTGGTCAAGAAGAAAATATTTTAGAATATGAAGAGGCTATTGATTTGGGATTGGACCAGTATGAGGATGAATTTAAAGTGGGAGATGATGAATTTGAGACCACTCTCCTAGAATCAGAAGAGATCTTTGAAGAGGTCTATGAATTGGAAAGAAGAGTCCAAGAACAAGTTTCTATTAGACAGCAAAGAGAAAAGGACAAAGAAGATAGAGTAAGACAAGCCATGATAAGGTTTGATCAGCTAAAGAGGTAATTGTTAGATTTGGAGGCAATTAATTTTGTCCCAAAGCCTGAAAGAGGAGAGGAACAACCTATTTTGTAGAGAACACATGAGATAACTAGGCCTAGAGATAAAGGCAAACAAAAGGCTGTTGGAGTTCAAATCAATGAACAAGTTCATGTGGAAGACCCATTAGAGCAAGGGTTGAGATTAGATGCAGACCTTGAGAAGGCTAGGAAGGAAAAATAAATATTAGATAAAGAATTAGAGAAGGTAGAATTGGAGGCCACTACTGTAGAAATGAGGAATAAGATTGATTTTCTCAAGCATACATTAGGACCTTCAAATGTTGTTGCTTCCTTTTTGGGACAAGGTGGAAATCATGGTAACATTGCAACTCAAACAAATGGCATTTCGGGTGCTACTAAGATTCCTGCTGGTTCAAACACAAGGACATCTACATCTCAAGGAATGGACCCACCTCAAGGAGTTCCTGTTCATGAAAGGTACAAACAACTTATCTTTTTTGGTATTCCTGCTTATCCTAATGTAATTCCTGATGAAATTAGAAAGAAGCTCCCAAAGTTTGCTGGGAACAATGTCATCACATGTGAGGAACATCTAAAGAACTTTATAGATGTAATAGATGATTATAATGTTGAGCCTGATGATGTTGTAATGAAGTTATTTGTACAATCTCTGACTGAGGATGCTAGGGACCGGTTTAGAGGATTTCCCCATGCTAGTATAGGATCTTGGAATGAATTTAAGAATTGTTTCAAGGAGCATTATGGAGATAAAACAAATGAGGGTTTTATTTTGATTGAATTCAATAACATAAAGAAAAATCAGAATGAAGAGGTCCTTGAATTTAATATAAGATTGCAAAAGGCTATGCATAGGCTCCTGCAAGTTATCAGATTAGATGATAGAGTGTGTCTTGTGACATACTTAAATGATTTTGATGCAAAGATGGGTTACCTTTTAAGGGATAAGAACCCTAGAAATCTTGGGGAGGCTTACAAGTTGGCTATCAACATAGAAAGTAATAGAAGAATATCAGGAAAATTAGGGAGAAGAGATGATTATAGGCCTCAAGTGCAAAATAAGAAAGAAATGGGAAGGTCTGCTAATTTTAAGCCAAAAGAGGAGGATAATCTAAAGTAGATTCTAAGTGCTTTAGAGGATCTAAAGCCTAATGAAAAAAGAAACAATAGGGTTGTAACAAATGACCAACCTGTTTCAAGTAATTTTAGTAGGAAACCAAGAATGCAGAATTACCCATACAATACTCAGTGGAAGGATGGCAAGCCCATTTTTCCAGTTAAAAGGGATAGGCTTGATGATAGGATTATTGATCCTTTGAAAAGAAATTTAGTTAACATGAATGATGATATCCCATGGTGTGCTGCTTGTCAATCTCATCATAGTCCAGAACATTGTGTTATTGCTCTAAATTTATCTAAGAATCAAGAACAGGATGAGCAATATGATCAAAGTGGTTGTCCAATGACTTCTTCACATGCATGGGATGAGGTTGACTCTACTGATAATGAGGAAGAAGAATTTGATGATGTTGGATGTGGTGTAGTGAAGTGTGAGGAACATGTTTCCTTAAGGAGACCCTCTAATGAGGAAATTGCTCAAATCACTGCAGACATGGTCACTCAAGCTAGGAGCAATTATAATTTGAGAAATAGGGCAGTTGGAAGCATAAATGGTAAACTAGGTAGCATGTTTATCAAGAAATTAGAAAATAGTACACAACAGCATGAGGAAAAGGAGAAAGATGCTAGTGTTGTCAGTAAGGTTAAAGTAAAAAAGAAGATGGGACCTACTGCAATACCTCAAGGTAAAGCAAAGACACCAGAGATAGTTGTTCCCATACCTCAGAAGGATGATGAATTTGTGCAAAGGGGTAAATCTAACTTGATTGTCACAGTGGAAGATAAAGATGTCACTGAGATTAAGGAAGACATGGGCAACCATACATATGTTTCCATTGATATGACTAAATTGCTTTCACAAATAATTGTCAAGGTTTCATTGTTAGAAATGATGAGAATAGAAGAGCATAAGGTGAAAGCTTTGGATTGGGTAAATGGTGCCTCTTCTATAAAGGTCCAAGAAATGAACAGAGGTGATAAGCATATGGCTTCTTTAGATGACACACCTGACAGTAAAAATGAGGAAATTGTCTCTAAGATTCCTCAGATATTTTTGAATGCAAATGTTGTAAATACTGCATCATTGACAGTTGATCATTTTTTCTTGTCTCTTATGATAAATGGAAAACTTTTGAAGAATTGCATGATTGATTCTGGAGCATCAAACACTATCATGCTTGTAGAAATCATGAAGTCACTGGGACTAAAGGTTGATACACCTCATGGGAGATGCCAAGCTATGGACTCAAGAGAAGTGCCAGTTATTGGTACCATTAAGGCTTTGCCTTATAAATTAGCAACATTTCCTAACAAACAAATAACTATGAGTGTTCTTGTAGTTGATATTCCTCCTCAGTATGGAATACTATTATCTAGAAAATGAAGTGCTTCTATGGGAGGAAGTATTCAATGTGACTTGTCTTTTTCTACTTTTAGCATTGGAGGAGAAAGTGTGAAAATTTCAAGGGAAACTAGAACCCCACATATGATTGAGGAGGATGAGGATGACAATATGAATTGTTTTGTTGACACTGACATTGGTTCTTTCCAAGTTCAGGAGAGAGAGGTGCAAGAAAAGGTCAAGCCTATCCTTCTGGCTGATGATGAAAATAACATGGCAGAAGGTAATGTCTTATGGACCCTATATTTTGATGGAGCAAGTTCAAAGGAAGGTGTCAGAGCAGGAGTGCTATTGATATCCCCAAGTGGTAAGACTTTCAAGTTTTCTTTCACTCTCTTGTTCCTTTGCACAAATAATGTTGCTGAATATGAGGCCCTACTGATTGGTTTGAGACAAGTATCAAAACATGGAATCAAACATCTTAGGGTGATTGGTGACTCTGAGTTAATAATTTCTTAGATTAGATCAAGGTATGCATCTAAGAATCAAAGGCTGAAACAATATAGAAATGTTGTTTGGGATGAAATTGAAGGTTTCAGTGCCTTTGGTATTGATTGGGTGGATAGAAGCCAAAATAGGATGGCTGATTTATTAGCAAACATAGCATTAAGGCCAAAGGATATTACCTTTGCAGGGATATCCAGGATTGAGTGTAAGTTTAGGCCTTCTATCCTAGACAATGTTCAGAATTGGCAGGTATTTTTTGATGATCAGGATATACTAAGGTTTTTCCAGTTTGATTCTCATTTTGATGTTCAGGAGATGGATTTCAACACTTATGTTGACATCAAAAATGGAAAAGAAAATGTTCTTGGCAAGGAAGTTTTGCAATTAAGATCAAATAGGATCCCAAGGGGACTGGTTTCTCTTGAGAGGGCATTTGATGATAAAGAAAGGACTTATTTTCCTAAATTTGTTGATAAGGTAAATGATTTGGAGGAAGTAAATTTAGGAACAAGTCAAATACCTAAAAATGTTTATATAGGTAAATGTTTGTCCCAAAGAACTAGGAACAATTTGATTGATCTTCTCAAAAGATTTAGACATGTCTTTGCATGGTCTTATGATGATTTGAAATCCTATAGGGAGGATCTATTCCAGCATGAGATACCATTGAAGGAAGGAACCAAACCTTTTAGGCAAAAATTAAGGCCTGTGAATCCTACCTTGGCACCAAAAATGCAAGATGAACTCAAAAGGATGATGGATGCTAGCATCATCAAGCCTGTCAGACATTCTACTTGGGTGTCAAACTTGGTTCCAGTCAGAAAAAAGAATGATGACATTAGGTTATGTGTTGATTTTAGGAATTTGAATGTCAATTCTTTGAAGGACAATTATGGTTTGCCTAATATGGAGAATATGCTACAGAAGGTTACTAGATCAAAGTTAATGTCCATGATGGATGGTTTCTCTAGATATAATTAGGTCATGGTCAAGGAGTCAAAATAGTTCAAGATTGCATTCACTACCCCTTGGGGAACATATGTTTATGTTAGGATGCTTTTTGGCCTGACAAATGCAGGAGCTACTTTTTAGAGAGCTATGGATGTGGCCTTTGCAGACTTCATAAATAGATTTCTAGTGGTATATTAGGATGATCTCACAACATATTCAGATAAGGAAAGTTAGCATTGTGAGCATCTTAAGAAGATTTTTATTAGGGCTTTGGAGTATGGGATTTCTTTGAATCCAAAGAAGTGTTCTTTTGGTGTTGTGGAAGGCAAGCTCTTGGGACATATTGTGTCCAGGGATGGAGTGAGAATTGACCCTAAAAGGGTTATGGCCATAGACAAGCTTTCACTACCTAGAAATATTAAAGGAATACAATCCTTCTTTGGGCAGGTAAACTTTCTAAGGAGATTTGTTACAAATTTTGTAGAAATCGGCATCCCTATCTCTAGAATGTTGAAAAAAGAAGCAAAGATTGAATGGAATGAAGAAGCAAATGAATCTTTCAGAAGTATCAAAAAGGCCATCAAGGATGCTCCAATTTTGAGGACACCTGATTATGGTAAGCCCATGCAAATATTTTCTTTTGCCTCTTGTCATACGGTTGTAGCAGTTTTATTGCAAAAGAATTTAGATGGATATGAACAACCTATATCATTGTTTAGCAAATCACTACAAGCAGCAAAAATGAAATATGATATTACTGAGAAACAGGCTTATGCCTTAGTCAAAGTAGTCAAGGCTTTTAGATGTTATCTTGTAGGAGCCAAGTTGGTTGCTTATGTTCCTAGTGTTGTAGTTAAGGATATATTGGTGCAACAAGAAGTTTCAGGGAAAAGATGTAGATGGATCAATAGGATCCAAGAATTTAATATTGATATGTAGATTACAAAGTTGGTAAGAGGCTTAGGTCTTGCAAAGTTAATGGCACAAAGCAGTTTAATTGCAAATCATGTGAATATGTTAGAAGAAGAACAAAGGCCATATATTTGTGATTTGGATTATTGTGACTGGTACAAAGATGTTATTGGTTACTTGCAAAAATTGATCCTCTCCCTTGAGATGGATGAAAATAGAAGGAGAACTATCAAGTTGTAGTCTGCAAGGTATGCCATTATACATGGTAAGTTGTGGTGGAGAAGCAATGAAGGAGTATTGCCAAAATGCATAGACCATGAGAGGTTTGAGTCTCTGTTAAAGGAAATGCACCAAGGTGTGTGTGGAGGACACTATATGGAAAAGACCATAGCTCACAAGATCCTTAGGTTTAGATTTTGGTGGCCTATAGTTTTCAAAGATACACATCAGTTTGTAAGAAAATGTGATGCATGTCAGAGATTTGCTGGTAAGTTGAAGTTTAATGGAAATTTTCCATTCCGACCTGTTACAGTTTAGGCTCCTTTCCAGAAGTGGGGTATTGATTTTATTGGAGAAATTCCAAACAAGTCTAGTGGTGAACATTCTTACATACTAGTGGCAATAGACTATTTTACCAAGTGGGTTGAAGCTATCCCTACTAGAAAGGCTACTAGAAAAGTGGTAGCAGATTTTATGATGTAGAACATCCTTACTAGGGTTGGTTGCCTAGAGGTAATTGTGGTTGATAATGAAATGTGTTTTAGATCATAGGAATTTAGTGATTTTTGTCAGCAATATGGGATACACATTTCATTTTGTTCCCCATATCATCCACAATGAAATGGCCAGGCCGAGTCCAGTAACAAAAGTCTGATTAAGATTCTCAAGAGAGTGTTGGACAAGAATAAGAAATCCTGGGACTCAAAGTTATGGTGAGCACTATGGGCTGATAGGGTAACTATAAAGAAGGCCATAGGTTGTGCTCCATTTGATTTGGTATATGGAATAAGTGCTAGATTGCCTCAAAATAATCTATTGTAGATGTATAATTTTATCCAAGCATATGATGAAGAATTGAATGATGAGATGAGAGTAAGAATGGATGAACTGATCCAATTGGAAGAAGTAAGGAGAGACGTGCATGAAAGAAATGAGACATTGCAGAGACAATGTAAGAATTTTTTTGATAGGAGGGCTACTCAAAGGAGTTTTGAAATTGATGAGCTTGTCCTGATGTGGAATGCAAGGTTAGCTGATAAGGGGAAGCATGGAAATTTTCATTCAATTTGGTTTGGTCCTTATCTCATTGAGAGAAAATGGGGGACAGATTCATATGTCCTGAAGGATTTAACTGGTGGTACTTTAGAATTGCTTGTTCATGGAAAATTCCTAAAGTTTTACTTCTCCTGAAGTATCTTTTCCATGAGCAATAGTTTAGGTTTTCCCCTGTACAGTCATCTATTTTTTCATTTTGGGTCAAAGTTTTGAGTTGGTCTACTCTTCCAGGAGATTCAGGCTTCTTGTTGTATATGCAGGAGATACACGTCCTTGAGTATGAGCCACTGTTAGTACCTGCAAAAAAATTTCATTGCTGTCTATCCTTTTCCCTGGTCTCTGCAATGTTTTCCTGGTCTTTGGCTAAAACCTAGGTAAAACTTCATATTTCTAGCTGTTTGTTTGGAAAACCCTAAGTGTGCCCTAGCCTTGTTCTAATTTTATGTTACCTTTTTGGGCCACTTAAAAGTCCTATAGTGCATGTGCTAATTTTTGACTACTTAGTCGCATGATCGCTTGAGCCTTTTTCATGTTATGTGATCATGTGACTAAGGTTTTATTTTGGGCCCCTTTAATTTTTCCCGCTATGCCTAAGTCTCCCCAGTTAATATTTACTAAGTCTATTGCCCGGTGGATTTAATTTTTTCCTAGGTCCCAGCGCTTGATTTTTATAATGTTTTTGGCCTTTGAATTTTCTCAGGCCCAGCCTCTCTAACACCATGTCAATCTAATGGTGGGTGCATCTTCTCATAGGGTGTGTCAAAGGCTTGCAAACATGTGCCAGCCACTGATTCTACTTTATGATGTTGCCTTTCTTTTCAAGCGGGTCCACATGCCATGTAAGTAGAGTTGGTGTTCTTTAATTGGTCTGCATGACCATGAGTTGGATGTTCTGTCAGGTGGGCCTAGTATCTCAATGTAAAGATTTGAGATCTATGGTGGGCACATGATCTCAAGGAATCTTTGGAGCCCTTGAGATTATATGCCAGCCATTCAATCTCCCATGTGTTAAAGAATGACAATAGTGGGTCCGATGTGCCACATGGTGCTGACTTACTTTTTCCTGATTGGTCGAGGCATTGATGATTTAGATATGTGTCAGTGGGACCTGGTTGCCGATGTGTTTTGAGGGCCCTGACATCCATAGAGGATCTATGGTTGGCATAAGTTCTCATGGGATTTGTCAAAGCCATGAGATCTTGGCCGTTGATTTTACTTTTTCTCAGGCACTGATAAGGGTGGGTCCTATTTGTCAGAGGGTGTTGACATGCGCATTTTTCATTAGTATTGATTGCTGGCGTGGACATGGAATTTTTAGGGTTTTGTGACTATTGTAAGGATTAACATAAGTTGTTTGATCTGTCGAGAAAGTAAAGGGATCTACAGTCACATTTTAAACCGGAGCTTGTATCCGTTGGTTTTCAAATTCAAATTGTTTCTGCAGGGTTTGGAGACAATGCGCCAAATGAGGCCATATTGCAAGACCATTTTTTATCATTCCAGCTTGGTTGTGGGTGAGATTTTATGAGGAAGGTCTTGGTGGTTGTTCCAACATGATTTTTTTTGTCCTTGGAGATGGTACAGGGTTGGATCTATTGTAGAATTTGATGATTATTTTTTATCTTACTAGCCTTGTGCTTGGAGCTTGTCTTGTTTGGCTTTCATTCTTTTTGTTGAGTTAGGTAGTTTTGAAATTGTTGCTTTGAATGGTCATTAGTGCTTGTTGCAATCCTTGAGATAAAAGTATTTTTCATGATCATTCAAAGGCATTGGGTGTTAGGTGTTCAAAAACTTTTGCTTGGTGAGCCCTATTCTCAGTCAAGGGTTTGTAATAGTTTTGGATTCAGTGTTTGTTAATGAAAGAAGAAAGTTGCAGGTCTAAGCTATAGTTTGCAAGTAGGATCCCTTGTGATTCATTGTATACACATAAGGAATTCATCATACTTAATACAAATATCTGATTCTTATCTCTCCTTTGTGTCAGGTCAAGTAAGCTTTGAGTTTTCTGGCTCATTACATATTGTTTTTATGTATGTATCTTCATTCTTGAGTTCTGATCTAGGATTGGATTAAACAATGCTCTAAATGAGATATGAGTCTACCCTTGTCTATGTAAGGATGTCTTGTAAGTAGTAAAGATTAGGATAAATGTATTTATGGCTATGAATTCTCAGATATTTTCAAATTTGTGTGTCTTTGTGTCTAAGGAATCTTGCCCAATGGATGAGGCACTGGCCTAAATGAGTACCTCTCTTGTTAACATATATTGATTGAAGTTATTACATTCCAAATCTTAAAATAAATAACCTTTTCAAGCTTTAAGTTGTAGGTTGTGTGGTTTGGAACCGTATAGTAATGGAGAGTCAATGAATGTGAGGTTAGCATTTAGTATTTTCTTACTATCAATCTATTGTTGAGACCCAGTCTTTGGTGTGTGAAGTATAATTTTCACTGGGTTAGGTGCACCCACCTTGGTTTTGTAGAGCTAGAAGTGAAGAGGGTAGTCTTGTCCCTATAGTTGGTCCAGTTACCCTAAGACCCTTATACATTTTGGAATTAACCAATCCTAAAATCAACCTGAGGGTATATTGGCAGCCTAAGAGCATAAGCATCCATTTTGAACACCAACAGGGTTGCCACATTGCAATATCTAATAGGTGGACATAAAGTATTTCTACTCAAGTGTTAGGCTCATCAATAGTTTCCAAGTTAGAAAAAACTATAACCAATCAAAACAATCCATGTGCGTATATCTAGCAATGGTCCCACCTGTCATGAGTGCAAAAGAATAGAGTAAGATCTACGGTTGTCGCATGATGGCATAGGTTCAAATTATTCTCTAGGAACATGCGACCACCATTGGATTTCCTATGATTCCAAGTGGACTATAGTGTTGACAAATTAATAACCAAGGTGGTTAGGACTTAGGAAAGCTTCAAAGGGGGTCAGGCTCAGGTGAATGAAGAAGTATTACTAACATAACCCTACGTGGTGATATATTTTGGCACATGCTTTTTAAGGACTTTAGTGATTTGCAAAAAGTAATGATCAAATAGAAACCTTAAAGGAAGACCTAGGGTTCGAAAATAAAAGCATTAAGGGTTTTTCTCAGGACTGGTTTTATTCAACTAGGGCTTGCTAGATTATAGTGGAAACTTGGTAATTTTGCAAGATTCTTTTGGGTTTTTGTAGAAAAATTTTCTCAAAAATAGGATCATATTTACCAACTTCAATTTTGTAAGGAAATTGTAGAATTTTATGTTTTCAAAATTGAAGTGCCAACAGAATCGATGGTAATGCACATCACCTTAGACCGAAAGAGTAGAAATATTTTTGTACAGAGGCATGCAAAATGGCTATTTTCACCAATTAGAAAAGTCTTCTACTATTTTCATTCACTCACAAGGCAAAAGAAGACATTTTGAATAAATTTTTATATTGCCTAATAGAATTTCAAAAAAATATATTTAAAAATAATAAATTCAGAAGTTATGTCTACAGACTTTAAAATAAATTTTAGAATAGAGAAATTTTTTTACTAAACACATTATTCAAATAAAAATATATAGAAAGGGGAGTGACATAAAAATATTAATTCTATGTCTGTTTAGTCATTTTTGTTTGTGTGACTAATTATCTAACTAATATTATCAAGTATATCAGTAAGTGAAGATAGAAGTGAATCAATCTTCATTTTTAGGGGAAAATATTTTTTTTTCAAGGGGAAAATCTTCATTTTCAGTAAACTTGAGCTATTAGTGAACAAGCATTATTGATGAAATGAAACTTATAAGTATATAAGTCTATGATATTATCAAATGTTAGTATTGTAAGATATAAAAATATATATTTATATAAATGGGGTATATATATTTTTATATCTATGTTATGTCTCTATGTGGAAAATGTTGTGGACATATACTATCTTTTAATCCAAGACAAGGAGATTCCAATTGATTAACCGAAAGGAAACAATCAATGCTAAAAGGAATCACCAAGTTATCGATAAAGAGGGAAAGGGGGTCTAATTTATTACTTATAAAGTAAAACAATAAATCAGAAAGATTAGGATAAAATAAAACACTTATCTTGAAATGTAGCAGATCTGGAAATACCTATTTTTAGGTGTCTGTACTAAGTTTCTAGAAATTTTGCAATCAAATCTGGGACAGAAACACAGAGATAGAGGAAACCCAAAAATATTTTTCTTTTCTAAGCTAGGTCGACCTTGACACAAATATAGGTCAACCTTAATCCCTTTATGTCGACCTTGACCTGCACTGCTCCAACGGAGATTCTATTCACGGATCCCAAAAGTTTACTGAAAAGGGTATTCAAATCTGCTCTGTAATTCACTGTTCCATATCTGTTCCTACAAGAAAAATGGTTTTGTTTTTTTGGGGAGGGGTTTGCCTTAGTCAAACCCCGATTTAAGAATTAACCTTGAAATCAAAACTAAAATGGAGAATGCTTGCAAGTAGTAGAAGTAGATCTAACAATGATGCTATGATATTAAATAGATATGCAATTGTATTTGAAATGTAAACAAGTATGTTAATATGGAAGCTAAGACTCAACATCAAAATCCATAAATGTAAATCAAAACCTCCATGATTATATGCTTGGAATCCACCTTGAAGGAAGAATGAATGAATCTTGAGGATGCACAAAGGATCTTGAAGGAAGATCACACCATTATGATAGATAGATCTAGGGTTTGAATGATGAATCTTGAATGCTTGAACAAAATCCATTCAAAGGCTTGAATGCTTGAATCCTTGATCTTCAATGGAGAACTTGAATGCTTGAATGCTTGAATCCTTGATCTTCAATGGAGAACTTGAATGCTTGAATGCTTGAATATAGATGATTGCTTGAATGCTTTCTTTCTTCACCTTCTTTTTCTTATTTTCTTGCTTGCCAAAATGAGAGGAAAAGGCTTCCTTATATATTAGTCTAGGGCACAAATTTCTAGAGAGGTTGAAATATGAGAAATAAATTCCCATTAGGCCTATACCCTTAGAAGTGGACCTATATTAAATATCTTTTAAGAGTCACCACTTCGAAACCTGAAACAACTGAACCAGAAGAGGAAAAATAAACTTTTGAGTTTCCCCCGCATCCAGCACACTTTTCGATGAAAAGGGGGACTTGGGTCAAGGTCAAGGTTGACCTTGAACGAGGGGGTTAAAACCATTGGAAAATATGCCACTGGGGAAAACAGTGCCCGAAGAGGTCCAATCAGAGTCCTAAATAGGTACATAAGATGGAAAAGGGGTAGAAAATAGAGGACAACATGACAATGGCCCAAAACACCCCCTAAGGAGGGCTAAACATTCTTAACATGGAAGTGCTTCCATTTTAAGATGATACATTAAGCCCCCACTTTAGCGGGAGTATGGAAATTGAACATACTCGCGACAAAGTTAGAAGAAAGACTCTAGTGGATTGCAACAAGGTAGAACATCACTTAGTTAAGGACATGATCCTCCAAGCCAAGGATTCTAACTCAACATACATGCATAAGGGTATAGAAACAAAGAGAAAAATAAAGACAAAGCTAAAAGACACAAAAAAGAGGGGTTAGTACAAAAACAAACCCAAATCAACTATTAAAGGAAACCTTGCTAAGAAATGCTTCCTATACTAATATCATTTTTGGAAAGCTATCATAAAAGCATACATGATTACATAAGAAAGACAAGAGAAACACTATAAATAACATAGCTTCATGATCTAATCCTACTAGCATGAAAGTAGAGAGAGAGAAGTGAGAATGATTACCTCACCTAGTAAGATGCCCACCTTACCGTGAATCACCAAGGAGGGAGAGCCCAATAGGTAGCCAAACCTGATAGTTCACCCATAAACTATGCTTTGTAGTTTTAATGCATCTTCTAATGGCTTTTGGAATACCCATAGATTCACATTCTTGTATCACTATGGAATATAAAATGTGTGTCTCTTTAGGATTTAGAAACTTATGTGTGTTACCTTCCAAGGATATAGCATATTTGAAATTGAAAATGCATGTCTCTTCAGGATTTACCATATTGTAAAATGAAAACTATAGTATAAGGAAGACCCTATATATTCCCCCTCAGTATCATGGCTACCTACTGGACATGATAAGGAAGAGAAACAAGATACCTACTTCACAAAGTAAGGAGATATCCTATTAACAACAATGTACACTATATTCTTAGAAAATAGTATTGACCCTTACATTGAAGAACATAGATAATCATGAAAAAATATATGTCACTTATGGAAAAAGGATCCTCAAAGAGAAAGAGATCATATCAACAAGACACCCACCATAGAGGAGTGCTTTGGATAAAATATCATCTTTCAAAGAAAAGAAAACAGGGATCAAAGATTTAATCATCAAGCCCCCTGCGATCAAGAGCAAGAGGAATCTTGGAATGAATGAAGCAAACTCTGACCCCAAAGAAAGGGAAAAAATTTATAAAGAACATAATTTTCAAAATAAAGAAGAGGTGATGATGTTGGAAATTTGGCTGAGGTATGTACATGGATGTTGTCATTATGGCAACATATGTTCCCTATGAAGATCGCATAAGCTGGAAAGTAAGTATGGAAGATCGCAGACTAAAATTGTCTAAGTATGAAACAATGTTTTTGACAGAGCACCTGATACAGTTTGTTTTGGTGACATTCATTGGAGCATGATTAGATTTTGTGCAATTGAACATAGACTCTATGGTATCTAAGGATACCCCATCTCAGTGTGCAAAAGAGTATGGATAGTATGAACAAAGTTATGATTGTTTTACCAATGATAGAGTATACTTGACAGAGTAGTTTTGAAGGCAGAACTAGTAAATGAATTAAGGGATTATTTTGCTTGTCAAAATAATGACTTAATATTATAAAGAGTAGACATCCTAGATGTTTACTCTTGGATAAAGATGTGGAAGCCAACTGGAGAAAGATATTATGTTTGTATCTTGTATAAAGATGTAATATTGTAATGTACCAAAGATACTTGAAATGTAACTTGTGATAGTTGTATATTGTGATAGCGGTGAAAGTTGTTGATGCAAAGTTGTAAGTAGTACCATATTGTAATCAGTAAACTTTTGTATTAATTTTTTGGGCAATGAGCTCATCTGGTAATCAGGTTTTGTATCTACAACTCCTAACAGGGTTGAAGCTTCTAACAAGGCCTATAGTCCCTTAACCAGGACTGATACACTATATGTTTGTAACAGGCTCCTAACAGGGTCAACATCCTTAACATGATATTTTTTGATTAGTGGATCTTTATGGGTACCATCCCCACTGGGGTTTTCCCTTGGCCAAGGTTTCCTCAAGAACATATCATGTGTTATGAGTTCTTTACATTTAGTGTTATGTATGCTATTTAGTCTCTTATGCTTTAAAGTAATCTGTTATATCCATAAATGGGCAAAAGTAAAAGTTTGTGAAATATTGATTCACCCCCCCCTCTCAGTATTTCCTATTTCTAACAACTGGTATCAGAGCATAGTTACTTAGAGAAGGAACATTCAAGGAAAGCCTAGTAGCTTGAGTAAGATCTCTATGGATATGGATCAGTTACAAAAGAATCTTGAAGAAGCTCTTGAACAAATTGATATGCTTATTGATGAAAGAAACACTCTAAAAAGAAAGTATGATGATGCAAATAATCCTATTGACAAATTGAAAGGTAAGATAGAAGATCTGAAATCTGAGAAGGAATCCAAAATTCTTGTTGAAGATTGTGATGATTTAGAAAAAGAAAATGTGATCCTTAAACATGAATTGAAGATAGCAAATCTAAAGCTTATCTTGAAAGATGGAAATGACAATCTGAGATCTGAGAATGAAAGTTTAAAGAATGAGAATGAAGATCTAAAATCTAAACTTGGCAAGGTAACATCTAAATTTTATAAAGTCCAATTGCAGTATGATGAACTTGATAAATACAACAAGATTGTGAAAGGTGAATTGAATCAATCCAAAAAACAACTTGAGAGGCTATATTCAAACAATGAAAAGATTAATGAGCAATTATCTTATGGAAAACCATTCTATGACAAAACTGGTCTTGGATTTAACATATTAAAGATAGTTAGTGAAAGAAAGAAACTAGATCTGAATGTATGTGAAAGCAGTGAAGAAAAGAAGTTAGATGAGAACAAATCTGAAGATGCACCTAAGCAAGAAGATGCACCAAAGCAAGAAGAACCACCGAAGCAAGATGAACCATCCAAAGGTATGCAAAGAGAATTCAAAGGTAGATGTTTTTCTTGTAATACTATTGGTCATATGAAGAGAGATTGTACAGGTAAACAATTTAAACCTCTTAATGAATATTGTTATAATTGTCATGATTTTGGACATTGAGCTATTGAATGTAGAAGATCTAAAGTTATTGAGAATAATTACAATAGTAGAATGCCTAGAAATACTAACAATTCAGATCAAAGATCAACTAAAGACATGAAAAGAGAAAATGGAATAGTATGTTACAGATGTAACAAAATTGGACATATTGCTAGAAATTGCAGGACACAAATCAATCAGCAAGCACCTAGATATGGAACCAATGGAATCATTTGTTAGATATGTAACAAGATTGGACACACAACAAGCTAAATACACTCACTTTAGATTTTCCTCATTGGTTACTTACATGTTCTTCCACTTGCTAAGAAGATTTTGTTACACTATTGATTGGAATGATGGTGAGAATAATATGGAAAGAATCAATAAAGTTTACATGAAATATCTTATTGAGAAGGTTAATGACAGTGTAAAGTTAGTGTTGAAAACTTTTCAAAAAATTGTGGTAAATAGATCAAGAATTCCTCCATCCCTAGTTGAGAAATAAAAACATGATATATGTTTTATGGTTGATACTTATTTCACTTACATTGAGGTAGTAGAACCTAGACACGAATTCATAGACCCTCTTGGCTATGAAATCTCTAAAGTTGAAACAGAAGGATATGTTAGTAGATTGTTGAAAAGTAAAGTGGATGCTCATACCAATAGATTTGGAACATATGATGAAAACTTTGATTCAGCAAACACACTTAAGGAAGAGAAACAATCAAAGAAGAGAGTGGAGACTACAATAAAGAAAATTCTAAAAGAAATAGGTATGAGTGAGCAGGAATTTGATATTACAAGAAAGACTGCAAAAGCAATAAGGCAAAGTAAGATACTATCAGTCCCACCTTTGGCATCAAGTGCAGACCCTCAAGAACCCATTCAAGTTAAGATAAAGGTTGAAGAACCTGAGAAGGAGCAAGAAATTAGTCAGATAGAGAAACCCTCTTCTTCAGCACCAAGAAAAAGAATGAAGGCAAATGCTTTAGGACTGGGTAAAAGACAAAAAATAATTGTTCCACCAGTACCTAGAAGAGTTACAGAGATAAAAGATGATGAAGTAACAATAAAGAAGAAATCATGGAAACCAAGGATAGAAAGAGTTAATGAAGACATATTGCAGCATGGAGACTTTACCAAGATGAACAACTACTATGATTTATATGGATCCTCTGACAAATTAAATCTAGAGAATGCAATGGTTACACATATGATTTTGGAAAACAAGAAATTTGATACTATTCATGGAAAGATACCAAAAGATTTGTACAATAGACTTGTGAGCAGAAAGATGAGAGCACAAGAAGAAGATAGTAAAATGAGAGAGAATGTGATAAGACAGTTCTGTGACATAAGATATGATGACCACCTTAAACAGATCCTCAAGCCACTTGAAACCCTATTAAGAACCAAAAGAAGAACTATACAAATAATGGGAGGTCAGTATGAACTAGTGAAGACTGAAACTGAATAGGTAGTTGTGGAAGTGCTAGCAGACTTAGTAGCAAGAAAAGATAGCAAAGATCAATCAGTTGTAGAACCAGCAGAGAAACAAAGTTTAGAATAGGTAGAGGTAGTAGCAAAGGTAGTTGAAGTTGAAGATATTCCCTTTTCTTCTATAAACATTGGCATAGAATCTATGGACATTGAAGGAACACAAGTTACTTTAGATTCAGATGATGTGGTACTCAACAGTTTGGATAACATTGTTGACAATTTGGCTTTAGGAGAGTAGGAAAAGAGTATTGAAATAGAGATTACATGAACAGAGAAGCAAATGGCAGCAACGGTCACTACATCTAGTACACTTATTTTACCTATGATACCTCAAGAGGACATCAGTTTTACCCCTAAGAATGGAAAGAAAAGAGAGATTGGTTCGATGCTTGAAGATTTAGGCAAAGAAGTAGATGATGCTGATCAACTAGATTTGATCACATCTTTGAACAAAATTATTGGAAAAAACAATAAGGTCAAGAATTTGGAAGGTAGCCTGAAAGATTTGACTGAGAAGCTACAAAGTGTTATATCTACAAAAGTCTTTGATTTAGATCCACTTAAAAGAGAAAAGATGGTAATAAATTCTTTTGATGTTGAGTTCACTAATTTGACTGATATTGCTAAGGTTAATGCTCAGGCAACTTATGAAGCTGAGATGTTGCAGAATATAAGTCAGAGTATCAAAAATGACATTGGTAGCCTTGACAGATACATTAAGAACTTAAGGAAACATCTTGAGACTAGAAAGTGTTTGTACATTCAGTGTACAAAATCTAAAAATATAATAATTGAGGAAGAGAAGAAGATAAAAGAGAAGCAAGATGAAATTGCAACAAAGGAAAACTCAATGGCCAGCCCAAACATAAAGATCAGTGCAGTTGAGAAAAAGATAAAAAAATTATGTGATGAGATAAGGACTTTGAATGATGAGAAGAATAGGAAAATTATCAGGATGAACATCTTGAGAGAGCATGTCTCAATCAAGTTGACTATAATAGAAGAGCAGCTAGAAGAATGTCTTACTACTAAGACATCATTTCAGAAGTTCAACTTTGAATCTCTTCAAGCTTGTCAGATTGCAGCATATGGATTGAGTACTTTACTCAATGTAGCAGAATCAATTAAGAAGTCTTGGGAGAAATATTTTGAGGCTTGGAAGTCAGATTTTGCAGATTGTGTTGCAAGCCTACTAGCTTTGCAATAAGATAGTAAGGTAAAAGTTTTGACACAATTTTGTATATCCCTTTCCACCCTTTATTTTGTCCTTGTTGTCAAAGGGGGAGAGATACTTAGAAAATTGTCTATATATGATAAGGAAGGATACTCATAGGGGGAGTTCTATGGAGTATTATGAAGTGTTATAGATTATGTTTATATTTTGAGGGGATATAAGGATAATATTCTATGGCCACAATTTTGATACAAATTTTGAGATTTTGATTTGTACACTTAGCCAATTTTCTCATATGTTGCCACCAATGACAAAGGGGGAGATTGTTGGCAATTTGGCTGAGGTATGTATATGGATGTTGTCATTATGGAAATATATGTTCCCTATGAAGATCACATAAACTGGAAAGTAAGTATGGAAGATCGCAGACTAAAATTATTGAAGTATGAAACAGTGTTTTTGACAGAGCACCCGATACAATTTGTTTTGGCGACGTTCAATGGAGCATGATCAAAGTTTGTGTAGTTGAACATAGACTCTATGGTGTCTAAGGATACCCCATCTTAGTGTGCAAAAGAGTATGGACATAAAGACAAAGTTATGATTGTTTTACTGATGACAGAGTATAGCCGACAAAGCAGTTTTGAAGGTAGAACTAGCAAATGAATTAAGGGATTATTTTGCTTGTCAAAATAATGACTTAATATTATAAAGAGTAGACATCCTAGATGTTTACTCTTGGATAAAGATGTGGAAGCTGACTAAAGAAAGATATTATGTTTGTATCTTGTATAAAGATGTAATATTGTAATGTACCAAAGATACTTGAAATGTAACTTGTGAAAGTTGTATATTGTGATAGTGGCAAAAGTTGTTGATGTGAAGTTGTAAGTAGTACCATATTGTAATCATTAAAATTTTGTATTAATTGTTTGGGAAGTGAGCTCATTTGGTAATCAGGTTTTGTATCTACAACTCCTAACAGGGTTGAGGCTTCTAACAAGGCCTATAGTCCCTTAACCAAGACTGATACATGATATGTTTGTAACAGGCTCCTAATAGGGTCAACATCCTTAATAGGATATCTTTTGATTAGTGTATCTTTGTGGGTACCATCCCCACCAGGGTTTTCCCTTGGCCAGGGTTTCCTCAAGATCATATCATGTGTTATGAGTTCTTTACATTTACTGTTATGTATGCTATTTAGTCTCTTATGCTTTAAAGTAATCTGTTATATCCATAAGTGGGCAAAAATAAAAGTTTGTGAAATAATGATTCACCCCCCCCTCTCAGTATTTCCTATTTCTAATAGATGATATAGGACAACAACCTCTCACATAAAAAGATATCCATAGCCAAAACATCAGTCAGTATAAGGAAATAATGTTGCAAAATTAATAGATGCCACTAAGCTAAGGAAAGTAGATCCCTAGACAGAGAGAAAAAAGGAAAACCTTTCTCCCTAGGGATGAAAGCAATGGATATTTTTTCAAAACAAATGTCTTTAGAAAAGATATCATGAATACTAGAAGAGAACTATGGATGATTATGAGCAAAGGAAAGATATCATAATACTAAATCATAGGGATAAAATATAGAAAGAATAACCAATTAAGCTCAAAACAAAATACATGCTAAGAGCATAATGGATTCTAGAGAAATGGAAGAAATACCTCTTGCTCCCCAATCAAGAGACAAGAGGAGAAAAGATCTACATTATAGAAGAATGAGGGGTATTCCCCATATGGAAATTATGAAGAAATTGTAAAACTGCACGAGAGTGAGATATCATTCCTAAAGAAGCTCTTTCTCTAACATACATCTTGAAATTCACACGATCAACAAGTAAATATGTATTACTATAGTGAAAAGGAAATTTTTACTCAGAGAGAGCATCTTTTAGCATATATTTAAATATTTCTTTCTTATAATTCATTAACTGAACATACACCTTCTTAGCCACATCTTAAGGAGTATCAAGGTAATCTAAGGAAGGTGTTGGAAGAAGAACATGAAGAGGAGGGCAATGATTAGAATCAACCTCCTTAAATTGAGATAGAAGAAAGCCAAGACCACACATATCTTGTTTAGGGGATAGATAAACTAGATATTTAATACCTTGTTCATTAAAACCAAGCCCTAAACCCTTATAACCTTGTTTATCCACCATAGTGTATCCTGTAGTGTACATATCTTGTAAAGCTTCTGCAGGAGGTGATTGTTTATGGTGATCATGACAAAATGTTGTGTAAGGTGGAATGATAGGTTTACAAGAAGTTTCTTTTCTCTTCCCTTTAATATCATCATGGATTAGATAAGAATGGGAAGGTAAATCAAAGAATTCTTGCACATCTATATCATGAACCATAGTTTGAGCCTCATCACAAGTGTGGGAAAAACTAGGAATATCAGATGGAGAAATGAGAATGAGAATATTAGGAATTGGATTAGGAAAGTCAGGATTAGGATTAGGAAGATTAGGAAATTGTGTATCATCTACCAAATTCTTCACATAATCCAAAAGAGAAATAAGTCCGCCACATAAATCCTTAATGGAAGTTTTGAAAGTAGGAAGGCTAGTATTAGTCAATCTCATAATAGCATAAGCAAGTGAAACATGGAGAGTGACATAAATAATGAAATGAATGATACTCTCATAAAAATCATAAGTACTATAAAGAGATGCTAAGAGGAGAATAATGAGGAAAATAACCACACACCGAAGCATCTTAAGGATCTTCATAGTGAATGAAATGCAAGATTTTTTTTTTGTATTTTGATGATCATATAGTTTTTTTTTTAAATTTTAAAATGCAAGAGCATAAAAGAAAACTAATCTTAATTAAAAGAGGCAAAGCATCCAATACCAAAAACAAAGAGTTTTCTATTGCAGGTTCACCAAAATGTAAGATATAAAAATATATATTTATTGTATATATATTTTTATATCTATGTTATGTGTGTGTGTGTAAAAAATTGTGGACATATATTACCTCTTAATCCAAGACAAAGAGATTCCAATTGATTAACCAAAAGGAAATGATCAATGCTAAAAGGAATCATTGGGTTATGGATAAAGAGGGAAAGGGGGTCTAATTTATTACTTATAAAGTAAAACAATTAATCAGAAAGCTTAGGATAAAATAAAAAAATTATCTTGAAATGTAGCAGATCTGGAAATACCTATTTTTGGGTGTTTGTACTAAGTTTCTAGAAATTCTACAACCAAATCTGGAATGGAAACACAAAGATGAAGGAAACCCATAAATATTTTTATTTTCTAAGCCAGGTCAACCTTGACCCAAATACAGGTCGACCTTGACCCCTTTATGTCGACCTTGACCTACACTGCTCTGATAGAGATTCTGTTCGTGGATCTTGAAAGTTTTATGAAAAGGGTATTTGAATTTTCTCTATAATTTTCTGTTCTGCATCTGTTCCTACAACAAGAATGGTTTTGTTTGTTGGGGGAGAGGTTTTCCTTGGTCAAACCCCAATTTAGGAATTAACCTTGAAATCAAAATTGAAGTGGAGAATGCTAGGAAGTAGTAGAAGTAATCTAACAACAAAGCTATGATATTCAATAGATATGCAATTGTATTTGAAATGTAAACAAGTATGTTAATATGGAAGCTTAGAATCAACATCAAAAACCATAAATGTAAATCAAAATCTCCATGATTATATGCTTGGAATCCACCTTGAAGGAAGAATGAATAAATCTTGAGGATGCACAAAGGATCTTGAAGGAAGATCACACCATTATGATGGATAGATCTAGGATTTGAATGATGAATCTTGAATGCTTGAACCAAATCCCTTCAAAGGCTTGAATGCTTGAATCCTTGATCTTCAATGGAGAACTCGAATGCTTTAATTCTTGAATATAGATGATTGCTTGAATGCTTTCTTTCTCCACCTTGTTCTTATTTTCTTGCTTGCCAAAATGAGAGGAAAAGGCTTCCTTATATACTAGTCTAGGGTTCAAACTTCTAGAGAGGCCGACATATGAGAAATAAATTCCCATTAGGCCTATACCCTTAGAAGTGGACCTATATTAAATATCTTTTAGGAGTCACCGCTTCGAAACCCGAAATAGCCGACCCGGAAGCAGAAAAATAAACTTTTGAATTTCCCCCGGCATCCGAAAAACTTTTCGATGAAAAGGGGGACCTGGGTCAAGGTTGAGGTCAACCTTGTCCCAGGGGGTTAAAACCCTTGGAAAATATGCCAGGTGGGGAAAACAGTGTCTAGGGAGGCCCAATCAGAGTCCTAAACAAGCACATAAGATGGAAAAGGGGCAGAAAATAGAGGACAACATGACAATGGCCCAAAACACCCCCTAAGGAGGGCTAAACATTCTTAACATGGAAGTGCTTCCATTTTAAGAGGACACCAGTATAAAGGAGTAATAATGATTCATTTAGTCATTTTTGTTTAGGTGACTAATTATTTAGTCATTTTTATTTGTTTGACCTTGTGATTTTACCCAAAGACCAAATCAATCATTTATACTTGTGAATTGCAAAACATTAGTAGAATTTGATCATTTTTAGTCATGTGAGTAAAATTTTTAGTCATGTAGTCATTTATTTTCCAAATTCTACTAATGTATATTTTTTTAATTTTAATTATTTGAAGTTGTAAGAAGTTTTGATAAAAACAGGAAAGATGAAGTACCATTATTTGATAAATGGGTTAAGAGAGAAAAAGATTTAAGGATAATGTCAATAGTTTCAAAATCTAATACTGACAAACCAACAACATTACAACCAACATATCAATTGGTCAAATCAATTCAAGACTTTCAATTTTTACCTGAAAGCATTGAGAGGAAAGCAAGGGAGTTGTTAAGAAATTTTGATGGATTACAAGATACTTTACTACCTAAAATTGTGGATACTAATGGGAAAGTCAAGCCATTCCAACCGGAAAATTGTTAGCCCCGAATAGTTTTCCTTTTCCGACTAGAAAAATACAATGGATGGTGGAAATTTCTATTTTTTTCACCTTTCTGAGTACTTCCATTAGATATGAAAGCTTTCTATTTTGGGAAAAAACCTTTAAACATGGAGTTCCTAAATGTATTGGTTTATTTGTGCATATCTTTAATCTCCTCATTTCTTTGAATTAAATGGTGCAAGACAAGTGCAGGGTGAAGATAGAAAATAAGGTAAGAAATATGCCAAATCCATGAATCACTCTTCACATCTGAGGCAAAATGTTAATAATACTAGCATACTTAGGGAATGACCCCAAAATGCAATAGAAAGTCGCGAGTCTATTGAAAAGGTCATCATAAGTTTGAATAGCTTGAATTTTGTTGTAGGTAGAGGATGCTCGAGCCCTATGCGCATAATGTGGATACCCTAAAAATGTAATTAGAGGAGAGAAATTGGCTAAGTTGATGATGTGGTATGAGCCAATGTTGTATACACCTTGTAGAGGTGGTTGGTTGTTGGGTCGTGTTGGTCATGATGAACTACAACTGATTTAGAACCTAATTAAAGAATCTATGATTTAAGATCACCGAGCCGATTAATTAGATATGTAATATGATTAAATCAGTATTATGTTATCATTGATGTCAACTAGTTTGACAACACTTATCTTGTAATTTACTATACCGAAACATCTGTAGTAAAGGAGTGAAAGAGATGAAGTACATAAATATCTACATGAGGAAGATGGATATGATAGATGAGGATAAAGAATACATTGAGTAACTTGTTGATGAGTCTATGACCTTATGATATTGAACTGATTATGTTTCATTAATCTATGATGAGGAAAAGAGTTGAAAGACACAAAGCAGTGTTGTTGGTTGATGAAGCATTTTAGTATACACCGATGAAGTGTAGTGTATATCGAGCATAGTATAAATTGAGGTTGTGTTCACCAACACATTTCTTTGTTAACCAAGTAGAACAGAGGAACTAAATGACTCGCTTAGCCAATAAGATTGATGAGATGGAAAGTGTATGATTTCTAAGCAACAGATAATGTTTGTTACACAGATCGACGACTAAAAAAATTTAGGAAAGATCTAAAGGATGAGAATCAAACATGTTATTGACACATTAGCTGAGGTATGTTTAAGCGTAAAAATCAACAAAGATGATTAAGCAGCAAAATCTGATGGAGTAGAAGAAAATAGTTTACTTATCTATATAAGAGACTGGAGATTTCATAATGAATATAATGCCTAAAGGAGACTATATAATTATTGCATGAATAAGTTTTCATGCATACCTAATCAACCTGGTTAGTGAGAACCAAACTATGAAGTTTTTACCAAGCGACATGAAGCTATTACCGAGCGATATTAAGTTACTGAACATTGATTGGAATAGAATTGATTTATTGATTAGAGGGTTGAATGAGCTTAACATTGATTTGTATATCTGCAATTGAGGTTGTATTAAGGAAGATCACCTACTATTACATTTTTACCATTGTACACAGTCAAATCTCTTAACCAAGTGGACTAAGAAAGTATTTTATGTATCATTCATAGAATGAACATTGTTATCCTGTCAACCCCAGAGTGACTGTTGGTTGGATGATAACAGTTGGTCTAAAATCCTCTAACAAGGTCACACCTAACAGTGTGTTTGTAACCTTTAATAGGGTTGGGTCTTCACGGACCTCACTTCAGAAGAGTGAATATTTTGGGTTGCCGATCCCAGGTGGTTTTTCCCTTCATAGGGTTTCCATGTTAAATCTCTTATGTTATGTGTTTATTGTGATGTTTGTTTGATGTCATATTTGCATGTTGCATATTTGATTTGATCGATAACTACTATATATTTTAGACTGGTAATCGGTAAAAGCATAGATAGTACAATATTTTAAGTTACCGAGTATCAGAAGTTTTAAGTATTTAATTTTGGATTATACATTTTGTATTGGGACACTGGATAACTATCTCACCCCCCTCTCAGTTATTCTAACACTTTGTATCAGAGTGTTGGTTTCTTAGAAAAAAGTTTTAAGGACGTCAGTATAAAGATCTCAAAATGTATAAGAGGGAAGTGCCAAAGTTGAACAAAGAGAACTTCACAGTATGGCAAAGCTGGATGAACTGCACATATCTGGAATTGGGAATTCTGCACTAGAATTGATGAAGAATGGCTATATAGAATGGACCACTAGTCCCCTGACACTTGATCAACTGAGAGACAAGCATGAACACAATGTTACTATGATGGAGATTGCTACTACCTATACCGATGCTGAATTTGAAGATATTAAAAGCTGCACTACTACAAAAGCCATGTGGGATAAACTTTCTCAAGTTTACAGTGGAGATGTGAATGTCAAAAGAGCCAGAGTAGAAAGATTAAGGGGAAAATTTGATGATATGAAGATGAAGGAAGGTGTGAATATTGTGTAATACACAAATAGACTAAAAGAGGTAGTACATGCTATTAGAGCATCTAATGGAGTTATTAGTGAAGAGATAGTTGTAAGAAAAGTCCTCAAAACCTTATTGTCAATTTACGTAATTAGAATATATGCTATTCATGAAACAAGATCTGCAGCTGGTAATGTTCTTGCACTTGACAATATGATTGGTAAACTTACAACCTTTGAATTGAATAACTTTGACAATAGTTTTGTTCCGTTTGTTGAATTCTCTTTCATGTCTTCTCTAAAGATTGGTAAGTCTGTTAATATGATTTAGAACAACAGAGAGGGGGGGTGAATTAGTTGTTCTTAGGTCCTGATGTATAAAACAATCTCAAAAACTTATCCTTAAATCAGACCCAAAACTAAAACAAACTCGGTCATCAATGATTCAATAATAGAAACATCTAACAATGCAATCCACTACCCAACTGTAACTTAACTTGCAAAACATAGTAATGTTCAGACCAAAACATTCACACAAGTATTAACACCAGGATTTATAGTGGAAACCCAATTTGGGAAAAACCACTTTGTAACATGCTACTATTATTTTCACTCTTCTAAAGTGAGCTCGGTAAAAAGACAACCTTGTCAAAGGTTACAATACACACTGTCAGGTGTGACCCGATTAAAGGATTTCAATCACCCTGTTAAAAGTGAGCCTAGTCATAGGACTTACATACATTCCATTAGAATGCAACATTGTTCAAAGGATTAAACATATGACTGTTAGGTCAACCTCTGTTAAAAGGATTTTGACTATTACAATGGTTAGAAAGTATCAGAAGTATTATCTAAAAAATATACAACTCACTTTGCAAATATCAGATCTGATTCCATACACTAATGCTGGTTTACTGACTTTCAAACTTTGCCATTTCCATTTCTAATATGCTCAAAACTTTTCTTCAAGCATTCACCACAATTCTCCTTCAGCGTTTTTTTCTTATTTAGTCAATAAAACTTTCCTCTTCCAGCATTCTCTATTCTCCATGTACATGCATATCAAAATGCTTAGGTTCCCTTATATTTTTCTCAATTAGGTTAACTCATCTTTTTTTGCTCAATCTCAATCGTAGATCTTAGGGTTAGGTTGGATTCATTGAATCTACCTACTTCATGTTCTTCAGCTCCTTTTCTAGAATCATCTCAAATCTCTTATAGATTTACAATAAAACATTTTATAGTGCATTTAATGTTTCCAAACAATCAATAAATAAAGTCAACATGTTTTACGTAATCCAAGAATTCAACAATGTCAGCTCCAAAATTAAATTCTATTCAAATATAAAATTGTTGATGCTCGGTCAATACTGTGATTGTTCACTCAGTCTTCATGTAGAAAGCTCGGTCATTACTAAAACTATTTCCTCAGCTTACACTATCATCCTAGGCAATTTACTGATGCTCGGTTGACACTATAATTTTTCTCGACATATACTAACTCGGTCGACACTAACATTACTCAGCTTAAACATCATTTTTCCATTCTTTGCTTGGTTAAGCCTACCAATTTAGTCTTTAGTCTTACTAAGATAAACAATACATTATCTCATCATTGTGCAACATAGTCAAGTACACTTTGTAGTATTAAGATAACTCAACCTTTCCCTAGGTGCTATTGTTACCAACCTTTCTTAGCCCCTTAGCAACACTCAAATAGATATAGTACTTTCCTAAGCAGCAATAGTCTTACCAATTAAGGTTTGACATCCATGACAATACAACAATTGTTTCAATTACAGTTTCCAACAATCTCCCTCTTTGGCATTGATGGCAACACCATATGATATCACCTGAATAACACATGGATTACCAACCAATCCAAAAACTTATCTGTCCATCAAAAAATTATTTTATGATATCCTTAGCTTCATTTTGATTCAGAATCTTGTAAGCCTCACTTCTGTGACCATTAGAAGTATTCATATCTCCCTCTATCCCGATCCTTCATTTTAGTTCATCTCCCTCTTGCCTTAAAGTTTCATGTGTTATCATATCGGTTCATCTCCCTCTTTGATAAAAATTCCAAAGCAACAACTAAAACATACATCCATCAGATGTAGATAATATCGGTGCAGCTCAGTGTTTCCCCCTCTGTCATCTTGCTTATGACTTATTCCTTGTCTTTGCTTGGTTTCACAACTCTAGGCTAGCCCTAAAGTGTGACAGTCTTCTGCATCAATTTTGTCAAATTTTCTATTGTAGCACATTTGATGCAGTGCCACTAGCTTGTCTAGGAAGCCTCAGTTAGGGGAAGAACCCCTAATTGACTTCTCAAATACTCATGAGCTTCTCTAGGTAAAGCTTTAGTGAATATGTCTGCTAATTGTTCTTTTGTATTCACATATTCCATTTGGACTTCTTTATCTTGTACTAATTCTCTCAAGTAGTGATACTTGATTGCAATGTGCTTGGTCTTAGTGTGAATCACTGGATTCTTAGAAATATTGATAGCACTTGTTTTGTCATAGAAAATAACAACAAGTTCAATGATTTCTTCTTTCATGCCTATCAACAATTGTTTTATCCATACTAAGTTCGAACAATGTACTGTAGAAGCAACATACTTGGCCTTGGTAGTAGATTGGGAAATGCAATTTTGTTTCTTACTCATCCAGGAGACTAATCTCTATCCAAGAAAGAAAGCTGCACCACTTGTACTCTTTTGGTCATCTACATTTCCTACCCAATCAACATCTGTATAAACTCAGAGTTTAAATTTGTCATCCTTCTTATAATATAGACCATAGTCAGCAGTTCCTTTCAAGTATCTCATAATTCTTTTCATGGCAATCATATGTGTTTCCTTAGGATTGGTAGAGAATCTTGCCACAATCCCAATAGCTAATGCAATATCTGGTCTGCTATGTACAGCATACTGCAATTTTCCAATCATGGAACTATACAGGGTCTGATTCACTTATGTAGCATCATCATTCTTAGATAACTTTTGTCTAGTAACCATGGGAGTTCCCACTAGTTTAGCATCTACCATCCCAAAAAAATTTAGTATTTCATTAACATACTTAGACTGTGTAATGAAAATTATATTCTTCCTCTGATATACTTGTAAACTAACAAAGAATTTGATCTCACCAAACATACTCATTTCAAATTCAGTTTGCATTTCATTTGAGAAACTTTTACATAATGTATCTTGTCCACCAAAAATAATGTCGTCCACAAAAATTTTGGCCAACAGGATACCTTTACCTTCTTCATCCTTCATGTACAGATTGCTTGTGTCATTTGTTCTTGAAAATCCAATCTATATCAAGTAGTTATGCAACCTCTCATACCATGCTCTGGGAGCTTGCTTCAATCCATATAATGCTTTGTTCAGTTTGCACACCATGTGTCTTCTATTTGGATCAATAAAACCTTCTAGTTGTTCTATGTAAACTTCTTCTTCTAGTATACCATTCGACAATGCAAACTTGGCATCCATTTGATATACTTTGAAATTTTTATAAGCAGCATATGCAAGCAAAGTTCTTACTCCTTCCAATCTAGCTACAAGGGAAAATGTCTCCCCATAATCTATTCCTTCTTCTTTTGCGTAGCCTTTGCATACCGGCCTAGCTTTGTTCCTAATGATTTCACCATTTTCATTCATCTTATTCTGAAACATCCACTTTGTTCCTATAACATTTTTGTTTTCAAGTCTCGGCACCAGAGTCCAAGTATCATTCTTCTCAATCTGGTCAATTTCTTCATTCATTGCTTGTATCTAGTCTTCATTCTCCAATGCTTCTCTAGTTGTCTTTGGTTCAAATTCACACAGTAGACATGTTGGATCCTTAGTCTTACTTCTGGTCTGGATTCCAGTATCTTTATCTCCAATTATCTATTCAAGCTTATGATGTCTTCTTACATATTTTGCCAAAATAGGTTCAGCTATTCTCTCCTCTATTTCATCATGTTCCTCAACAAGATTGTCAGATTCAACTTTAGAATGCTTGAAAACCTCTTCCTGATACTCAATAACATTTTCTTGTAGCTCAACATGTTCTTATTCTCTCTCAGCACAGTTTTCCTAATGCTCAACAGCTTTTGTCTATCGCTCAGCATTGCTTACCCGAGACTCGGCATCGGGTGCAAGTCTGTTACTTGCCTCTTCTTCTTCTTCAATGTACACAAAAGATCTATAATCTTCTGGTTCTCTTTAACTGTTAGCTTCATTTCTTTCTGCATACTCATCAATTTTGACATTCACACTTTCCATAATTTTGTTAGTGTTAGAGTTCAAACACTTATAAGCTTTACTTTTTGTGGAGTACCCTAGGAATATGCATTCATCACTCTTAGCATCAAAATTTCCATTCCTAGTGTCTTTTAATATATAGCAATTACTTCCAAAGATTCTAAAGTATTTAACACTCGATGCATGTCCATGCCATAATTCATAGGGTGTCAGATTTGTACCTTTCTTGATCTATACCCGATTAAGAGTGTAGACAATAGTGCTTATAGCTTCTTTCCAATATTTATGTGCCACATTCTTTTCAATCATCAATTTCCTTGCACAATCCAAGATAGATCTATTTCTCCTTTCTGCTATACCATTCTGTGGAGGTGTTCTAGGTGCAGACATCTATCTTTTAATTCCTCTATCATTGCAAAATAAATTAAATTCATTTGATGTAAATTCTCCACCTTAGTCAGATCTAAGACATTTTAGGTTCCTACCTGTCTCCTTTTCAACCTTAGCCAAATACCACTTAAAGAATTGAAAAGCTTTAGATTTTTCTTTTAGAAACATCACATGCATCATCCTAGTATAATCATCAACAAATAAGATAAAGTATCTAGCACCATAGTAACTTTGCACACCCATAGGTCCACAAGGGTCAGTATGAACCAAATCTAAAATGTTTTTCAGAAGTAAAGGATTTGCTCTTGAAACTTGACTTTGTCATTTTTCCTAACTGGCATTCCTTGCACATCACATTCTCAGGTTTCTTCAATCTAGGTAGACCTCTTACCTTTTTCTTCTTACTTATCTCTACCAGATTGTCAAAGTTAACATGACACAACCTTTTATGCCATAACCGAATATCATCAAGTTGTGCAATTAAACATGTTTCTTCAGATAGGTCCAGATAGAACAAATTACCTCTAGGCTGATCACCACTTCCAATCATTTCTCTAGTAGCATTAACTATTTTAGCTCACTTGTGATGAAATTCCACTCGGTAACTAGTTTTTTTAAGCTTAGCAACACTTAACAAATTGTAATTAAGACCTTCAACCAAATATGCATTTTCACAAGATATCTTATCAGTTAGTTTAATCAAACCTTTTCCTCTAATAGGACATGGTGCATCATTACCAAATTTTACACTTTTACCTCTGCAATGATGTAAGGTCTCAAACTTATTTTTGTCACTAGTCATGTGATGTGAACAACCACTGTCAATAATCCATTTATCATTCTTGTTCACATAGGATATCAATGTAGTTTTCTCATCCTCATCAGATTCATCTTTCATTGCAACATAGACTACCTCAATTTCAAAATCATCACTATCAGTGTCAGTCTCTTTTTTAGCAATGTAGCAAGATTTCTTACCTTTTCCTTTGTAGTCTCTATTCCATCGGTAGCTTCTATCATCTTTTCTATCTTTGTGTTTTCTTTTCCTTTCATCATCTTTATCCTTCCTGTCAGGACATCTAGCAGCTATATGACCAACTTGATTACATGCAAAACATATAATAGGGAGTTTACCTTTATACTTTCCTTTTCCCCTTCTCATTCTTCTAGCCATAAGAGCTTCTAGATCTTCGAGGTCTTCATCAGAAGTGTCACTATCACTTTCACTATCACTATCACTTTCACTTTCACTGATGCATCTTTCTTTTTCTTTCTTTGGTTTATTCAGAACTAGCTGTGACTTGAAAGTAGATTCAACATTTCAAATGCTTCCAATAGTGAAATTATCATAGTTAGAGAGTTCAAAAGCATTCAACTTACCAACCAAACTTTCCAAAGTAAGCACATTAGCAGAGTTACATCTAGATTCCTGAATAGCTAAGATCTTAATAGCATATATAGGACATAGGGTTCTTAGTACTTTCCCAATTATAGTTTCATCATCAATAGCACCATTTTCTCCTCTAATAGCATTCAAAACTTCTTTTATTGTACCATAATATTGTGCAATGTTTTCACCTTCTTGCATTCTCATTTCATCAAACTTACCTCTAAGACTATTGGTCTTTTCTTTTAGCACATTCAAGATACAACCATAGATCCTTGCAAGAGTGTCCCACATATCCTTAGCAGTTGTGCAATCCTTAATGTCCTCAAATTATGGATAGCTTAGGGCAGATGCAATTTCCAACATTTCTTGATTATGTTCTTTCTTAGCTCTCATTTCTTCGGTAGTCAAAGGTGCGATAGGTGAGACATAACTGTTCTCAATGTAGTACTTTGCAGAGTCACCAATACCGGCCAGATGTAGCTTCATCAAGCTTTTCATGGAGGGAAGTTTTCTTTGTTCAACTTCGGTACCTCCTTCTTATACATCCTAATCATTTTCTTCAAGCCCCTTTAAACTTGATTTCTGTCAACACTAATAATAAGCAACAAAGCTCTGATACCATTTGTTAATATGATTAAGAAAAATAGAGAGGAGGGGGGTGAATTAGTTGTTCTCAAGTCCTGATGTATAAAAGAATCTCAAAAACTAATCCTTAAATCAGATCCAAAACCAAAACAAACTCGGTCATCACTAATTCAATAATAGAAACATCTAACAATGCAGTCCACTACCCAGCTGTAACTTAACTTGCAAAACATAGTAATGTTTAGACCAAAACATTCACACAAGTATTAACACTAGGATTTATAGTGGAAACCCAATTTGGTAAAAACCACTTTGTAACATGCTACTATTATGTTCACTCTTCTGAAGTGAGCTTGGTAAAAAGACAATCTTGTCAAAGGTTGCAATACACACTGTCAAGTGTGACCCGGTTAAAGGATTTCAATCACCCTGTTAAAAGTGAGCCTAGTCATAGGACTTACATACACTCCATTAGAATGAAACCTTGTTCAATGGATTTAACATATGACTGTTAGGTCAACCTCTATTAAAAGGATTTTGATTGTTACAATGGTTAGGAAGTAGCAATAGTATTATCTAAAAAATATACAACTCACTTTGCAAATATCAGATCCAATTCCATACACTAATGTTGGTTTACTGACATTGAAACTATCCCATTTCCATTTCTGATCTCCTTGAAACTTTTCTTCAAGCAATCACCACAAGTCTCCTTCAGCCTTTTCTGCTTATTCAGTCAATAGAACTTTCCTCTTCCAGCATTCTCTATTCTCCATGTACATGCATATCAAAATGCTTAGGTTCCCTTATATTTTCCTCAATTAGGTTAACTCATCTTTTGCCGCTCAATCTCAATTGTAGATCTTAGGGTTAGGTCAGATTCATTGAATTTACCTGCTTCATGTTCTTTAGCTCCTTTTCTAGAATTTTACAATAAAACATTTTACAATGCATTTAATGTTTCCAAACAATCAATAAATAAAGTCAACACATTTTACATAATCCAAGAATTCAACAATGTTAGCTCCAAAATTAAATTCTCTTCAAATATAAAATTCTTGATGCTCAGTCAATACTGTGATTGTTCAATCGATCTTGTAGGAATAATAAGAATGATGATAGTGATAGCTATATCGATGATGAGCTTGATGAACTTGAAGCTCTTATGGCCAGAAGATTACCCAAAGGTAAAGGAAGGTATAGAGGTAAGCTACCTTTGGCATGCTTTAACTATAAAGAGGTTGGCCACATCACTGCTAGATGTCCACATAAGAAAGATGATGAAAGAACCAAAGACCAATCTAAAGGAAGCTATGTGAGAAGAGTCAATAGAGGCTATTGACACAATAGAGACAACTGAGATAGTAATGATAAAAGAAAAAAGGTATGTTACATAGCCAAAGATAATGAATTTGAATCTAATTTTGATGATGATGTAGAAGTTGTATTTGTTGCTATGAAAGATGACTCAGAGGAAGAAGAAAAACATGTAGAAACAATGCTGATATCTAAAGTTAACAAAAATAATACATGGATCATAGACAGTGGCTATACACATCACATGACTGGTGATGAAGAGAAATTTGATCAACTTGAAGAATACAATGGAGGATTTGTTAAGATGGGTAATGACACACCATGTATGATAAGAGGTAAAGGATCCTTGATGATTAATGATAGGATAAAATGTGATAATGCTTATTGGGTAGATGGACTGAACTATAACTTGTTAAGTGTGGCACAACTGAACAATTCAAGTCACTAAGTTGCTTTTGAGAGCAAGAAAGTGAAAATCTTTGATGATGGTAGAAGATTAGTTGGAACTGGTGCACAATCAAGAGGTAATCTATTTTATCTTGATACTGATGAATCTTCTTGCTTGATGATGAAAAATGAAGATGCTTGGTTGTGGCATAAAAGGTTATGCCATGTGAATTTTGATAACATGATTAAGATTAGTAAAAGGAAAAGAGTTAGAGGTCTTCCTAACTTGTCAAAACCTGATCATGTTATGTGTCATGAATGTTAGAAAGGTAAGATGACTAGATATAGTTTCAAAAGAAAGGATTATTCAACAAAGAAGATACTTGAGTTGGTTCATACCGACCTGTGTAGTCCTATGAGAACTCAGAGTTATTATGGTTATAGATACTTTATTCTTTTTGTTGATGACTATACTAGATTGACGACTGTTATGTTCTTGAAAGAAAAATCTGAAGCATTTAAGATGTTTAAGTGGTATAAAGAAAAGGTAGAAAAAGAGACTGGTAAAGAATTAAAATGCCTAAGATCTGATAAAGGAGGTGAATTTATCTTTGATGAATTTACTAATTTCTATAATTAGCATGGTATTAAAAGACAGGTCTCAGCACCAAGGACACCTTGGTAGAATGGGATTGTTGAAAGAAGGAATAGGTCAATAGTTGACTATGCAAGAACACTAATGCTGAAAAAGAATGTTTCTTAGACATACTGGAGGGAAGCTATTAGTACAGCTGTTTATGTTTTGAACTGAGTACAACTGAAGAAGGACACTAACAAGACACCCTATGAGTTGTGGTTTGGACACAAACCTACTATAAGTTATTTCAAGATTTTTGGAAGAAAATGTTTTATTCTAAAAGACAAGAGAAATGGGAAGTTTGAATCAAAAGGTGATGAAGGGATATTTCTAGGATATTCCAATAAAAGCAAAGCATATAAGTGTCTGAATAAAACTATTAATAAAATGATTGAAAGTACTAATGTCTGAGTTGATGAGTTTGATGAAAAGAATGTAGAGGAAAGTACAAAGGAACTGAAAGACTATGGTAGATTCACTTACATTGAACACACAGAGTATCTACCGAAGTTGCAGCCTGTGATAACCAGTTAGCAAGAAAATAATATAGAAGAACATGAAAGAGAAACTAATGAGTAGGATGGATCTACTGAGCAAGCAAATGAACCTACATAGGATGAACAAGAAAGAAGAGATAGAGTACTGGCAAGATTTGTCAGGAGACATCATCCTGAGACACAAATTATTGGAGACAGACAAGCTAGCATGCAAGCAAGGAGTAAGATAGGACAAGGTACATGTCTAGTTTGTGATTATGAACCAAAAAATGTAAAAGTTGCATTAGAAAATGATGAATGGGTTAATGCAATGAAAGAAGAAATAGAACATATAGAGAAGAAAAAAAACTGGACCTTAGTACCCAGACCTAAAGATAAGAATGTTATTGGTACTAAGTGGATATTTAGGAACAAGCTGAATGAAAATGGTGAAGTAACAAGGAATAAAGCTAGATTGGTATGCAAGGGATATGCACAAGAGGAAGGAATTGATAATGGTGAAAAATTTGCACCTATTGCTAGATTAGAAGGAGTTAGAATGCTACTTGCATATGTTGCACATAAAGAAATTCAAAGTTTATCAAATGGATGTTAAGTCAGCATTTCTGAATGGAATACTTGAAGAAGAAGTCTACATAGAACAACCAGAAGGGTTCATTGATCCAAAAAAGAAATATATGGTATGTAGATTACATAAATCTTTGTATGGTTTGAAGCAAGCACCGAGAGCTTGGTATGAGAGGTTGCATACTTATTTGTTAAGTATTAGATTTGTTAGAACAAGTGAGAACAATAATTTGTACATGAAAGGAGATACTAATGATACTATTCTTATTGCTGAGATATTTGTGGATGACATTATTTTTGGAGGTCAAGACAAAATATGTAAATCTTTTGCTGATGAGATGAGAAAAGAGTTTGAAATGTCTATGTTTGGAGAGATTAAGTTCTTTTTAGGACTACAAGTGATTCAGCAGAATGATAGGATATTCATCACATAATCTAAATATATCAAGGAAGCATTGAAGACATTTGACATGGAAGATGCTAAACCTATGGGAACACCGATGGCTACTAGATGCAAACTAACTAAGAAAGATGAAACTACAAAAGTGAGCCAGACACTATACCGATCTATGATTGGTAAGTTAATGTATGTAGTATATAGTAGACTAGACATAGCACATGCTGTGGGAATTGTTGCAAGATTTTCTGCAAACCCTAGAGAGTCACACATGATTGCTACAAAGATAATCCTAAGATACCTGAAGAAAATAGAAAATCATATATTATGGTATGCTAAGGAAGGAAAATTTGAACTGAAGGTCTATACCAATGCTGATTGGGCTGGAAATGTGGATGACAGAAAAAGTACCACCGAAGTAGCATTTTTCTTTGGTGAAAGACTTGTTACATGGACAAGTAAGAAGCAAGCTTGAATTTCTTAGTCTACAGTTGAAGTAGAGTATGTTGTTGCTGCTACAAACTGTTCAAATATTGCATATATTAAACAAATTCTAGAAGGTATGAATGAGATAATCATTGAGCCAGTGATTATATACTATGATAACACAAGTGCAATAAACATTTCAAATAATCTAATGATGCACTCTAAGAAAAATCATATATCAATTGAGTATCACTACTTAAGAGAACAAGTACAGGAGAAGCAAGTTAAGCTAGAGTTTGTTACATCAAAAGAATAACTTGCAAACATATTTACAAAGGCTCTATTGAAGAATACATTTGAGTACTTAAGGACTAGACTAGGGGTCTGTTCCCTATCTACCGATCACTAATGTGATCTGGATGTTGCATCAGCCTAATCTTATCAGAAGATCATTCATGTTGATGTGGCATAGTTCACACTTTGGATCATGTTCAAGGTTGTGATAAGTTTGGAGAATTGAAATAGATTTGGATATCAGTATATAGAGATACAGAGAATGCATTGGACAATAGAGAGTTCCTTAGCTAATAAAGAGTAGTGTGTTTATTTGTTTCTTTGGCATTATTGTCAAAGGGAGAGATAACCAATATGAAAAAATATACACCGATGAGAACTATTTGAGGGAGAGATAACCTGGAAGAAAGGAAGAACATTGAAGATCAGTTACTGAGAATAGAAGTAGGAACCTAAGAGCTAAAAAGATCATATTTGCAGAATGTTAAAGCTGCATTGTTAATGCTATTGAGTAATGTAGTATAAACATATTAAGCTAGGGAGAGCTTGTACAACATTTGTTCACAGAGTTGTAGAACACATGTTTGGTATGTGTATGGTATATTTCATATTACTTGAGTTGTCATTAATGCCAAAGGGAGAGATTGATGACCTACAACTGATTTAGAACCTAATTGAAGAATATGTGATTTAAGATCACTAAGATGACTGATTAGATATGTAATATGATTAAATCAGTATTATGTTGTCATTGATGTCAACTAGTTTGACATCACTTATCTTGTAAGTTACTATACTGAAACATCTGTAGTAAAGGAGTGAAATAGATGAAGTACAAAAATATCTACATGAGGAAGATGGATATGACAAATGGGGATAAAGAATACATTGAGTAACTTGTTGATGAGTCTATGACCTTATGATATTGACTTGATTATGTTTCATTCATCTATGATGATGAAAATAGATGAAAGACACAAAGTAGTGTTGTCGGTTCATGAAGCATTTCAGTGTACATCGATGAAGTGTAGTGTATACCGAGCACAATGTAAACCAAGCTTGTGTTCACCAACGCATTTCTTTGTTAACCGAGCATAACATAGGAACTAAATGACTAGCTTAGCCGATAAGATTGATGAGCTGGAAAGTATATAATTTTGAGGTAACAGATAATGTTTTTTACACAGATCGATGACTAACAAAATTTAGGAAAGATCTAAAGGATGAGAATTAAACGTGTTATTGACACATCAGCCAAGGTATGTTTAAGCGGCAAAATCAATGAAGATAATTAAGTGGAAAAATCTGATGGAGTAGAAGAAAATGGTTTACTTGTCTATATAAGAGACTTGAGATTTCATAGTGAATGTAATGCCAGAAGGAGGAGACTGCAAAATTATTGTATGAATAAGTTTTCATGCATACTTGATCAAACTAGTTAGTGAGAACTGAACTGCAAAGTTTTTATTGAGTGATAGGAAGCTATTATCGAGAGACAGTAAGTTACTGAACATTGATTGGAACATAATTGATTTATTGATCAGAGGATTGAATGAGCTTAACATTGATCTGTATATCTGCAATTGAAGTTGTATTAAGGTAGATCACCAACTATTACATTTTCACCATTGTACATAGTCAAATCTCTTAACTGAGTGGACTAAGAAAGTCTTTTATGTATCATTCATAGAATGAACATTGTTATCTTGTCAACCCCAAAGTGACTGCTAGTTGGACAATAACGGTTGGTCTAAAATCCTCTAACAAGGTCACACCTAACAGTGTGTTTGTAACCTTTAATAGGGTTGGGTCTTCACTGACATCACTTCAGAAGAGTGAATATTTTGGGTTGCCAGTCCTAGGTGGTTTTTCCCTTCACAGGGTTTCCACGTTAAATCTCTTGTGTTATGTGTTGATTGTGATGTTTGTTTGATGTCATATTTGCATGTTGAAAATTTTATTTGATCGATAACTACTATATGTTTTAGACTGGTAATTAGTAAAAGCATAGACAATACAGTATTTTAAGTTACCGAGTATTAGAAGTTTTAAGTATTTGATTTTGGATTATACATTTTGTATTGGGACACTGGATAACTAATTCACCCCCCTCTTAGTTATTCTAATAGGTCAAAGGTTGAAGCAAGCTTAATCAACGACGAGAGAGGAGTGACTTGCGTTGCTAAGTCATACTTGCTGTGATGGAGAATACATAGAGATTGGCAAGAAGTGTGGTAGAAAGGAAGGAGTTAAGGAGGAAAAAATTTGCAGAGAGATAAGGAGATAGAAGTAAGGAAAATGTGTTACCATTAATTTTGTTTTAGTGAAATTAATGACAACCCCACAATAAATTTAATCAAACTTTTTATTAAAAAGTATGGATATACTCTAAGTACATTTTTAAAAATATTTTCAAAAATAAAATTATTTTATTTTTGTTAATGTTTTTATTTAAAGGCCTTTCATCATTAAAGGTTTTAATTTTTGTGTTCATTTTATTTATTATCATTTAGTTTTCTTAGGTTATTGTTTACTTTTATTATCTCCTTAGTGTGTCAAGACTTTCAAGTTCCATTACATTTTTATTTACATGTAATATAATATGTGATACCCAATTAAATTCTAAAAATACCCGAGTCGAGCCTTTTTAAGGATATTGCATTTTATTTTTGTGTGAACCCATAATAGCGGGTTACACTTTTTCAGAGGAAGAAATTCCTCTTTTTCAGCAAAGTCACCAATTTTAATGGTTTTGATCAGAAGTAACTTTTGATCACAAATGCTTTTTACTTCCGATCAAAAGTCCTTGACTTCTGATGGAAATCCCCATAAGTAGGGGGTTTTGATAGAAACCCCCTTTCTATTATTTTTAAATTAAATTAAAGGGGTTTCGATTGGAACCCCTAACTAAGGGGGTTCTGATCGAAACCCCCTTATTTGTGATTTTTGAGTAAAATTAACCCCATTGTTGTTATCATTTGGACAATGGGGTTTGTCTATTTTTTTTTGTAATTTTAGTCGTATTTAACATTAAATAATATTTTTTCATATATACACATTCATATATGTGTATATATATATTCCTATATGTGTATATACATATTCATATGTGTATATATATACATGTATACACTTATATATAAACATACATATATATACATGTTTATATTTGTGTATGTATGTATGTATGTATGTATATATATATATATATATATATATATATATATATATATATATATATATATATATATATATATATATATATATATATATATATATATATATATATATATATATATATATATATATATATACATATATATATATATATATATATATATATATATATATATATATATATATATATATATATATATATATATATATATATATATATTATGTATATAGATACATACATATATATACATATGTATATATGTATATATAAATACATATATATACATATATACATATGTATATATAAAAATATATATTGAATATACATGTATATATATAAACATGAGTATGTGTGTGTGTGTGTGTGTCTTTGTGTATAAATATACATACACATACATGAGTATATATATATTTTATACATTCTACACGTATACATAAATGTGTACATGCACATGTATGTGCATACATGTTCATATGTATAGACACACACACACACATGACTAAATATGTGACTAAATATATGACAAAATATGCGACTAAATATATGATTAAATATATGACTAAATCAATGACATAATCAATGATCAAAATCAGTGACTAAATAAATGACTAAAATTGTTTAGTCATAAATTTAGTCACATTATAAATGACGGTAAACTAACTACTAATACTCACGTGACTAAGTTTAGTCATTTATATACAATTTTTAGTAGTTTTTTTAGTCGCATATTGTCATTTTTGTACTAGTGGAAGTGATTTGGCTGATTGGATGTATTTAGGAAAGGGAGTTAACAAAAAAATGGAAAGGCACTTTATTCTCTATTATACAATCATCCCTCATTTTGTAATAAAAAAATGAGATTGGGTCCACTTGGATAAGGTCTTCAATCCTTATCACATGGGGGTCAGTATGGCAAGGCATAGTGATCCCAAGGGATTCTACAATATGTTCAAAACTAGGATTAAGGGATCTACCTTATCTCATATTTTTAATTTTCCTAAGGATTTGATTAAAAATGAATTTTATGAAGAGGCATAG